>OX578137.1:89298961-89643961 GCA_951213105.1 Amaurobius ferox
CACACACACACACACACAGGTTGGTTTTTGGTGGAAAACGAGGACGCTGCGGGGAACCCACCAAACTGAGGACCTCCAGAAACAATGATTTTTCTGATATAATTTTCACATTTTAGGCATCCTGGAAGGAAGTTAATGACATATGTGGCAAGAAAATTTTAAAAATAGTTTTATTTCAAGTATGTATTTTTGCAAGGTAAACGAGGACCATGTTTATACACCGTTAGAATGCGGACCATGCATATACACCGTCAGAATGCGGACAATGCATATACACCGTTAGAATGCGGACAATGCATATACACCGTTAGAATGCGGACAATGCATATACACCGTTAGAATGCGGACGATGCATATACACCGTTAGAATGAGGCCATGTGTATACACCGTTAGAATGAGGGCAATGCCTGGCATTAGATATATAAGTTCTTACCGAGAGTAAACGTACGTATATCTAATATCTCAAAACAAGGGTACGTATATCTATTAACTAAGGATCGTGAATACACATTTTTACTGAGGACACTATTTAAAACTGATAACTGTGTAATATTTATATATATACGCTATATGTGCTGCAACTTCTTTCATTCGAAACTAGTTGAAAAGTGAACTAAAATTACATAAATAAAAGATGCGTTCGTAGTTAGAAGAGAAGAAACATAAGAAATTATACATTCTGTAACACATGCCCTAACACATAACCGAATGAATGCAAAATTGAGAAAAAATTATTAAACATATAAAAGTGTATTATACACAAAACCCACTTATAAAGGGCGCCCCCCAAAATAAGAATGGCTCTCCCATTGCAGATATCAACATCCATGGACCGGTTTCGTGTTTATTATGCGCTCGTTAGCATGGAAGATACAGCTCGTCAGCTGCAAAGGTAGTACAAAACTTTCTAAAATCCGCAATTTTTACAAGCTTTTATGGAAAATGACAATTTAAATCCTTCTATATGACCGGCATAAAATTGATTAAAAATTGTGGCTGGGATATCTTTCATATTTTTGGGAGACGTCCCTTATAAGCGGATTTGTGTTTTATGAAATTTGCCTTTGCAGCTCCGTGTGGCCTGAGTTAAATTGCAAGCAAATGTTATACCAACCGCGTGGAAGGACTGAAATTGTCAGTTCCCATAGAAGCTCGCAAAAAATTGTAACATGTTTCTTACTATCATTACAGATTTCTGCTATTCCCTGCTGACAAGCGCAGAATAAGAGCGAAACCTGTCCATGGAAGATAGTATCTGCAATGAGAAGTGTATTTTATATAAAATGTTTTAAAAATAACTTATTTAAAAATGTTATTTGGGCACGATAACATTTTCGCCAAATGCTCTATATACTAAATTATTATTCATGAACCCGGTGGATTTTGCTCTATTGCATACGGTCTGAAGGACAGATGGATGAACTTTGGGGTGGGATAGTCCAGTGGTTAAGGCACGGGGATTGCACTTGGAGGACCCGAATTCGATTTCTAGCTCTGCCTAAACTGACGACCCTCTGTTCACGCTGAATACGGGCACGTTTAATATGTGGGTTTGAAAGTTCTTCCGAGAAGTTGATGTTAGAGGAAGGAGGACACTGTCCCTGTGGATGTCGCTCCCACTGGGTTATAGTTTTAATTGGGTGGCACTATCCCTGATGTCCAAACAGACCGTTCCACTGAATATTTGAAGCTAATATAGCAACAGATAAAATTATATACTTGCGTATGTAATCAGACACTGTATTCTATTTATATTCCACGCCATTATAACACCTGTCATTTAAATACCATAGCCTCTGCTTCATCCATATGGGTTATCGTATTTTTTAAGCAATTGTATATTTTCGGTTTCTTTTACAGAATAGCATAAAATTAAAAAAATCTATTTTAATATATGTCATTAAAGCATTCCATTTTTTTAGATTTATATATAAAGAATATTTTATTTTGTCCTCTTTTCTTTTATATATTTTCAAAATTATATTTTGGCCAGAAACAAATTGATTAGTATTAATATATTATTTATTCTCAAAAATTATCTAATCAAATTATGAAATTCAATAACTGTCTTCCGTCAGGATATCTTCCATCAAAATTTTGAATTCGAAATTTCTCAAGAAAACAATACCTATTCTATACAATAGTATGTGAAAATAAAATATATATTTTTTATATTCTGATGACGATTGTGACAGAAGTAGACTTAACCAATGGGGTATAACGAATATATAAAAAAGTCCAGTGGATACTTAAACTCCAGATCCCTTATATTTAAAAAACGGAACGAATCTTCTATTTAAAATAATTTTCCTTTTAAATGACATATTCTTACTTTCTCGTACTAATTGTATAAAAGGAATTTCTACCCTCGAAATTATTCGAATTCGAGATATTAACAAATAAGCAGGTTTCAAAACTTTTTGAGCCCACCTCGAATACTATTGAATGTGTGAGATAAGAACACGATAATAAGGAATGCATCTACTAATATCAAATTATTATGTGGAATCTGATAGCATGCTTTTTTAATTTTCCTAATAAGAACTCAACTTTTTAGGACTTTCAGATTTTATAGCAATATTTTGTTTTCAATATAATTTTTATTCCCGAAATTATACTAAATGTATAAGTTGTATAACACAGATAAACGTACATTTATCAGCGTGATTAAGCTGTAGCTAATTAAACAAAAAATTACTTTTAATGTGGTATTTCTACGTTATATTTTAGAAGAATAACTTGAATACAAAATTTCAAATATATTTTTTTTTATTTACGTACATCAATATATATCCACTTTCTAGATATTTTTTAATTGTAACTTGCTTTTTAATTGTAACAACCAGATTGAAAAAAATTTTGAAAATGTTTCAAAAGAAACAATTAAAAATATTTTTTCGTGTCAAGAAAACGCAAGTGACATTGCTATAACATTAAAATTCAATTGGAGCTCTAGTTTCAGATGTTTGATTTTTATTTTCTGTGTTCTACATGAGTTTATATTTAGTTTGAAATTGCAAGCTTTCCATTAAATCCTATGAATGCCAATTTTCATCATGCAATGTCGTGACGTCTTTAACAAGCATTTCCGGTTTCAAGGGAGAAGGCGCTAAGGCCCACAGGTGCTAACTAACCCATTACTTCTGTAGCCCTGCCACAAGGTAGATCATGCCTTCAGGCCATAGTTCCCTTAGTAGAAGATGTCTGCTTGAACAATACTGCCGATAATACCAGGCTTCAAAGGAATCCGAAACCTGTTTGTTCGCTCTGTGAACACCAGAAAGTTTTAAGCCATGCATCCTTCATAAAATGAAACTACCATCTACTAATGTTGGTCTGCGTGTATAGTGCGCAATATTCTATTGCGCAAGTTTCTTTTACAATCACACTATAAGTAGATATAAAATAGTATGCAACATTCAAATAAGAAATTATTTTTATTAATACTTTACAACATAGTTGAAAAGTGCTTATGACTTTGTTCATTCTCTCTGTCTGTTGGCACAATAACTGCCGTAAAAAGAATTTTATCAAAATGAAATTTTAGTCGGTTGTTGAGACAGTCTGTGGAACACAAGGGAATGTAAATGAATAATATCACTTAATTAGTTTTGGATTGAACCCGGATTGAAGAAATGAAATACATTGAACCCTATGGGACCTAATTTTCCAAACATTTTTTAAGCGAAGTTAAAATTCACAAATTGCTTCGAAAATTTTAGAAAATATTCAAATTATTCCATAAGATATACAAAAAAAATTTCCAATAGAATATGTTCGGTAGTTTTTTAAATAAAAATTAAAATCATGAAGAGATAACGTGACCCACTTCAAAATAAAATATGGCATCCACCTTGTGTTAAAATCGTGATTTTTAAGTTCTTTTTAATTTATATTTAGTGTGACATCCGTCCTAAAACCGCTATTTTTTTTTTTTTTTTTTTGCGTTTTTTCTGTGCATATTATGCGCCAACACAATTACAACATTTATTAGTTTAAATGATCATCAAACTTTGTTTATTTTTACAACGAGGCCTAACTTTAATAAATGTAAAATGTAAACAATTAAGATGATTTGTATAAGAATTGCTGATTTTTTCAAGCAAAATTATTTAACCCTTGAGTCTGGAATAAAAGTGTTTGAGTGAAATATTCGCTGCTTTTACATAGAAGGCCAGACGACTTATATTTCGATGATGTCATTTGAATAAAGTTTGAAATAAAGTTTTAAGCACGGAGTTAGAAAATACTTTTACCTCCATGGTTTAATTTTCCAAGTGAAATAAATGATTGTAGTTCTGTGACAATTAAGACAAGTAAGATCAATCATACATAAAGCATTGATTATGAAACACATTCCAACTACAATGCAATTTTATTTAAACATCTATAAAATGCTATAATTCAGCGGCAATATTTTTTAAATTATCACAATACTACAATAATTTATAATATTTAAAAACTTAAAACTTCATAAAAAAAAGAACTTTATTCAAATAGCGTCTTCGAAATATAAATCGCCTTGGTTCTCCATGTAAATGTAGTAAATATTTCATTCAAACTCTTTTATTCCATTCCTTTTATTCATCACAATACCATAATATATTTTTTTACTTAAAAAATAAAACCATGGAAGTAAAAGTACTTTCTAACTCTACTATGCTTAAAACTTATGCTTGAAATTTATAAAAAAAAAAGCAATGATAAAAAATCGTCTGCTTCTCTATGTAAAATCAATAATTATTTCATTCATCATCTTTATTCAGTTTTATTCATTTTTCATCATCTTTATACCGAGCTAAATTTTGCGTTAAAAAGATTCAGCAATTCGTATACAACTCATCTTACAGTTTGATGTGTTTATATTCTGCATACGTTAAAATTAGGCTCCGGTGTAGAAATAATCAAAATTTGATGATCATTTAAGCTAGAAAAATATTGTAATTCGTTGGTGCAGAATATAGATGCACAGAAAAACGCAAAAAGACAGCGGTTTTAGGACGGATGCAACACTAAATATAAATTAAAAAGACTTTTAAAAGTCAAGATTTTGACACAGCATGGATGCCATATTTTATTTTGAAGTATGTCCCGTGGTTTTTTCCTGTAATATGGGTGTAATTATTATTTTAATTTTTACTTTAAAAACTACAGAATATATTTTGCTTATCTTTTTAATATATTTATGGGATAATTTAATTATTTCCTAAAACTTTAGAAGCAATTTGTGAATTTTAAATTCACTTAAATATTTGAAAAATTAGGTTCCATAGAGTTCAATGTATTTCATTTTATTAAGCCGAGTTCAATCCAAAACTAATCGGGTGAAATTATTCATTTACATTCCCATAGGTCCTACAGACCATCTGAACAACATACTAAAATTTCATTTTGACAAAGTCATATTTACGGCAGTTATCGTGCGAACGGACAGACTGATAGACAGAATGACAAAGTAATAAACACTTTTCAACTATGTTGTAAAGTGTTATAAATGTAGTCTCCGAATGTATCGTATTTTAGAGATGTTTAAATAAAATTACAGTTGGAAATCATATTATAATCAATGCTTTATGCATGATTGATCTTTCTTGTATTTATATTTAGTGTTGCATTCGTCCTAAAACCGCTTTATTTTTGCATATTATCTGTGTTTCTAAATTCTGCGTCTTTACAATTACAATATTTTTGAGTTTAAATTATCATGAAACTTTGATTATTTCTACAACGAAGCCTAATTTTAAAATATGCTAATTTTAAATAAGTGTAAACTCGATTGTAAGATGAGTTGTATAAGAATTGCTGAATTTTTCAAAGCAAAATTATTTAGGTCTGAAGTCTGGAATTTAAGTGATATGAATGAAATATTCATTGATTTTACTTAGATGGAGAAACAAGCGATTTTATAGCATTGTCTTTTTCGTTGAAGTTTTAAGTTTCCAAGTAAACAAATTATTGTACTATGAAAATATAAAAATATCACCACTGAGTGTATGGAATTTTAGAGATGTTTAAATAACATTGCATTTCCGTTGGAAAGTGTTTCATAAACAATGCTTTATGCAAGTTTAATCTTTCTTGTTTCTATCACTATTTCCTCATAAGATGAATTCATTGAAGTGGAAGAAATAAAATTAATACATCATAAACTAAATACATCATTTTTTATTCTTTTGTTTTATTTATTTCTTTATTTATTTGAAAGAAGAAACGCCTGATTTAAAACATATTCTGAAGTATATTAGATGAATCAAGATTATCATATATAGCGAGTTTAAAATATAAAAACCCTTTTTCTGGAGGTATTTTCTTTCCTGTACCAAGGAGTCCTCTATTCTTTCTTTGACGGACAGTCGACAGCCAGCTGGCCAAAGGCGTTACTTTTGATCTATTGTGCTGTATTACTCCTCGAAGGGTATACCTAGAGGGTGAACTTCAACCAAGGTTCGTAAAGTAATAGAATCTGAAATGGGCAAAGAGCAACTCTCAGAGGAATTGGGTTCAAGATGTTTGGGATAGTATTATGCTATACACCTGTCCTTTTGAGAGACTCTCCCTTTGAGATTACCGTTGTCCCACTCGTAATCTACACTGATTTTTTAAAGAGATCTTCTCTTTGAAAAAGCAATGAGCAAAAGGGTAAATTTTACTTCCGTACGTGCGACTTCCGTGCAACTGAAATTTTGTGCCATTTCTTGCGATTTATGTATATATGAAGTAAAATTTTACAACAACGAGCAAGTTCCATACAAGTTAATTTTTTAATAATGTGCGAGTTCCGTAGAAAGGAGTATAGGGAATTCTGCCTTTCAAATATAATCGTTTAAGTAATGAAATAGCTTTAATAACAAATTAGGAAATATTTTTAATATTTTATTTTTAACTTTAAAAAAAAATTGCTTTTCTTTTATAAATTTTTACTTTTTGAATTTTTATTCTCAGTTCTTCCTTATACAAATACGAAAACGAAAACACATTGTGCTAAGGATTTGGAAAACAAGGCCAAGATATTCAAGCAAAAAATAAATATAATTGTGGCTAACAACTGTTTCGAGAATACGCGAAATCTCCTTCATCAGTGCTAAAGAACCAACAAACCTGAAATCGAAAGGACAAAATCTGACAGAGAAGAAACAGAGTGGTATATATGCCCAAGTCGTGGATTGAATAATGGCAAACATTAATGCTTAAACGTGCATCAGGGCAAAGATGACAAAGTTTCATTTTGTATTTGAAAGAAACCTGTTGTCTTTTATGAAACTCACGACCAGATTCCTGAAAACTCTTACTGCAATGTGTTTCTTTCATATGCAGACCTCCTATCATAGGCATAGTTGGAATTCCAAAAATAGTGTCTGGGGGTGTAGAAGATCAAATATGGGTTACACTTCTGAATTTGATCTATCCTCGAATTATAAAAGTATAAATTATTCTTGTAGGGTCGTAAGCTATATTTTATTGGTCATGAAATGCGATTCATAAACACATTAGGTCAGTATAGTTGTGCTTCAATGTTGTAGGTCACAAGCATAAAAAGTTGACACCACCGGTTTACATAATACTGATTCTCTGTTTATAACATTTATATTACTGCAGTTAGATGATGGATATAAATGAATGCTCTTTTAGGTTAATTTATTAGAATGTAACCGAAAGATTATTTTCAGCATTGTATCCTCCATTTGATTGTCAACCCCCCAACACACACGCACACACTTTAAGATCCGGTAAACATGTGGGTCCGTAAGTCCTTCCGAGAGGTTAGTGGTAGAGGAAGGAGAGTAGGGTCCCTGTTGTCCCGGTCTAAATTGGGTGGCTCTTCCCGGCCGTCCAAACAGTTACCTTACACCTTTCTGGTAGGTCAGACAGTCTGGGTCTCAACAACAACACTCTAAGATCCTTACTATTCTCCTATTATAATAAGTTTACCTGAGATAGAGAAAATTTTGAAGTAAGAATTTTCAGTAATATGGTTGTAAGCTTTATAAAAAAATGAAAATACAAAAATAAAATATTTCAGCTTTGCATTGATGTAATTTTTATCATTAATTTTGAGCATTATTCAATCCATGACTTGGATATATATGCACACCTCTGTTTGTGTCCATTTCGTCTTTTTGACTTGTTGGTTCTATAGCACTAACAAAGGGGATCCAGCATATCCTCGAAACAGTTTCACGCTGCTTTTTCCTTTAATTATCGATTGAATACGTTGTTCAAGTTTACCTTATCATTTGCACAAAGAATATTTTGCTTATTGGTGTCCATATCGGCTATAAAGTATCCAGCATTGTAGATCCATTTGATCTTTGAACACCGGACCCCCGCTCCCATCTGAGATTCTGGCAATGCCTATGAGAACGGCTTGTATACGACAACGAAACATACTGGGTCTTTTAACACCAGCTGCTTATGCTAGGATTTAAAATACAGAATCATTTTGATTAAGTGTCACGACTTTTTTATACCTTTGAGAGACACAACATTTTGAAGGATGTTCCCATGTAGCTGTATACTACCAACATGGCAGACAGTTTTGTAGCTATTGGGGATCATTCAGCTGCATGATAAGAAAATCATTAAAATATGATTAGCTATGCATTTCTGAGTAAGTAAATTTCATAGTTTAAGCAATTTTAGCACATAAAACAACATGATTCTTAATGAATGCACGGAAAGTAAATGCATGTCAGTTTAGCACGCCCGAGTTATCTTGTGTTATTCATTTGTAAACACATCTCTTACTTTTGACATGTTCAGATGTGTCATTTCATCATATTCTGAGGCGGGGCACAATCCAATATTTTTGGTACACCCAAAAATATAAATACAAAGGTTAAAATATAATACAATCCAATAAGGTTTAAAATACAAAGAATTAATGTATATCACAAAAGTCAACCACAAGCTAAATTTGAGTTTTCTAGCTGCTCCGGTTCTTGTGTTATTACTAAACAAGAAAAATTAATCATGCATAAAGCATTGATTATGAAACACTTTCTAACTGAAATGCAATTTTATTTTACCACCTCTAAAATGATGGATGACAGGAAGTAGATTTAACGATAATAATATCACATACAAAAAGTCATTACATATTTTAGAAAAAAAACGGATTTGAGAAAAAATCAAGAAACTTTTGAAATTTCTAAAGATAACCAATAATTTGTTTACAATTTAAATTTAAAAGCACATATTTTATCAAACTATTGCAATAATAATCATTAGTTATGTAAAATCTGGGTTGTTAATAAATTAAATGTTTCTGTCAAGGTATTCAGAATCTCGACTCGACAAATGAAAGTGCCCCATCATATGTAATCTATGGTGAACTAGTTTCGATATGATAGAAATGATTTTTGTTTAAGTGAGGGATATTCAAAGGACACAATAATTATTTTATGGGTAGTTTTTAAATGTTATTTTAAGGATATGTCTGTTAAAAAAGAAATTTATAATCCATTCAAAATGACGCAATTATCCCTAGTTATGTTAAAAGAATTCCCTAATTTGAAGCTTAAAACCATAAACATAAAAAAATTTCGAAAACGATTTCTAAATAATTTAGTTCTCTGCACTATAGGGTCCAAATGAAAAACCAAATCCTGCATTATGAGAGTTTTGATTGTCACCCTTACGTTTCCGAAATCATGACTATTGTCTATGTTTACAGTTTTTAAATATAGCTAAACACATCTTGTAATAATTTAACAACATAAATTAAAGGATCCAAACTTCTGTTGACAAATGCTAAAAATTAGTTTATTGCAAAAATTCGATGTTTTATAAGAGTGTATAATTTCCCTCTCAATAGTGCTTGTTGATAAGGCATCCTTGGGACAAACCAAAGAGAGCCGTTTGAGGGAAAATATTGATATGGTTTTGCTGACAGTTCAATGCAATTAATGTAAATCAATAATTTTAAATTTTTTTAAAAAGTCTCAAGATTGGTATATAGGTGCCGTCAGGATCTCGAACAGGGGAGGGAGGTCGAAGATCAAATGTGGTTGTTTACAGTGCTGGATTTAATACTCCAATATAGACTCTATATAGAACATAATGCAATTACATATGAAGAACTAACGTAATCATTATCAATGTATGGTTATAACGCCTCCTACATAACTGCAGTTGCACGATATGTCTCCTTCGATACTACATTAATGTCATAACATGAACTAAAATTTGTTAAAATATGCATGCAACTATGCATCAAAAATTCAAGAAATAATCACATAAAATAAAATACATGTATTTATATATTTTGTTCGAATATCATTTACGCATCGGAAAGCATTTAAAAACAGGGAATTTCACCCAAACTCAAACAAACTATTATTGCAAATCAAAAGTTTTTATATCATTATTCAAATGCAGTTAAAATTTTCATATAGTGAGTAAATGTTATTGCTGTAACCAACTAATGTGCTTTTCTAAGTTCTTGACACGTAGACTTTGTTCTTTATCATCTAAAAACATTTTAATGCCAAAAATTTTCTTTTAATATTAACTGATATTATTGGACAATACTCGTAATCTTTAGAACTAAAAGTGATATTTAGTTTTTCAATATTTTATGCTGAAAACGATTTAGTTATAACTGCGTATTCACTCTCCTTTTTTTTTTCCTCTGAAATGTGGATAGCAGATTTTACAAGCTGATCTGATATTTTTTCTGAATAATTTTTTCTCGCATTTACACTATATATAATAACACCACCTGCAAACAGCTTTTTCTATGATTATAAATGCATGATTTTATTCGGTTTGATTTACTAGATTTAATTTTAGGCATTTTTAATCATAATGCTTATACAGAAAATTTTACACAACAGCTCTTTGAAAAAAACGTATGTAAAACGTCAGGTACTCGTATAAGTTGCTTTCCATTTCTTTTACCAAACCTGTCACTTGTTATTTTACCTTGGAAAGATTTTACCATTTCTTATGATATTTTTATAATTTTAGTACCTCATGTAATATGGGTGTTGAATGTGAAATATGTTTAGCTTTGTACAATGTTAACTTATATAGCTATTTTAAAAAGGTAAAAAATAGTTAAAATATAAAAAATGCAAGCTAAAAAAATAAAGTACTTGAAATATGCATATAAAGGCCTTTTATGCATTTACATGCTCTATAATTAAGTGTTCAAATATGCAATTGCATATACAGATATGGAATTTCATATAATTTGAGTTTTAGTCATAATCTTAATCAATATATTACTTTTATAAATCAATATTTTTATAAATTTTTTTGACTGTGATTGTTTTTAAAACGTGTTTGTAAATATATTTTTAAATGGACTTTTAATAAGACATTTAGTTCAAACTATCACATTTTTTTAAAGAATGCGCACTGCAGAAATAAATTAATAGTTGCCGAATTTTGCTTTTGAAGGATCCCATCATATTAGCTATTTTTCTAAATGTCTGTAAGTGTAAAATTCCTACAAAACAACCACTTCTAGTATTCTAAAAATCGGCACATTTATTTTCTTGCATAAAATTATGCATAAAGTACATTTTCATGAGCTAAATATAAGAATAATCGATTTTTTTAATTTTGATGTGAACCGGCTAAAGTGGACGCCACATTTGTAGTTTAGTCAATTTTTTTTTTCTGTGAATATCTTTAAAAATGATCCACACTTTTAGGACTTACAATAGAATGCATTCACAAGTATCTGGGAGAAAGAATTATATGTATACATATCGATCGCTTAAAGCCACTCAAAGTCAAGGTACTTTAAACAGACTCAAAGTCACAACAATATTTACAACCAAATGAGTGAGTGGTGTGTGAACTCGTGTGAACCATCGAGGTAGTATATACTAACTCGTTGGTGTGAACTATAGCGGGACACCATTAGCGTTATCCTTCGCCCTTTGTCGGTTTTTACTGCTCCGCAGGGTGAAATCAAGGTATCACATCCCTCTGAGCTTGACCACACAAGATATGCGGAAGGGCGATAATCTCCGTTACCGTAAAGGGTTTTCATTGTTCCCCGTGCCTGGGGTGAACATTCATTCTTCCCAATGTTTAAAGTACCTTGTACCAGGTATTAAAATTCCCACATCGGCGATTCAAATTGAAAACCTAGCGATTAGCGAAATGACCGACCAAACCCCGTAGATATCCTATACTTAGATATTTCGTCTAATATATCCGTTTTATATTTTATAGCCGTCTAATTCCTTAGATATATAGGATGTGTCTTGATACATGATCTGGCGCGGAGGTGGTGATTCTATCCTTTGACTCTACCAGCGCCTTGCCGAACTTTACACGCTGCACTAAGGGTTTTCATCATTTTTACAACTGCCTCAAATTTTAAAGGGTTTCCGAAAGCGGATGTATAACCGGAATTAAAGTTGTACATCAAAATTAAAATGATGTTCGAAACTCTATTGGTTAAATATTCATTATAACATATTTTGCATCATGATAAATTAAAAAAATAATAATCTATATGCAATAGTTTCTGGTAAGACTCATATTCAAATAATGCTGCTTAGTTTCGGGTATACGCTGCATCTTTAGGAGCCGAAAGCAAATAAAGGGCATCAACCGAGTCATATTGCTGATATTACGACGACGTATTGTTGTTCTACTTTAACCTACATATGTACTGTCTATAAACTACTATACGGTAAATATGAAGGACAGTGACAAAAATAGTGCGTTTATATGCTACTATTCCTCCCAGTTTTACTTTATATTCATTTTAAAGCTATAGATCGTAAGAATTTCGCATTTTTTTTAAGTTTCGGTGCGCGACAGTTTCTCTCTCAGAGCAATTTCAGCAATTCAATGTTAAATTCGATCGATTTTCAACTTACTTGCTGACCCGGATAAAGTTGGTTTATGCTCTCCTCCCCCTCTCTCATTCTTTTGATCAGTAAAATTAGCAAAATGTCATATGTGTTTAGTGATACAGAGTGATACTCTTTAAATTCATAAACGTCGAAATATTAAGAAAAATACAATTCATTCAAAAGAATAAAGAATTTAATTGTTATGAAATAAATATATTGGGGAATTTTTACAAATAAAAGGGTTGCTCAATTCATAACGTTCGATAATATGAAGGGGAAAATGACTGAAATATCGGGATCGCGATGTTTTAAAAGTTATAGAGTAAGTGATCAAAAGGTAGAAACAAGAATAGAAATTAATTAAAAATCGCCAATACTCATTGATAAAATCCCATAAATTAAAGAAAAAGTAGTGGCCGGCTTTCTTAAAAATTAAAAAGGAATGTATAATAGTAAATGCTTTAGCTCGAACAGGTAAAAAAAATCAAGATGAGAAAACTCAAGAAACTGCCATATTCGGAAATAATCTGTAATTTTAATCATACAATTAAAGCTGAAATATTCTTGAAAAATTAAAGTGTTATGTGGGGGGGGGGGGAGTGCTTTTAAATTTGTCACAAAAAGTATTTGAATTCTTCATGGTAAATTAATTTTTCTATGATGACCTTGAAAACAATTTTATAACACTTATAAAGGCCTATAACAATAACTTTGATATGATTTAGAATAAGATTAAAGAAATGAGTAATAATAAATGTTTAAAATATTCAGAAACTGGATAAATGAAAAATCTAAATTTTGATAACTTATAAGAAATGGAAAGGGGAAACTGACAATGACTTAGATTTAGGAAAAACACCTAAAGTTTTGAAAAATTATTTAATTTCAAAAATGATAATCCAGCAATAATAAAGGCATGCTGGCAATATTGCTCATTAAAAAATAAACATGTTTCTGATAATTTGTCTGTCTTATCAGAAAAAATAAATTTTGTATTTTGCCAATCTCTTAAATTTTCTTTAATTTTTAAAAATCTCCCCCTCGGCCTCAACAGTCAAATTATAGATTTTAAAAAAGTAGATCCACTAAGGAGTGTTTTCTTTCCTAATAGACATAGGAGTGCCTCACAATTAACTTTTATATAAATATATGAAATAGATAAATTGCCTGTATCTGTTTTACATTCTACGTGTGGGCTACATTATACAATGTATCCTTTAGCTAAAATGTTTAATTAGGCCCTTCTAAAAATATTTGGCCTTATCATACGTAATGTACCCTTTTTCCGAAGGTAGCTCCCAGCCCTTTTGAAATCCTAGAATAAACTATAAATATATATATATAATATATATATATATCCTTTTTTTAAAGAAATTTAATTACTTATATTTTAAATACCAGTGACTTATATGTGATTGAAAATAGTCTGAATAGCATTTGTAAAAATAAAATAGACTTAATGTTGGGCTGGAGAAAAATCCCTTTAGGCTGGAAAAATATTCCTTTATATATAAATCAGGTACTAAATATGTATTAAATACCCCTATTTTCCTGTTCCACATATAATGTAAGCAATTGAAAATTGGATTTCATGGTGTGAATGTCTGGTAAAAATAGGCCTGTTGTTACAGGCCTATTTTTAACAAAAATATACACCCAAAAATTAAGTATTATACATCATATATGCAATACAGGTACTAAAGGTACTATGCCCATTGGTTAGTGCGCTGGAGTTGCACTCGGTAGGCCCGGGTTCGATTCCAGCCACTGCCAAAACTGCCGCCGTGTTCATGCGGAGTACGATCACGTTAAACATGTGGGTCCGAAAGTCCTTCCGAGAGGTTGGTGGTAGGTGAAGGAGGGTACGGTCCCTGTGGATGCCTCCCCCACTGGGTTCCGGTCTAAATTGTGTGGCACTTCCCGACCGTCCAAACAGTTACCTTACACCTTTCTGGTAGGTCGGACGGTCTGGGTTTCAACAACAACAACAACAACCCCTTTTTCCTTGCATTAACATACATGTTGTAAGTGCATGAATAGTGTAATAGATGAAAATAATTTGAGAGAAGGACACGCGTGTGGAGCCTCCATATTTTTCCGTCATATATTACTACGGTACGGAAGGCTTTTGAAAGATCCCATCACATTAACTATATTTCTAAATGTCTATAATTGAAAACAGATAGTTGTAGCATTCTAAAAATCGATTATTTATTTTGTTTTGTGTAAAAATATGCATAGAGTGAATATTCACGGATTACATATAATACTAAGGCAATTTTGTTTTTATTCTGCTATGGGCCAGCTCAAACAAATACCATTTTGGTAGCATAGCTAATCTCATTCTTCTGGAAACATCTTTAAGAAAGGACAACACTCTCTAATACATACAATAATTTGTTCCCTAAAATCTGAGAGAAGGACAGGCCTGTGGAGTTCTTCATCCTTCCCACAAATATATCGACGGTACGGAGGGCTTTCGAAAGATCCCATCAATTAACTATTTTCCTAAATGTCTATAAATGTAGATTTTCTTGAAAACAGATATTTCTAGCATTCCAAAAATCGTCTAATACATTATCTTTTTACATAAAAATAAGCATAAAGTTAATATTCACGTGTTACATAGAATAATCCAGCTTTTTTTATTAATTTTTATTTTTTTTATTTTGATGCGGTCAGGCCATTTTTGATTTTGATGCGGTGACGCCATTTGTGAATTATATTCCATTTTTTTCTGTGAATATCTTAAATAATGATTAGCACGCTTTTAAACATACCATAGAATGCTTCAAGAAGGATCTGAAAGAAGGATTTGTATGGATATTCGTTGATTATTGCTGACATTTAAAACGGCGGTATTTAGAGTATTTTTGAATGTTACTTATGCGCGACTGCACAAAGCACTTATACAAATATGTACTCTGAACACGGGAACAGTTTGGTCAGAGACAGGAATCGAACGTGGATCCTCTAAGTGTACTCACTATATTTTAACCACTAGGTTGTCCAGCCACCTAATGTTAAGCTAATTTGAATTTTAAAAAATCTCGTCGAACCGTATTATTCAGAGAACTTTAGTACCGCACAAAGTTTCGCCGTTGTCCGAAACTTCGATTTTCGGTTACAGACGACACGCACATGAGACAAGACAATTTATTTTACTACGTGAGATAAAAATATATGAACCATGGGTATTTATAATCAGTGAAAATGAAACAAAATAAAATTATTAATTATTTATTTTGTACGTCAGAATTTTTTCTCGTAGATCCATGAATAAATAATAAAATAATACTCTTATTTCCAAATTTTGCTTTTGTAATACTCAAAGTTTCCCACACATGGAATATTTTAGATTACATGAAAAAATTTTTAAACATGAAATCGACGGCAACAAACTGTCCTCAGAACTCCCGAACCTTTCTGTAAAATGCGATTGTATGTAACTCTCCCCCACTCACACACCCAGACAAAAAACAAATATGGAAATTTATAGCTTTATACTGATTTTAAAGTTAGATGTTTCAGTCTACTTCTGCGTTAATAGCCAGGGCTGTGACAAGGGATAAGACGGCGAGGCGACGTCCTCGGGCGCCGTATCACAGGGGCGCCGAAATTGAAATTTTTATTATTAGTTTAAAAAACTAAATTGTTTTTAAACAAAGCACTGTACTTTCTGTAGTTCTAAAACCGGAACGTCAACAAAAATATAGTGCTTTAGTAATAAGAAAATATAAACATAATTTTAATAGCATTTCCTCTAACAACTGGGATTCAACTTGAATTAGGCAATTAAATAATTATAAAAAAGGTAATCCTTTAGGAAATTATAACTTTTGTAAATTGCCTTTTTCCTCGATTCAAGACGATACATAAATTAAAGCACCAAGAATTAATACCAGATTTCAGGCAACAGATTCATTTAAAGGATACCGTTTTTCTTTCAATTTAAGGTGCAATGAGAGATAGAAATAAAAATTAATATTGCTCGAAAAAAATGATTAAACTTTCACACATTTAAAGCACCATATGAATCGTGATAGAAGAAAGGGCCATCACCCTCAAACCAAGTTCATTCCTCACAATACAAAAATTTGAACACTATATCTCTCTTTGTAGTTAAAATACCTCGCTGGCTTAGCAAGAAACAAACTCGCAAAATGTTTACATTTCTAACTATTAAAGCTTCTTTGGAAAAATTCTGAGCATTAATATTGAGCGCATTTTTAGAGTCCAATAAGTAAACTAAATTTGGACACTTAAATGAAAATGGTATTTAGAATTTTTATGAATCAAATAGTTTTACTTGTACAATCGAGGCTACACAGCATTTCTTGTATAGAGAAGTAGTTCTCGCTTATGTATGAAAATTCAAGGTAGTGATTCTCCACAGAATCTATCAAATTTTTCTTTGTTTTCACTTATCCTACTATACATAACGTACTGGTAAGAAATTCGACTCTTCGATTTGGATGAATTTAAACATTTTGAGCCTTCCTGAATACAAATCAATCATTTTTAAACGATGTCTTCCTGTAGACACGATATCTCTCAAACAAATTATGTGCTCCAAACGAAGTTTCGTACTGTTATTTTAAGCAGTAAACGTAGTGGCCTATTTATTTTACAGATCAACTAATTTTACACAATAATTTGTATCTTTTATGATTTTGCACTTTTCTTTTTCTTTTTATATAAAAAAATAGTAAGAAAAAGTTATTTTACTCTAGTTTTCCAAAATTTTCATAAAATCTTTTGTTCCAGTATCAGGTAAACAAGATCAAATATTTCTATTTAACTCTGATTTTCATAAATTGATTAAACATATAATCTATAACAGATATGGATACATTTAGACTGTTGACATTCAGAGAGATTAGACAAGGGGTATACTCAATCTTTCAAACATGTTTTGTTTTCGATAATTAAAATAACATCATAAAAATATTTGTATTGAAAACTTTTTGCAATTAGTCATTTTATATGAAATTATTCATTTATAAGTGAATATCATTTAGGGGGGATATAAAGATGTTTCGTTCTTAAAAGATTGCACGTTTTTTGTTCTAAAATGAGAAGATCATATAATTAAATGATCAGTATTACAAAATAAATGGATGTTTTTAAAATACTTTCGGTATTATAAAATAAGTCGATGTTTTTTAAGTACTTCGAACCAAAAATGAATTGAGATCAGAGCATTTCCGTCTCAATTTTAACTGGAAATAAACTGGGGTACATTGTGCTACTCCAATCAATCGGTATATTTGTTTGGAACTAGAGACTAAAATTTTCTCCACTCCTATACAATAATTATATATATATGCTATATGTTTACAGTAGGAAGCAAACTTTTCCAGAAAAGAATGTTTTATTTGGATATATTACGCAAAAATTGAGGACACGTAATGTGACTCAGTTTTTTAAAAATATTTTTCATATATGCCTCTGCCTGCGCTATCCTGACCGCATAGCGAACACTTCAAAATATATTTCTACTAATTCGATGAAAATACTTCTTGGCCTTAACAAATGAATAAATTTTTTAAAAATTATCACATACTTGCACTTATATTCATTTAATATACCAAAGTCGACAATAACGAGCATGAGTCTGTATGAAGTCTTGTACGGACTATAAAGATTTAGAACCCTAGCCTGTTGATCTCGAGACAAGCACTCTAAACTATCAGGAGAATGTGCTTGTGTCAAATGTATGCAGTTTTATCATATTCGCTTGTCAGAAAGTAGTTTTTTGGTTAGTTGGTAGAATACTCATATAAATTATCGTGCAATAGGCAGTTCTACCCATACCGACTAACTTCTCAAAACTCAGCTATTTGCTCTGTATACGTATTTCTATATTCTGTTCTATTGTGGACAGAATTGCCATAACAAATTTGTACATATGGTGTCTTTAAATATCTATACAGGGGAATTTAACAATATTTGTACTTTTTCCGCATATTAAAACATATGTATTTTTCGTTTAGCGTTCTATATTTTGGCTTCCATTGTTAAAGCATAGATACTTTTCGAATTAAACAGATATGCAAACTTTTGGGAAGGGGCTCAACTCAGATGGCATTAAAAGACTGTGCCCATTGAGTTTCTGTGGTTTTATTAGTATGGAGCATGAGCGTGGTGCATATTCTCTTATTAAGTAATTTTCCCCTTATTTGTATGTCCATATCTACCCTTCCATTCATTAAAATCAATTAATCCCATATGACTATTTTTTTCCTTTCAGCACACAGTATACGACTATATGTAAAAACAATTTTGATGAGTCAAAAATCAAATTCTTGTATTTATTTTGAAGGTTATAGGTTACACGCGTTTTGGAGCAACCCTGAATACGAATTAACCAATTTTAACCATCTGTCTATTTCTTTGTGGGCACAATAGTATCGAACAAGTTGATAATACAGAAAAAAATTTGGTACGATTATTTCAATCGGTAAATGTTAAAAGTCTATTACCTGTTGGGGTAAACGGATCAAAGAATAGATCTTATTTTTTTATCATGCTTTTCAAATTTGGAAAAATAAGTAAGCTTAAACATATGAAAATGTTACAGAAATATTTATGTATTTATAATGTCAGCTTTTTAACACGAATGTCATCATTTACATGAGGTTCTTGAGATAGTTTATGGTTTTGGTCAAAAATGGAACAATTCGGAAAAAAAAATATAAATTCCCTATTATCAAATGAGTGAATGCTTTATAAATAAACAGCTTAAATCCGAAATGAATGGACATCATTATTTAGAAATTATCCCGATCTGCTCTCGAGATATTAAAACATTTATTCATCTATATTTTTTTAATGTAATGCCATATCTTTCGAACAAATTGAATAAATCGAATAAAGTTTGGTGAGTATTTTTCAATCGATGAACATCACTCAGAGACCTATTAATTTTCGGAGGAAACGAACCAAATAGAAAGTAATCTAGTTCTGAATATTTATTTTAGAAAATCAAATAAATAATATAAAACCACAAGATGATAATATGCGTCCCACTAAAGATATTTTTTTTTATCTTTTTTTGAAAAATAATTCACATTTAAAAGGTGTAAACGTATGGTCCGCGTTTTAAAAGTATATATGCATTGTCCGCGTTTTAAAGGTGTATACGCATGGTCCGCGTTTTAAAGGTGTATACGCATGGTCCGCGTTTTAACGGTGTATATGCATCGTCCGCGTTTTAACGGTGTATATGCATCGTCCGCGTTTTAAAGGTGTATACGCATAGCCCGCGTTTTAACGGTGTATATGCATTGTCCGCGTTTTAAAGGTGTATACGCACGGTCCGCGTTTTAATAGTGTATATGCATCGTCCACGTTTCAAAGGTGTATTCGCATGGTCCGCGTTTTAAAGGTGTATATGCATGGTCCGTGTTTTAAAAGTGTATAAGCAAGTTTAAAAGTGTATATATTAAAGTCAGAACAAAATTTTTGCTCTCAGACTGCTTACATTTAAAATAAAGTACATCCATTTTCCCGATTTTACGAAGTCTTTTTAAAACTCGCATTAGCAGCAAGAATTAAACTGTTGAACCATCTCAGGAGAGATGTTTTTCTAACTCACTGAAGAGAAAATGCCGTGTCAAGAGTCTAAGGATTAAAAGAAAATAAAAAAAAAGCATTTGAAATATAAGTTTTAATTGAATTAAAAAAAAAAAACAGTGCGCTTCGCGGTTTGAGTTTATCCGTGTTTTGAATTCCGAACCTGTGCTCCATTTATTACCAGGCAAATGCTTACACCGATACAGAATATACATACAGAGAGAAAGACTGTACTTTACAATTACACACAACTCTTCAAAAACTGAATCACACTGTATTTCTATAAATGCTATGCAAAAATATCCTGTGAAGATGGTTGTATATACTTAATTTCTAAACATTTTCAGCTTCCTGGACGGGAATATTTCTTGACATATGGGAAAAAATAAAAGACAGTCTAGCTAGAATCTGTTTCTTATAACATTGGCTCCCAAACTATAAATGGGACCTCAAAAGAAAAAAAAATTACATTAGTTTCAGAAGTGTAATATTTTCTCTTTTGACGAGCGAGATAGAAATATATTTCAAAATCAAAATCAAAATTACAACAATTTGCGGAGGGGATTGTGCCTGCTAAAAAAATGTATGCATATCTCTTTGCTTTTAGGAGGGGGGGGGGGCTCTAGGGGTTCTAGGGGCTCCCAAGAAGTTAATACCTCAATTTGATAGTTCTATGGGTTGTCCTCGGTTTCCCTCAAAGACCAACACGGGTGTTTCGCAGATTTAGCTAGAGGGCAGTTAACGCCTTCCCTCTGAAAACCAGTTCCGCATACACACAATATGTTGCAATTCTGATAAACCGCGGACGTGTCTTTTTGCAAGACACACACAGATATTCGCGAGCTATACACAGTTATACACAGACTATATACATATACAACCTAACTGGGGACCTATGCCAAAAGTCAACCAAACTTTTTTCAGAATATTATCTGTCATTAAATAGCACATTTCTGCAAAAATCCAAAGCGAGGACGTCCCCACTTGCCGGTGCGTCCCCACTTGGAAGGTGTGTAAACATATGAATGTCCCCACTTCCCACCATACGCCAACACACATACTTTCACACACACACACACACACACACACACACACACACACACACACACACACAGACATCACTTCAAAAATGTTCGATTCATGATCAGGGATGCTTGAAACGTGCTCTCCCGTCGAAAACTCGAATTCGAATTTTCGACCCCGTCACAATACTTTCCTTATACATTATGTATATAAGGAAAGTAAAAATGGAATTGGAAGTAAAAGCCATCTGAGCTTCGGAAAAATTAAAAACATGATTAAAGTCACAAGAATCTTCAGCAATTGCAGACTTCGAAATTCATTATTTAGAAATAGAGCTCGTGTGTACCTTAAAACGGAAAAAAACAGTTGCCATTAAATATATGCATTAGAAAGACCCCTTTTTTTCATTCCTCGTAAAAGGCATAAATATTTTTACAAATATCTAAAATGTCTTCGCAGCATATTGCCTATCTCCGAGGAAAAACGACTTTTACAGGCAACAATTATTTGAAGGTGCGCGTTCGTATTAAAGAAGATAAAACTCTTATGGACTTCTTGAAAATACCATAATGCTTTGAGAATTATATCTAGGTATTGCTAGCGTTAGTAAAGTCCCATCTTTTTACTTTCCTTATATACATAATGTATAAGGAAAGTATTGTGACGGGGTCGAAAATTCGAAATCGAGTTTTCGACGGGAGAGCACGTTTCAAGCATCCCTGATCACGAATCAAACATTTTTGAAGTGATGTCTGTGTGTGTGTGTGTGTGTGTGTGAAAGTATGTGTGTGTGTGTGTGTGTGTGTGTCAGTGAGTCTGTGGAGACGATAACTGACAAACGAAAGGACCGATTCGAACCAAATTTGGTACAAAAATCACAATCCGTAAACACTGGAAGCCTATTGTTTTTATACGTAATCGAATGTTCAGAACCCCCCTAAATTTTCGAATAAAATTTTGAAAAAATCGTCAAAAAATCAAAACCACTAATAAAGTTACGCAAATAGACATTTCTTATGTAATTTTTCATTAGAAAACGATTGACATAAATTTTAGAACGCTAACATGAACCATTCTCGAGATATTGCACATTTTCCAAAAAAATTATTAAAATTCAATTAAAATGAAAAAAAAAATATTTCCTATTGAGAAACATGTTCCCTTTTCATATGTAATACCATGCGATAAATTGGGTGACATCATTCTCGTGGATCTAGCTCTTTCCATTCATGAAAAAAGATACTTTGAGTAATACTTTTGTATTTGAAAGCCAATAGTCATTTATCTGCTGTAAGAACAACTTATTTCTTCGTCCATAACGCTTGGCGAGATTTTGGCGACGAATTTGGCGGAATATCGCCAACTTAACGACTTTTTGAAATGTTGCCAAATTAACGAAAATCTCGCCAAATGGATGAAAATGACGCTAAATCAATGAAAATGACGACTCATTGTCGAAAATTCAATATCTTTGTAAAGAATATTAGTGTCTACTACAAGAAAACCTATTTTTTTACTGTAAAAGTAGTATATTCATTATATTATATAAGGAAAGTCATGTGTTGCCCACATCAAATTTTTTTATTTGACATAACAGGAAGGTGTATAGTATTTAGCATATATGTTTTTGATTATTTTTATTCAAAGTTCCCTAATTCTAAGTAGAAATAATAAATATTTTTTCATAATTATTAAATAGGATACAGTTTACAGGGAGACTAAAATAAATTGAAAGGTAAAATAAATTCGAATACGTAGTAATATTTTTTATTGTTTGAGTTCTAATTTGCATTACACTGATCATTTATTTCTGCAAAGTTGACAATTTAAACGAATAATTTTTAATTCGATGTGATATTTTCGCCATAGAATTATATATAGTGCGGTGGAACTTATCTTACCCTAGCGCCACCCAAATGATTGCCTGCAAAGATTTTGTCGTTTTCCCAACATGAAGTTGTTCCCTTTACCCCCTGTCCACATTACTTGACCTTTGTAAAAAAGTTGATGACGTCGGGGACAAATTTGACGAAATAGAGCCAACTTGCCGAGTTAAGAAAATGCTCGATTTTTGTAGATTTGTCAAGAACTTCTTAAATTACGTCGATTTTCCTAGAAATTTCTATACTGGGTATATAAGCTGCTCATCGTTCAGTTAGAGGAGTTGGCGTGAACACCATTGTTTTAAAGATATAATCCATGTTTTGTGAACGAGTTGATTGAATTGCTTTTTTTACTGTACCCGACAGTTTTTCTGTATTGTGTTGTTTTGACAGTTGTAAAGTAGCACTCCAATTATAAGCAATTTACAACTTAAAACAAAATATAGTCGACCCTACTAAATCCGGTAACGGATATTCGCATATCTCGCTTATATACATAGAATATTTTGGAACAAAAACGTACCCCATGTGGTTAATGTTAACTATACCCGTTTTATCACACAGTTAATTGCATAAAAGCCGAGACACCAATTTCAAACAAATTTAATATTAATTAATTAAGAAATTTGTACGAATTTGTTAAGGAAAGCGGAAGTAATTTTTACTCCACAGTTTAAGTTTTAATAATAAATTCATTTATTAAACATATTAATTTCATTGAAATAATAAGTAATTTTAACGAATACTGTAAAATAATACTGTCATCTTCTTACTTATATTGTTATTTATTTACAGTATATGGCAATATTGTTGTGAAAAACATGAAATATAGAGCTTTCATACTATAAATTATATTATGTTTTCCCGTCATTATTACATATTGTATATTTTGGTTATATATTATATATTATGTTATTCATATCTATTATATCTAGTATGTTTTTATAATGTTTGACATAAAAGTTCTTGATAATTCGAAATCTCATATCGAGGTCTAATGGTCATGATACGCCTGAATTGTGCAACTATCAGGTTGATCGGAAAGTAATGCAGGATTTTAGCTTACCAAAAATTAAATACATAACAGTACATTAAACTGATTCTGTAATCGCAAATTTTATAACTGCTATAATCTTAAGCTCATTCTCTTTCTTTTCCCACTTCATTTTTCATATAATTCATTTTATATTTCCGTAAGACAAATGATGTCTTACGGCAAGCTACATATCCGCCTTACCATGCTGTGTGAATTTCGATTTCATGGAAATGTTGCAGAAACTACTCGAAAGATTTGTTCTGTATATTCAAATGCTATCAGTGAATGTAAATGCCAACGATGGTTTAAAATGTTTCTAGAGGGAAATTTCAATCTTGAGGACGAGCTTAGATGTGGGCGGCCAAGGCAAGTTGATGAGGATGAAGTGAGGATAATGGTCACGTCAGATCCAAGTATTACCAGTAGGGAAATAGCTGAGAGGCTTCATTGGGCACAATCAACAGCAATGGAACATTTGAAACGTATAGGCAAGTCTTGTCGTGCTGGTTTATGAACACATCTTATACCACATGAACTCTCAGCTCAAATACGTCAGCACCGAGTATGACTTTGCACTTCACTGGTCACACTAAACAAAGTAGAGCCTTTTTTAAGGCGAATTGTGACTAATAAAAAAAAGTGGATCCTTTATGTTAATGTTATGCGAAAAAGACAATGGTTGAACCCAAAATAGAAGCCTATTACCACAGCAAAACCGGGATTGCATCACAAGGATTGCATCAAAAGGATTGAGTAAACCAAAAAAATTCTTCAAAGCAGGAATTGAAAAGTTGCCTGAGAGATGGGCAAATGTTATAGAAAAGGGAGACTATATTAATGATTAATTTGATGCATCAGTAAAGTTTTTTTTTCATTAGAAATTGTCTATCTCAATCCTGCATAACTTCCCGATCAACCCAATAGCTTTATTGTACCTAGTAGTTGTATTATGACTTTGTAAGATAACTGGATATTTATTAGTTGAAAATTGCTCCCGTTTATGCTTACTGGAGCTTTTAATAAGATGTTAATTATCCAGAAATTCGGATTCATTTCTGTATTCTACAAATATATCCACAATTACAAAGGATACCGTAACAATATAAAATAAGCATCTGCTATTTTTAGAAAAAACAACACTTAACTATTACTTGAAAACATTTCTTGGAAAAGCCTGGTTCATCCATTAAGTAACTTATCTTCAGTAATTTGTGTCCGAATCGAAACACATATACTTTTAAAAAATACTTGGAATTCATGCAGAGAAATGTCAAAGGAACACCATAAAACAGTTCAATTCTATTTGAAAAGACCATTTCCTGACATAAACTGTCAAAATACAACTCATGTTTTTCCGAAACAGTCAGTGGTAATTGAGGTTTGCCAGATTTTTTTCAGCAACTTTAACAACATTGTTATAGAAGCGCGAATAAAAATATCTCTTTTTTACCTTTAATAACATTATCGGTTTCGCGTGGAAGCTATGTTGGTTATAAAGTAATAGCAAGAGAGGATTTTTAAAAAATATGTGTGTGCCCATTTTTGGAAAAAATCCGAGCAGAGAATTTAACTTGACTTCAAAACGTGGAAGCAGTATTTTAGTCTTGAGCCAAAAGACATATCTGTATTTGAGACGCCTGGGGATTTAATATTAATTTAAAATGTTTCAATTATCTGAGCTTCTGAGTTTTTCTTTTGCATTTAATATGAAACAACATACCTTTATTTAAAGCAGAAATAAGTGCAAGCGAAGACTGCATACAACTAATAACTCTCTAGCAATCTAACAAAATTGCAAAATAACTTTCAGATATAACTGAATAGCAATTAAATACTCAACTAATTCTGAAAACAGACGAATATATTCTCAAAACACGGACTTTAATAAATAACTTTTACTCATTTTATGATAACTGTCGCTAACTGAGCGATGACAACCCTGTGAAAAGATCTCTAAAAATCTACACAACTCGGAAAATTCTTAACTAATCTACAGAATTCGAAAAATTTCTAAAACTCCCCAAAATGTAATATTTTGTAAAGTAGCGATATTGTACAAAATATTTTACCTTGGCATAGCCAAGTTGGAAATATGTAACCACATTTGTCGCCAAGATTAAGCAACCCAGACCTACAAAAGATTGGAATGGTTGTCTGTAAATGTGGCTTTTCCTCGAGGACAGGCGCTTTTTTGGAGAATATAATTTAGATATACATAATATTATTCATACGTACATCAGTTTAATATGGTTGAAATATAAAGTTACTTTTAAGCTAATTTCAGTAAGGGTCGAAAAGAACGTTTCTACGGTCAGCTCACTCTCATCTGGAGATATTCTGTCTAGAGGAATGTATTTCCGTAATTGCTATAAAGTGTTTTCGTAAGACCCAGTCAGCTATATCCCTTGCATATTTTACGTAATCATAATAGTTGGATAAACGATTTTAATCATCATACAATTATAAAGTATGCTTAATTTCTATCATACTATTTATAAGTCTAGGAAATGATAATTCTGATAAACTTGTAAATGCCTATCTATTATAATAACTCCAAGAAAAAAAATAAACATATTTTTTTTTCCTTAAGAAATGAGCTGTTCTAAATGCATTTAAACACCCATAATTCCACGGCGATTTTCAATTGGCAATTTCAAGTCAGAAGCAAATTATGTGGTAATGTTCTTCGTCTTCAGGAAAAGAACAAAAATAGAACAAAAAAATAATCATCAGAAGAAATTGTTCGTAATTATTCTCATTTGTGGAAAGAGTTCAGAAGTTGCTGTATTAAGAGCGCCGGAAGGAGATGAAATAAAATAATAACGCTCACAGGAGGAAAAAAAATCCAGTAAAGGACTCGGGGCCTGTAAAAACCATTTCTGTTCTTTTGAATATTGATGAACATTTTTACCACTTGTTCCCAGTTAAAACTTTTTACCCCCAACACAACAATTCCTCGTTAATAGCATTATCCCGCAAGAAAAGGGGGGAAAAAATCCCTAAAAAGAAGCATTCGAACTTCAAAAGTAAATTCTTTGCGAGCAAAAACGTCGGTTGCTGTATCGTTATTGGCCAATACTCCAGGAAGACGAGAGTAAAGAGAAAAAATTGGGGAGGAAGTGAAGTAAAAAAAGGCAGCGGTACTTGCCCGCGAAATATTAGATTATCAGAATTAACATGCCCTTTATTGTATCGTTAATGAACTCAAAGAGAATGGTCTGCGCACAGTACAGTGTTTTAATTATCAAGTTCTAGTGGTTTTATAAGGAGGAGGAGGGGAGGAAATACCTTTTTTCGGGAATCGATGGGGCCGTACCGACAAAAGGAAATAAGGGGCAAAAAAGTGCCTCGCTGCGATTGCTAATTGCCAATTAGATCTCGAAAATTTTCTCTCAAGATACAATTTTTTCCCCCTTTTACCCGGGTGGGGTTAAAGTTTAAAGAGGTAAAAGAAGAAAAAAATGGGATTTTATTTGTGAGTGTTGAAACGTATCGGTTCCTTCAAGGATTTTTTCAGATGTAAATAGGAGTGGGCTAATCTTTCAAAAATGCTCCAATCTTTTATGAAAAAATAAATAAATATTTAGTATTAAGCCATTGAGAGGGTTACTTTTTTATTGAGTGTCACACACGGTATTTTTTTTTCTGATTAAAGTTATCGCTTCCCTTTATTTTCCAATTAGCAAGTGTGTGTAGGTAGAGAAAAAAAGAGAATCAGTAAGAGGGGTGGAGGGAATGTCCGCGACTCATAGATCAAACCGAACATGAATTTTTTAATCGAAATCAACATTTTTTAAAGAAAATTCTCGAAAACGCCTTTGAGCTACTTCATATTAATTTTTTTTTTAATTTTATTCGCGGGTTTTTTTTTATTCCGTAACATACATTTTGACTTTATGCTTATCCCCACCATAGTTTCAAATTATTTTAATTATTTTTACGTGCAGATTTTAGCAAATTGTCAGTCAAGGCATATTTTTATTTTGCCTTTATTTATAGGGCATTCCAATACGGACACACATTTTTTGCTCTTGAGTTATTGTTTAAATGTAATTTGTCTATAAAGAACTGAACCATAAATGAAACCACGGATTTCTCTCTCAGTCCATTCAACGCTTTATCCATTGAGAAATTTGGATGATAAGAGGATGAAGTAAACCTACATTGGAAAACTACAACTTGGATGAAGTAAATCCTACATTCTCGTCCTTGTAAGATTAAAACCACGGGTATTTCTCCTAGTTCATTTCACGCTCTATGCATTGAGCAACTTGTATGATAAGAGGATGAAGTAAACTTATATTGGAAGCCTACAACTTGGATGAAGTAATTGCTACATTTTCTTCCTCCAGATTTTAAACCGAAGAAACACTTAGTCAACAGAAAATTTGAAGAAAACGAACTAGGCCTACTTCCGTAAAACTCAACATTTATTTATTAAAACAAAGAAAAAGATAAACTACAAACATATAAACAAACATGAATAGACATGCTCTCATAAAACCATCCCACATCCACCGTACATTTAACATACTGAGCCGTGAAGGACTTAACACAGGAGAAAGAACCTGAGAACCCCTAATACCGAATCTGTATTATTGCCAGAGGTAATAAATATACTATTCGCATAATCTGCGACAGTGATATATGTAAGTTTTGACATACTCCCCTCCCCACGTAGACGACATTATTTAAAAGCAATAAAAATCGAAAACAGAGTAAACATACAGTAAGGGGCCAGACGTTGTAGGATAGGTCCCTAGTAGCGGGTGGATTGTTGTAATTGTTTGTATAAATGGTATAAACTGTTTTATAATTTTCAATAGAATCAGTACTTTTTCTAATTTACTTTAAACTATTTGAACATTAAATTGGATTCATATAGATAAAAGAAATTGCATTTCTTAAAATGCGCTTGCGGATTTAGTAATTATCTAATTTACACAAAATTTTGCATAAGATGATAATTTAATCCAAATATAAAATAGTACTTGATAAAATTTAAATATGAAACAGTATTTATCGCGACGTAATTAGACTTGATTTAATAGATAAGGAAAATATTCATTTCAAATATAGATTAACGACTGAGAAATTAATAATTATTTATTCTAACAAGTTAAACTAATGGATGCACCATTTTTTGACAAAAACATGTTAATAAAATTGAGTTTCTTTGTTCTCAGCAGATAAAAGAAATGCTTAAAACACATAGAAAGAAATATAGAATTTCCTCGCTTGACATAAAGAACGAAGTTCAAAACTGATATTCATTGGTCACACATTGGAATCAAAGTGACAATTTATCTGAACGCCCTAAACGTTTGTTCGTATTAGATCAAAGTTCCATTCGAGCTTGAACGGGTGGACTGGATTTATGTAGAACATAAAAATATACAAAGAAAAAAAAATATCAAACTCACCCCTGGAGCAAGCTCTCGCTATTTGTCAACAAGATAACATTTCTCCCTTGTTTCCCGGTTAAAAATGTATCTTCGAATCTTTTTCTAATACCATGTCATCTAGTAGAGCAATGCATTAGCAGCATGCCCCAACGAACATCGGAGCAGTAAAGGGATGGGGAGGAGATGGGAGGGGGGGTGAGAATAAGTAGCTGAGATACATTATGTTCGAAGCTATCAAAATGATGACAGTTTAAGAACACAAAATGAAAAAAAAATGGTAAAAAATCTTCAAGTGTGATTTACGGTCGAAAGATTAAAAAAAATCGCGATGAGATTTGCAGATTTTTTTCCATTGTTTTGCAGAAAAAAAGAGGGAAAAACGATAAATGGAAAATGACTTAAAAAAGATTAAATAGTGGAATAAAAGAAAATGGTGGTAAGGGCCAGTTCCGCACCCCACGTCTTGACTTCGATCCGTTCGACTCGGTTGTGGTTATTTGGAGAGATTGGCGGATATATATTTTTTTCGTTTTTTTTTATTTTATTTTATTATCATTAAATACTGGAGAGAGGGAAAGGGGGGTAATTCTTGAAATGTTCCGGATTCAGAACGAGCTCTTTTGATTGAACTCTTAATGGCAAGAAACAATTGCAGAATCGGAATTCGATTTTGCTACTCAGTTACACATTTCTAAAGGGTTTTTTTTTTCAGAATACAATTTAATTTAAATTCCATTTTATAAAAAAAAATAAAATGACATAAAAATAAATAAATAAAATATTTAAAGCAAGACCAATCGCTGCATTAAATGTTGCACGTAAAAATTAGCAAATTAAAATAAAGTTAAAAATAAGTTAAAGTAAAGTTAAAAATAAATAAAGTTAAATAAAGTTAATAAATTAAGTTAAAATTGAAGCATTAGAAACGTGTTAAAATTTAAATTAAAATATGATCACAAAATGATTAAAATAAAAGAGTCTATGGACGTCTATCAGAAACTCATGATTCATGTGAATAACCATGCGGTGTTTCTGGTGCATTGAGAAATAATCCTATAATTTCTCATCCTAACTTACTGAGATTTCATAATTTACTTGTCTGGATTTTATTCTCAATTGAATGTTTTCGACTATCATCTTGGATACATGTTTAAAAATTTATTATAATATTGCATTTTCCATCATTATTAAGTTTGTCTATATTTCTACATATTTCATTCATTTATAAAAATATCTATTATGCTGTCTATTGGTCCTTCCACAAATAGTTGAATATACAATTTATGTTACTATGAAATTCATTGAAACTAAAAAAAATAATAATAATGTGAAACTACATCTACCACTTCAGAAATAAAAAAGACATTCTTAAAATTAATATATTATGTTCAGATGTATTACCTGTTAAATCAAGTATCTATATTACAAGCATTTATTAGCTCGATAAAAATGAACTCTTACATTTTATTAAAGCTATTTCTTGATTATTTATACTATTTTTATTATTTATGTTGGTATAATATGTGTATTAAAAAATAGTAACATTTATCTCAATCCTTTGGTTACCGAAAGTGAAAGGGATAAATATTTAAATTTAAGGGCTTCAAATACTGAATCAAAGAAATAATACTTTCTATTTATGCAAAATTGATTTATCTAACTTTATTCGCACTATACAGGGCATTTTTAAATAAAAATAGTCTACCTCATTACTGTAAAGAAGCTTATTTCTTTATTTAAACATTATTTTACAGAGTAAAAAGAATAGTACATAGCAACTGAATGTTATTTTTCTAAAATTGACTTTTGAGAAAAAATCCTGTACTTAACAGATTGAATACCAAGCTAGTTAAAAAATTACCCTCGAGGCCAAACATTAATTAACAAATAATTCAATTACTAATTCCGATATATTTTTTATTTCACTTCTATGTGTTTTACTATTTAAAACAGAAATAAAAATATCTGCCACATGTATGTGACTGACCGGATCTCAGAAAGCTACTTTATTTATTGAGACACCATATCAGTGTGTTACGGCACACAAGTTCCGAAGAATTTCTCCAAGCACGCGTATGATACTCTAAACGTTTCATATATTTATCAAAATCAAATTACTAGCAGTACAGAGGAACATATCGAGAGAGTATGATAACATATGCCTTGTAACATATGACCACGAAACCATGATCTACGGATGGTGATTGATGATCATTTGAGCACTTTCTTGCAATTTCCTATTGAAAAAGCAAAAGTCGTTTCACTGTATTCCTGAGCGCATATATTTTTTTAGCGGTAAGTGGGGCTATAAACGCCCTCAATGATTCTGGATTCAAAGTTACAATAAATATTTCTTCCAGAAATATTCTAAAATCTTTGCTGTAAAGAGTTTTGTGCTCTCTAACTATTCTAACTATCACTTCATTATCTGTACTGAACTGGCAAGTTAAATGACCACAGAATTGTGGTCCACGAGTGGTGATAGATGAGCATTTTCTTGATTTTAAGGTGCGATGTATTATCAATTATACTACGTCACAGGATGATATTTTTCATTAAGTTTGTAGATCTTGTATAAAAATATCTAAAAATCAATAGCTAAAAAAATTCTAATAGAAGAGAAACGGACAGAAATATCAATAATCAATAGTTATTTGCTTATATTTTTTGTAGTGCCACAGAAATATATCATCAGAAATTCCATAGAAGGCCACGCTTTTCAAATATAATACACATTCTCACATACTGTCAGTGTAGCTTCGACTGAAAGAAAGGATGTCAACCGTATACGTACGACACGACACCAAAGAGATCAAATGATGTCAGACGTATACGTCTAACATAGCAGTCAAAGAATGGTGCCACTATGGTGCTACTATGTAATTGGTGCCACTATGTAAAATTGGAACAGCTGAATTCAGTAGACGAAAATCTTAAACAATAAAGTATGTATCTTTCTCTGTCTGTGTGCATGTGCGTCTGTGTCGTCTGTAACAAAAAATTAAAGTTTCAGACAATGGCGAAATTCGGAGGTACTGTAAGGTCTCTGGATAATATGGCTAATTAGTTTAATAGTTACAATTTTCTGCGGTCGCAAATCACAATTTTTAGCTATTTTATCAAAATAAATATATTCTTTCTTTGCCCCCGCAGACGATTCGAAAGCAGGGTGTTTAATTAAATCGAAAACGTTTTATCTCTACGAAAAACTGCTGATTGCAAACTAAGTGCATATAATTTGTGAGTTTTCTGACTTTGCGAATTTAAAAGATTTCGTCCTATTTTTATTATTATTATTATTTGGTGTTAGATTATTATTACGTGCATTGTAATAAAATTTGACTTAAATTGGATTAAAGTTAAATGAGAAAAAGCTATATATTTTTTTATTTTATTTTGGGAGTAAATGAACTTTACTTTTTTACGAATTCAAGTATTTTTAATGTGTCGTTCTGCCAAATATCGGCGTTATGCCAATTTATTTGAGAACAATTCCTTTATACACTCTTTTGCAAAAAAAAAAAAAACGAAGTACCATGAAGAAAGTTACTGTTTTAGTGAAATTAAATATGCTTACAGCTCATACACAGGTAATGAAATGATTACAAAATCAAGGCCGCAGGGCCCAACAATGGTTAGCAGTGACACATTGAATTTTCAAATCAGTAATTGGTGAAACCCCCTTTGGCGGCAATGCATGTTTGTATACATCTAGGTAAGGAGTGATAAAGTTTCCTAATGCCATCCTGCGAAACATTCTGCCAGGCATTCCTCAATTGTTGCTCCAGAGTTGCTATATTTCGAAATGCCCGAATTTGGCGGTCTAGCATGTCCCATACATGCTCGATTGGCGAAAGGCCTGGTGACCTTGCTGGGCAAGGAACAGTATCAAAAACACGGAGACAGTCCACAGATATATGAGTCGTATGAGGCGTGGCAATATCTTGTTGGAAAATGGCTCCAGAATGACGTGCTATGAAGGGTAACGCAAACGGCCGCAGGATTTCATCAACATATCGTTGAACTGTTAAAGTTCTCAAAATGACTAGGGGCGACTTGCTGTCGTAAGAGATAGCACCCCACACCAGGGAGGGCGCGGTAGCCCATTGGTTAGCGCGCTGGAGTTGCACTCGGTAGGCCCGGGTTCGATTCCAGCCACTGCCAAAACTGCCGCCGTGTTCATGCGGAGTACGATCACGTTAAACATGTGGGTCCGAAAGTCCTTCCGAGAGGTTGGTGGTCGGGGAAGGAGGGTACGGTCCCTGTGGATGCCTCCCCCACTGGGTTCCGGTCTAAATTGGGTGACACTTCCCGACCGTCCAAACAGTTACCTTACACCTTTCTGGTAGGTCGGACGGTCTGGGTTTCAACAACAACAACCCCACACCAGGGGTAATAGCCTTGTGCCTGTGTAAAGTAAAGGCTGATTGGAACCGCTGGTTCCAATCAGCCTTTACTTTACACAGGCACACGGCTGTGTAAAATAAAGGCTGTAAAGTAAAGGATTGATCGCTGACATACTATGCGATGTCAGTCTGCTTATAGCCATGATGCTCGGCTACGACACCACTCCAAACTACTGTGTCGCTGTTGTGGGGTTATGAGCAGACGTCTTAAAGGCCGCCGTGAGCGTAACCCCACCTCAGCCAAGTGCTGTGAGATGGTGGAAAGTACCACAGGTGGTATGAAAAAGACTGTAGCACGTTGGATTGCGGACAATGATGCCGTTGGGCCAGTTTGGGCCTGTTGTACAATCATCCGATCTTGCCTCGCATTCGTGCACCTTGGCCTTCCAGAGCCTTCATTCCACCGATGAGTTCCTTGCAGCAACTACTGCTGTCAGCACCTTTGCACAGCAGTGTCCGTTCGGTGCAGGTAACGGCATATTGCCCAGTATAACCAATCAGCTTCACGCATATCGACTATGCGACCACGTTCGAACTCGTCTAATTGCATATAAAGTCTTCGGCAATGTCGTAACAGCATTATTGGTTGTGTCTCTACGGAACTGCAACGCCGATAACGAACAAAAATAAACCGTCCACATTTTTAACCTGGTTTTTTAGGATGCTAGTTGAGCAGTAGAAACGCACGCTATGACCGAAGTTAACACTCATTGACCTTGCAAATTTAATCATTTGCATACTTGGTATAAAGGAATTTGTATGCGAAATTTCGAAATGATCGAATTATTTTGTAGGGTTGCTTCGTTTTTTTCTTTTGCAAAAGAGTGTATAAGAAATTAAGAAAATCCATATATTTTTATTCTGCGAATAACCACCATAGATACGGAGCAGGTCTCTTGTGTCTATGTGAATAACAGGGCGCTCAAAACCATGTCTGAATCTAAGTATCAATAATAATCACAAACAAGAATCAACGTACCTTTTCTGAGATAGACACATTATTCAAATGATAAAATATCCATACCTGAAACAGACGAAGTAATTTATTAGTATCTTATAGATTAAAAAATGTAAATTTTAATGATTATTTATAAACATTTATTCATATATTTTTCATTTACAGTAATTTTATAACAACAGTGCAGAATGCCTAATAATTCAGAAAAAAAATCTGATGACTTTCATAACATGATAATTTTCACAAACAGACTCTGAAATTATTCTTTCTTTATTTGTGCACATAATTGGGTTTTTATCTCGCAAAATGAAGTACGAAATAGATCTTATTTGAAATTATGTCGAATTAGTAGATTGAAAATAATTTACTTTTCATTTGTCTATTTGATATTTTTTAAATTGACGACGTCAATAATATACAGAAAGTGAAATATCTTGAGAATGATTTTGCCTAACATAATGAGAACATTTTTGTGTTTTATCCATATCGCAATAAAAGACATTGGGGAAAACTATTAAAAAAGAAACATTTAAATTCTAATTTCCAATTTTGATACCTTTCCTTTCATTTTGCGATTTCACACATTTCAAATCCAATACGCCAAAATAAAAAAATAAAAATATGCATATATGTATCAAATGAATAAGTGTAGTAAACACTTCCAAAATATATCAAATATTTTCAATTAAAGACTACAAGATCTGTAAACTGTATTTAAAAACACCATCTTAACATACAAGAAATATTTGCATTATAAAGTGCCATAGCGCTTTAATACATCGTAGCGCTTTCAGACATCAATGATGGCATTTTGATGTCTAAAAGAGCTATGGCACTTTAAAATGTACATATTTCTTGTACGCCAAGTTGGTGTTTTTAAATACAGTTTACAGATCTTGTAGTTTTTGATTAAAAATATTTGATATGTAAAATGGCTTATTTTAGCATAGAGAGAGTGATTTCATTTGTTTTGTCATCAACAATTACACAAAAAATAACCAGTAGTTGCTAGTTAAATACATTTTGTTACTTGAAAGATAACCTTATTTTTCCTATAAAACATTTTTCCTGTTTTTACAGGTCATTTTTGAAACAAAAAAAAGGAGAGTTTTTTTTATTCGTGCCAAAATCTGGATAGCACCAGGGTCATGCATGACCTACCTAACTGCCAAATTTAATGAAAATTCTCTGTGGATCTTATAGAATATGGATCTTATAGAATGCCATTAGAATCACAATAAAATAATACAGGATTCTAATTTTCATACACGAACAAGATAGTGTCCAAACAGGAACATGCGACTTAAAGTACAGAAACCGAATGTGAGACCAAATACATTCAATTAAACGTCTCTTTCAAATACAATAAAATCTAGTTTGACTAGAAGATACCCCAGAAATACTATATATAATATGCACTGAACTATCTGACTGAATGATTAGGTAATATTTGAAAATTATCGAGCACTTCCAATAGGCAGCCATCCAAGACGCATAATGACGCTGTGCCTGTGACAGAGTTACTTATCCCCACATCGAAAGAAAAATTTTCAGAAAAATATGAATTTTACTTCCGCTATAGCTAGAATCTTAGTTTTGGTGTCATTCGATCCGTATAAGCTTCGAGACCAAGGAGAAAAAATCAAATATTTCGAAAATTAGAATTAGGGGTGATGATGAAAAGACATAATTAAAAAACTGAAGACTACTTCGCTTAATTATCGAGTACCTGTACTCTAGCTAGAATCTCGACTTTGGCCTCATTTGATCCGTCACATCTTCTGGGTAAGGCATCAACAACATTTTACCACCCGTGGACGAACACTCACATTCATCAAAATTTTCTGACAAGCTCTCGACAAAGAATATATTATTTATAAATACTTACATATGAATACATATATACATACATTCTTGTATGCATAGATATTAGAGAGCGTCTTATTTTAATTTTTTGTAATTTCTTTTAATTCACCTTCTAAACTTTGGTACTAATGAACGGTGAATTTTTTTAAAATCGGTAAATATTAATCCATGCTGCTAAGTCCTCAAATTAAATTTCAGGGATTCAAAATCCTCAAATTAATTCCTCAAATTAATTTTCAGTTCCAGGATTTTTTGCGAAAAATTGAAAATTGATGTTTCTCAAATGCTTAATACTTAAAAACTTATGTATATCTTCTATTATCTTAACGTAACACCCACCAAAATGTTAAAATATAGAAAAAACATAGATTTAGTTAGTAGCATTGACTTTTTTATTTTTAAAGTCGACTAGAACTGGGAAATGAGCCGAAAAATTATATATATATATATATATATAATTTTTCGGCTCATTTCCCATATATATATATATATATATATATATATATATATATATATATATATATATATATATATATATATATATATATATATATATATATATATAATTTTTCGGCTCATTTCCCATATATATATATATATATATATATATATATATATATATATATATATATATATATATATATATATATATATATATATATATATATATATATATATATATATTATTATTATTATTATTTAAATGGTTTAGAATGTTATTTTTTCAACGATGTATCACATTAGTTAATCTATCAATCAGAAGTTGAAAAATTTAATTTATTTCCATATAACAAAATTGCCTTGCTGAGTCTTATTTTTCTCGCTGTTTTTCATAGAATGTATTTTTCATTGCTGTTTATGTTTATTTTTTTCAACAGCTACTAGGGGCAACACTTTAGGAAATTTTAATGGTATATTAAAAGTAAAACTATGGGTATATTAAACATGTGGTATATTAAATGTAAAACTATGAGTATATTAAACGTGTGGTATATTAAAAGTAAAATTATGGGTATATTAAACATGTGGTACATTAAAAGTAAAACTATGCGTTACTCCAAAAGAGACATCTTCTGAGGAAGGTCAAGGCCCACAGTGAACTGCCGAGCCAATGATCATGACGAAAATTATGTGTGTACATATTTCAACAAGAAATTATGAAGGTACTTTGTTTACTTTTTGAACGAAAATAAATAATGTAAAATTTTGGTTAAAAACTGTGACTTTGAGAGAAAATCGTTTTTTCAAAAAATTTTAAAGCAAGTAAAAAGTCAGCTGATAAAACGTGTACGAATATTACATATTTCAATCACGAAAATTTTGTACAGATAGTACGTATAGTTTTTGAAAAAAAAAAGAATATGAAGTCACAAAATTTAACGTGGTAAGATAAGCCGATTCCGGTCCCCCTGATGACAGTATAAATGACAAAAACATTTTATTTCTCAAAGAATTAGTACTTTCTTAGATAATTAACTTCACAATTTGAAAATTATAGAAATACTTTTAATAGATAACATTTATAAGACAACTGTGACCTAGAATCTGATTACTTTAATGCAAACTTAATCACAAATTGCAAATGTAATCTCAAATCTTGTCAAAACTATCAACAGCAATCCAATAAACAAAGCTATCAAAGTAGCATGCTATACACTGTGATTCAATTTCAGTAAATGTGAGTTTTGTATTGCCATTAAAGGGGGCCGGAATCGGGCTATCTTGACCACGTTAAATTATCTAACTCCGTGTTCCCTTTTCTGAGTAATATCAGAACAAAATTTTCACAGTTCAAAGAAGCAATACATTTACACATTTTAACAGCTTATTTTCTACTTGCTTCAGGAGTTTTTAAAAATATCTTTTGTCCCTAAGGTCACAGTTTTTAGCCTCGTATTTTGCAATATTTATTTTTGTTTAAAAAATAAAGTAAATAACTTAACTTCAAACTCGTGTTTTAAAATATGCACACATATATATTTAATACACCATGAAAGTTTCAGACTGTTGTGCTTAATATTTGTGGAGAAAAAGGAACATACGAGTAAATAAGAAAAAAACGCATTATGAGAAAAACAGCGAGAAAAACAAGACTCAGCAAAGCAAATCTATGGGTGACATATGGAATCAAAGGATGTTTTAAAACTTCTAGCTTACATATTAACTAATGTGATATATTGTTGGAAAAAGAGAACATTCTGGATCATTTAAATGAATAATAAAAAATAAAAATTTTTGATCCATTGTCCGGTTCTGGCCTCTTAAGAAATAGGAAAAACAATAGTACTAACAAAGACTATTTTTACTACTGTATTTAAGCATTTTGGGGGTTGCTTTATGTCTAGATCACAGCAGTGATATATTTTAAGTATTTTTAAGTATTTTAGAAATTTAAATTTTTAATCCTTTACAAAACACCAGAAAATTTCTTTCTGAAATTTTCGGTCTTACATGCGGCACGAATTGATACTATATGATTTAAAAAAAACTGTACCGTTCAATAACCAGAGTAACAAATTAAGGGGTGAGACCATGAACAGCTTTATTTTAGTGGTTGCCACTGAACTAAAGACCCCCCTAATAGATAAGCATATACATACTTAGAAATCAATTGATTTGTATTTGCTTCTAAATGAACGTTAACCGAAAAAATATACGTCATTATTCATTAACATCAAGTTAAATGCATAATATGCACTTAACTAACAAATCAAATTTTAGAATCCTGCTCGTAGTAAAGCAAACAGCACCACTATATCGGGTCTGCTATTAGTATTACATTTCAGCAACATTGAATATCGTTGACTAAAGTAACATGGAAATAGATCCGCAAAATATTATCTTTAGCGCAGGTTTTTTAAACGTGCAGTAGCACACAATTTGTGCAGTGCGAAAATAATGTGAGCAGTATCATGTGAAATTAGAATGTGTGCAGTGTGAAAAAAACGGCTTTATTAAATTATTTAAAAATTTTCAGAGTTGCTGATTGGGTTTAATAGATATAGCTTTCTCATAATAATTAAGTTTATTTATTGTAATGGTTGTAAATGTTTTATTAGAATTTTTAAAAAATTCTAAGTTATTAGATTATTAACACCTAAGTTACTGAAAAAATATAAGTCATTATTTATTAACATCAAATTAAATACATAACATAGACTTAACTAACTGAAATCAAATTTGAATCCTGCTCGTAGTAAAGCAAACAGCACCACTGTATAGGGTCTGCTATTATTAAATTTCAACAACATTGAATGTCACTGACTCAAGTAAAATGGAAATAAAATCGCAAAATATTATCCTTAGCGCAGGTTTTTTAAAAGTGCAGTAGCACACAATTTTTGCAGTACGAAAATAATTTCAGCAATATCATATGGAGCTACAGTGTGTGCAGGATTATATGAAACTAGAATATGTGCAGTGTAAAAAAATAACTTTTCATTAGATATTTTTCAGTGTTGCTTATGGGATTTAACAGATATATCGTTTTCATAATAATTAAATGTGTTTATTGTAATGGCCGTAAATGTTTTATCAGAATTAAAGAGTTCAAGTTGAAAACTTTACTTCTAAATTGATTGCAACTAAGTACTGAAAAGTGCGCAGTATGTTTTGTGTGTATAAATTAATTATTCATCTCTAAAAGAGAGGCAGCAATATATATTTAAAAAGATTCTTATTGTCTTTTAAAACTGCTTTATACAATGCTATTAAGTTTCTAGAAAGTATAGAAAACATTTTTTGATTAAAATATTTACTATCCGTGAAATTTATTTCAGAATTATTTCTGGAATACATTGTATTACAATTACATGAAGCATCAATGTTTATTACATTTTTATATAAATTTCAGTAATTACGGACGAGCGAAGCGAAATCCATCCACCAATCCTAATGAAGAGATATCCATTTTTCATTCATAACGAAGCGATATCAACATCTGCCTGATTTTTGTGATTCCTTTTACTCGAAAACTACAATAGGTAGAAAGACAGAAATTTGTATACATACGTAAAATTGCCCACAGAATCGCAATTTCAATAATTAAAATGAACTGTAACTGGGAGAAAAGCCCATTTTTAAACCGCGCATGCTCACTATGCTTCGTACAAATATCAAGTAAATAACAACTTTCAAACAGATATTCAAATTGTGTGCACTTACATGCATTGCGATTTTAACGCACTTCTATATATTAAATACGTTTTTACACTTAAATTGTGTTACTTTAATTTCATCGTTTTCCTGTATTCTAATTTGTTTAATTTAATATTCAAATTCTAAAAATTTATACGCTCTTTTGTATTAGGATTCTCAAATATTGAAATTTATTTTTTACGCTTCTAATTTCATAATTATTTGTTAAATTAAGTTTTAATTTGAAATCTTTCACAGCTCGTTTACTTCAAAAGCACAAGTCCTTTCAAAGCCCGGGCATTTACTAGTATAGTTTATTTTAAATACATACGTTATTTGATCACTATTATTGTACAAGGATTGTCGGACAAATAATTCTACTTTAGAGCTTAGATTTCATGGCCTAGTCAGCTGAAGAATGGAATTGTCATCCTCAGGGTCGCCCATACAAATTGTGGACGATCCGCTATAAACCTTTAGTACGGGCCCGCCTCCATATTTGATTTCCCCCTCTTTGTCAATTGTTCATGCCTTCTTCCATCTAAGAAAAAATTAGTGGTTCACACTCCATACACACACATACATACTCGAGTGGTACAACACCTATGAGTAGTCCCCTGAGATTCTTAATTTAGAATATTTTATGAAATTACTATAATAGCCATATATTGAACTTTAAAATTTTCAAAATTTTTCAAGTGAGAAACACCAGAACCATCTCCCCTCTCACCGAAATATGTTGCTAACAGTGTCCACATGCGTAGTACGAAATTTCACTTAAAAAACCTGCTCTTATATCTCTATATTAAAAAAAAAATGTAGTTGACGTTCCTCGAATTTCTCTGCTTTGTACTGCAAAAACTATGGAATATAAAAATATAAAATATGATACACTTGTAGAGATATGATTTGAGAATACACTGAAATAAACCGTTTTTCGATTTATCGAACACACCGGTGGCGTCTCTATCAGCCATTCCATGGCATTTGCCAATATCCATGCGTCCTATATTAAGGGGTACTATTCGGAGATGATTGACAAAAGGTGGGTTTAGGTGTCAGCGTCCATTAAGGTGCCTACCACAAAACCATCAACGTAATCAGAACCGTCTGAATTCGTGCCTGGCTCAGTCAGCCAGGACAATGACCGATTAGAGACATGTTGTTTTTAGCGACGAATCCCGCTTCTCAATTTTGATGACCGCCTAACGTGTATAGAGAAGGTCTGGTCAGCTTTCCGATTCCTCAGCATTTGTTGTCAAGAGACACACGGCCATCACACGTGATGTGATTATCTGAGGAGCCGTTTCGCTGAGCAGCGGATCTCGTCTATTTGTACTGCAAGCCAAGCTGAAGTATATATACACCGACAATATTCTGCAGCCTATTGTTCTGCCCATTATGTCAAGCCGCCCAGGACCAACAAGGCAACGATCGATTACATACTACGGTACTTTCTCAACAATGCCTTTGAGGATATAATATCCTCCCATGGCCATCCAGGTACCTAGGTTTACCACCGTATAGAATACAGCTGGGACATGCTGCGATGACAATTGCATCCTTCTCAGAATACCACTGAATTAACTGCTCAGTTGCAACATTTGTTGCACAATCTTCCTCAAAAGGACCCAAGCAACTTAATTGACTCTATGCCGCGCCAAATATCGACTTGTATAACTGCCAGGGGAGGATTTACCACTTACTAAAGTGTCATCTTATGGCTACCATTTCTTAATGAAACATTTTTTTGCTTTCAAATCCTAATCATTTGCATATCTCCTCAATCAATACATACACACCGAATCTCGCACTTCCCGACCGTCCAAACAGTTACCTTACACCTTTCTGGTAGGTCGGACGGTCTGGGTCTCAATAACAACACCGAATCTCGCGGCTTATATGGGTAATATATATATATATATATATATATATATATATATATATATATATATATATATGTAATTGCAACAGAGTGTATCCCCGCTAATAATTATAAAGGGGCCCTTTTACTTTTGCATAGTAGCTCATCAGACAGCTGTGACGCCGTCTCAGCTTATAAGAAATTAAACAAATTGAAAATTCTGACAATTATGCCTAATTATAAAAAATAAGCATTATTTAGAAAATATCTACAAAATTTAATTGTGAATAACGGAGACATGTATCAATTGTATAACTGACCACGCCCATATTTGTCCACGCCCCATTGGAAGTTTCCTTGGGCCATCGAAATATAGTGTATATTTGCAATAAATATAAAAGAGAGAAGTACATTTTAAGGAATATAATATTATTGCAGAATCACTATTTCCGAAGGTGCTAAACTGGCCAAGGAAAATACAGAAATGGAAATAACTTTTCGATAGGGATTTATATTGGCACTAATTATGCCATTTCAAGTCTAAAATTCATGTGATTTTACTTATAGCCTGAAAGTTATAGGTAAACTTTTCAAAGATAGCTATCAGGACTGACCTTAGTTCCAAAACAACATTATTCTATCGTCCCTCTAAGTACGACATTGTGAAAAAAACTAAAGGGAAATTATTTTGCTTATGGTTTATATGTATCGATAATATTTTAAAAGTATTTTATATATAAAAAATGATTTCGCTTAATTAATAATTCTGTCCTATGCATTATACGTTTCATCAAGGAAACTGCGCCGAATATGGCCGCAGCAAATTAAAATAAGCAATAAAAATAACTTCGGAATATCCTCTTCAACATTGCTTAGCTACTGGAAAACGTGACGAGCGGAATGAAAACCCACAATATGGTAATCTCACACTTCGCTAAAGTTAACTCAGAATAACCGAACCATATTTTTTCTATTTTGTGAAAACCTTTAGATATCATTTTTACTGCACATCTATACGTCTGCACTTCTGCAGGGCTGTCAAGCTGCGTCGCGATCCGCAGGCAGTATCCGGACTGTGAAATTATTTTATAACCCGCGTATCCGGAACGCGTTTTAAATAAAACATTTTAAACAAATTGATTTATTTGAATGTTATACATTTTGTAATGTAGTAATCTTTGATTGTTCTCAAATACAAACACTCATCAGCGGTTCGAATTTCACAGAATTTATAAATGATATTGAAGCTTCTACTTAATGCAGTTATATTTTAGTTGTCAAGAACTTCTTTGGTAATCTTAAAGCAGGCAATTATAAAGGATTACATGCTCGCTAACTTTTGAACTTTGGGTACTAATATGACCATAAAAGTGCCCTATTTTCATAGCCACTTTTATTCCATTATTTTAAAAATTAGAGCTAATCTCGCAAAAGTGGTGCCCTATTTGACATCAGCGCCACAAAATGACCCTAAAATCGTCCTAATATAATTGACAATAAAATTAGCGTTGAACAGTGTATCAACAACTTGTGTGTGTCACAAAGTGTGTATGTTGTTGTTGTTGAGACCCAGACCGTCCGACCTACCAGAAAGGTGTAAGGTAACAGTTTGGACGGCCGGGAAGTGCCACCCAATTTAGACCGGAACCCAGTGGGGGAGGCATCCACAGGGACCGTACCCTCCTTCCCCTACCACCAACCTCTCGGAAGGACTTACAGACCCACATGTTTAACGTGATCGTACTCCGCGTGAACACGGCGGCAGTTTTGGCAGCGGCTGGAATCGAACCAGGGCCTACCGAGTGCAACTCCAGCGCGCTAACCAATGGGCTACCGCGCCCACAAAGTGTGTATGAGTCACATTTAATAACCACTTGCCATTTGAAACGCACGAAGCGCGAGTGAGAATAGCTAGGTTATATATATATTTTGAAAAAGTCACACGCAGTTACGAAATTAAATATATATAACTTTAAATTGTGCTCTTCTGACGTAAAATTTAGAGTTCTTTTTGCGTCGTTATTGTTCAATTAAATATGGTCTGAAGGATCTTATTTGTGATTCTCATACATTTTTGCATGTCTCCCGGCTCTTAAAGGTCACGATTTCTGTCAAATTTTATGCTCCTAACATTCAAAAGTAATCTGCGTTTAGTTGAATTAGTTGTGGTATTTTTATACAAGAGTGATCAAAAAGGTTTGCAAAATTATGTGTCAATGATGTCAATAAATGCATTAAATCAGTGTTTCTCAATTGCCGGGCCTTGGCATCAATTATTGGCCGCGAGAGATTGCTATGGAATTTGTCAGTTTGGTTTTCTAAGCATTTTTTATGAATAAATATTTCATAGCGGAAATATTCTAAAGAGAATAATATTCGTAAATATGTCGAAAAACTCAGAACCAGAACGCCCAAATAACATCTGTGTAGCAAATGTCAATGACCAAGCTGCATTTAAATATTAATATGAATAAGATACTCCGCAGCTGACTTCTATGTTGAATTACATTGGATAAATATGTTTCTTTCTCAACGTCGGTTTTGACACTTTCCAACATAGTTGAAAAGTATTTATGACTTTGTTGATTCTGTCTGCCTGTATGTCTGTCCGTTCGCACGATAACTGCCGTAAAAATGACTATCAAAATGACATTTTTGTATGTTGTTAAGACGGTGTGTGTGACATATGGAATGTAAATAATTTCATCCAATTAGTTTTGGATTGTACCCGGGTTGAAAAAGTGAAATGCATTGAACACTATGGAACTTAATTTTTCAAATATTTCTTAAATAAATTTAATTCACAAATTCCAAAAGAATTTTAGGAAATATTCAAATTATCCTTTAAAATTTATAAAATATAAAAAAAAATGTCAGTAAAATATGTTTGGTAGATTTTTAAATAAAAATTAACATAATAATTACACCTATGAAAAATGAAAAGATCACTTGCCTCATTGTACAATAAAATATGGCATCCATTTTCAATTTTGTTTCCGATATGTCAAGATCGCGATTTTTAAGGATCTTTCAGATGTATATTTATTGTTGTATCCGCCCTAAAACCGCTTTATTTTTGCGTATTTTCTGCGCATCTACATTCTATGTCAACGCAATTACAATATTTTTGAGTTTAAATTATCAGTAAACTACTATTTATACAACGAAGCCTAATTTTACTGGATGCAGAATGTAAACAAAACAAGCGATTGTAAGATGATTTGTATAAGAATTGCTGAATTTTTTCAGGCCGAATTTTGCTCTGGAGTCTAGAATATAAGTGATATGAATGAAATATTCGTTGATTTTATATAGAGAAGCAGACGATTTTATAGCATTGCCTTTTTTGAATTTTACATTGAGAAGTAGACGATTTATATTTTGATGAAGTTTTAGGTTTCCAAGTAAAATAAATTATTGAACTGTGAAAATTTAAAAAATATCACCGCTGAATGTATCGCATTTTAAAGATGTTTAAATAAAATTGCATTTCAGTTGGAAAGTGTTTCATATTCAATATTTTATGCATGATTGATCTTTCTTGTTTTATTTCAAACTAACATCAGTAAAATCAATTTAATAATGAAATAATCCATTTTATACTGAATAATATTATATATTTTTGAATTAGAAAAGTATTTACGAGTAAATTTATTGGGAACGGGCACTTGTCTAAAGTACAAACAAGAAAGATCAATCATGCATAAAGCATTGATTATGACACACTTTCCAATTTCAATGCAATTTTATTTAAACATCTCTAAAAGGCGATACACTCCTCGGTAATATTTTTAAAATTATCACAATACTACATTAATTTATCATATTTGAAAACTTAAAACTTTATCGAAAAAAATGAACTTCATTCAAATGACGACATTAAAATAAAAATTGCCTGGTTTAAATATTTCTAAAATGCGATACATTCTTCGGTAATATTTTAAAAATTATCACAATACTACAATAATTTATAATATTTGAAAACCCCATCGAAAACAAATGAAATTTATTCAAATGTCGTCATCGGAATATAACACGCATGGGTCTCTCTATAAAAGCAGAATTTCATTCATTAACTTTTTTCCATTCATTTCATTCATCACAATACTAAAATAATTTATTTTATTTAAAAACTTAAGACCATGAAGGTACAGGTAATTAAACTTTATGCTTAAAACTTCATCGAGAAAATCGTCCTTCTCTGTGTAATATCAATAAATATTTCATTCATATCAGCTATATTGCAGACTCCATGAGCTCAATAATTTTGCGTTAAAGAAATGCAGCAATTCCTATACAACTCATATTTACATTCTCCATAAGTAAAAATTAGGCTTCGTTGTAGAAATAACCAAAATGTAATGATCATTTAAACTCAGATATATTGTAATTACGTTGTTTCAGTATTTAGATGCACAAAATTTAAGCAAAAATGAAGCGGTTTTAGGACGGATACAACACTGAATATGAATTGAAAAGAACTTTAAAAATCACGATTTTGACACAAGATGGATGCCATATTATATTTTGAAGTGGGTCACGTGATCTCTTCATATAATGGCCACGTCATCTCTTCATATAAAGTGTGTAATTATTATTTTAATTTTTATTCAAAAACTATAAATATATTTTGCTGAAATGCTTTTTATATATTTTATGGGATAATTTGAATGTTTCCTAAAACTTTCGAATAAATTTGTGAATTTTAAATCCGCTTAAAAAATATTTGAAGAATAAGGTCCCATAGGGTTCAATGTATTTCATTTTTTCAACCCGGGTTCAATCCAAAACTAATTGGGTGGTATTATTCATTTATATCCCCATAGGTCCCACAGACCGTGTGAATAACATACTAAAATTTTATTTTGATAAAGTCATTCTTATGGCAGTTATCGTGCTAGCAGACAGACAGAATGAACAACGTCATAAACACTTTTCAACTATGTGGTAAAGTGTTAAAAATACTTTACCCGGACCGTCATCTCACAAAGGTTAAGAAGAAGCGCTGCATTAAAATATGGCTATTTAATTTAAATTGCGTACTGGAGTGAGTGAATAAATGAATGAATGCAGGGTTTTTAAAATTATCAAACTTTTCTACTATAGTTAGGGTTTTGATTTTGTTGTCCTCCGAACCGTTTCAGTTTCGAGATCAAAGGTAAAATCCAAAATTTCAAGAATTCGGATTAAAAGAGACACTGCAAAGGAATAATCAAACATTGAAAACCACTTTGCCTAAGTAGTAAGCACTTCTACTCTAGTTAGACTCTTGGCTTTGGTGCCATTCGATCCGTCTCAGCTTCAATGTCAACGAAACAAAATAATCATTTCAAAGATTCGAATTAGGGATTGCGATGTAAATTAATAATTAAAAAAAAAATTCAAAATTACTTCTCAAAATGATCGAGCACTTCCACTCGTATCAGAATCTCGATTTTGTTCTCATTCGATCAGTCTCAACTTCCAAATCAACAAAAGAAATCTATAATTTCAAAAATTTCACTTAAGAGTGACGATACAAAGGGATTTTTAAAATATTTATACTACTTAGCCTCTAAAAATCAATAAATATACAATTTGACATCATCTTCTTACAAACAATTAAAAATGGTTATCAACAACTTTTATTAAAGCAGATTTATAGTTTAAAGGTTTTCGGCGCATTATAAAAAAAATCTGATGTGGGCAACACATGACTTTTCTTATATAATGTAATGAATTTACTACTTTTGTAGTAAAAAAATGGGTTTTTCTTATAGTAAATTCCACGATTTTGAATTTTCGACAATTAGTCTTCATTTTCATTGATTTAGCGTCATTTTTATCCATTTGGGGAGATTTTCGTTAATTTGGCAGCATTTCAAAAAGTCGCCAAATTGGCGACATTCCGCCAAATTCGTCGCCAAAATCTCGCCAAGCGTTATGGACGAAGAAATAAGTTATTCTTACAGCAGATAAATGACTATTGCCGTTCAAATACAAAAGTATTACTCAAAGTATCTTTTTTCATGAATGGAACGAGCTAGATCCACGAGAATAATGTCACCCAATTTATCGCATGGTATTACATATGAAAAGTGAACGTGTTTCTCAATAGGAAATATTTTTTTTTATTTTACATGACTTTCTGATAATTTTTTTGAAAAATGCGCAATATCTCGAGAACGGTATGTTAACGGTTCATGTCGTTCTAAAATTTATGTCAATCGTTTTCCAATGAAAAATTACATAAGAAATGTCTATTTGCGTAATTTTATTAGTGGTTTTGATTTTTTGACGATTTTTTCAAAATTTCATTCGAAAATTTAGGGGGGTTCTGAACATTTGATTGCGTTTAAAAACAATAGGCTTCCAGTGTTTACGGATTGTGATTTTTTGTACCAAATTTGGTTCGAATCGGTCCATTCGTTAGTCAGTTATCGTCTCTACAGACTCACTGACACACGCACATACACACATATACTATCACACACACACACACAGACATCACTTCAAAAATGTTTGATTCGTGATCAGGGATGCTTGAAACGTGCTCTCCCGTCGAAAACTCGAATTCGAATTTTCGACCCCGTCACAATACTTTCCTTATACATTATGTATATAAGAAAAGTAATATGGTTTTGATCAGAATGCGCTAAAACAGTGGGCATAACAGGACCGACTGAACTGAGTTTTTCACTTGTGAAAAGGTTTCAGATTTTAGGCTAGTTTTCGCTGTGTTATTGTTAAACTAACATGTAGAACTGTGGTTCGAAAAACTGTCTAGAAAATGATGTTGAAAATGCAGATGAATATGAATATTCAAAGTTGGGGGCAAGAATATTAAAAAATCCTGAGGTTATACTTTCTCTCTCTCGATCAATCAATCAATCAATGAGGTAAATGCCGAAACTCATAACTTTAGCAACAAATTTAGCAACATATCGGAAGTTTGGTGCCTTTTAGCGAGTTTCGGAAATTTCGAGAATTGAAGTCGGAAGTGACGTTTTTCGAATTTTCTGATACTTTTCATAGATGCTATATAGATTCTATTTAATGACTTCCATGGAAGTGGTTTGTAGAGTTATGCTACTGATTTTGAAGTGCAATAATCCATTAATCTATTGTAAATACGTTGATATTTTAATGATACAATTTCCTTGTATACAAACTCGTTGAGCATTTTACGGATCTGATTAATGATTCATAAGATGGTTCTACAAATCTCTCGGAGAATATTTGGATTTATTTCATTCTTATCTTGATGTTTGAAATCGTTCTCGTATCCTGAAACTTCACTCACAATCAGAGGATACAAAAAAAATAAAGTATAAGAAAGTAATAAAGGAAATAAAATAAAAGTTCTGCATATCAAAAATGGTTTCTAATGTATGCATAAAAATGGCGTCCATTTTCTAGTTCTGTTACCATGGGCATTGCTATACTTAAAACAATATTCCATTCCATCTCCAATCACTGTATGTTGCCTTATTTTCAGACATTTAATCTAAAAATAAATAAAATATAACATTATTTTTAATAGCTTGTTTAGAATAACCGGCAGACGATTTCCGCATTTGAAACGCAACTCTTTTACTATGGTTACAAATGGAATCAAAACTGTATTTAAAAAAATTGAATTATAAAATATATAATAAACAAGAAAGATCAATCATTCATAAAGCATTGATTATGAAACACATTCCAGCTTCAATGCAATTTTATACAAAAATCTCTAAAATGCGATACATTCCTCGGTAATATTTTTAAAATGATCACAATATGCACTACATTAATTTTTTATATTTGAAAACTTCATCGAAAAAAATGAACTGCATTCAAATGACGGCATTAAATATAAATTGCCTGGTTTAAACATCTTTAAAATGCGATACATTCCACGGAAATATTTTTAAAATTATCATAACACTGCAATAATTTATTATATTTGAAAACCTCATCAAAAACAAATGAACTTTATTCAAATGAAGTCATCGAAATATAAATCGCCTCTATATAAAAGCAGCATTTCATTCATCACAATACTATAATAATTGATTTTATTTAAAAATTTGAAAAATTGTTATCTACCATATTTATTTTAAAATGTGAAACCTCTCACATATTTAAAATAATTGAACTCTTGGAAAGATATTTATTATATAATATATCATATTTTTCTTTCTGAAGAATATAAGGAGAGTCAGAATTTAATTGAATTTGTTTTTCTCCCTATATTAAATAATTTTTATTTAAAAAACTACCCAACATATTTTACTGAAATTTTTTTTATATATTTTATGGGACAATTTGAATATCACCTAAAATTTTTGAAGCAATTTGTGAAGTTTAAATCCGCTTAAAAAGTATTTGAAAAATTAAGTCCCATAGGGTTCAATTATTTCATTTTTTCAATCCGGGTTCAATCAAAAACTAATTGGGTGATATTATTCATTTATATTTCCATAGGTCCCGCAGACTCTATGGAAAACATACTAAAATTTTATTTTGATAAAGCTACTTTCACGGCAGTTATCGTGCTAACGGACAGACAGACAGACAGAATGAACAAAGTCATAAACACTTTCAACTATGTTGTAAAGTGTTAAAAATCACCTATAGCTATAAATTAAAATATCTCAAGGACGGTTGGCTGTACAACAATACAGTTAATTGAGAAAATTTAGGACATGGTTTTCTACATAGGATGATATGACAAGGAATTTTGTTTGTCAAGTCGTTCTCGAGTTATAGCTGGAAGAATTGCAGAATCCACTTCGATGATAAGAGCTTGCAATTTCATCATCAATCAATAGTTCCTGATAATTATTATAACATATATACAGGGTGTCCTAAAAACATTGACCTAGGCTTTTATTCCTTAAATATTGCTATTAGACATATATAATAAATTACAAAGTTACGTAAAAAAAGGTATAGAATTTTATGATATCGACAAAAATTTTCAGGGGATTAAATTTGAAGAAATAAAAAATTTAAATTTTTATACGGACCCCGTACAAAAACATTTCCAACGAGTAAAATGTGCCCCATACACTAATAAGATGATGTACAAAATTTCAGCATTTTGTCAAAAAAAGTCCCAGAGATATGTTTAAACAAAGTTGGTGAGGGATTAATCACAAATTAAAATGTAAATGTTTACAGCAAGACTGCAAATGAGGCAACGCAGAAATGAATCACAGACAAATGACATCTAACTGTTATCTTTAATGGATCTTTGCATGGATGAAGACATTTTGAACAAGCTTTTTAATCTTTGTGTAAAGTTATTATTTCTACACAGTGTAGACACTTTTGTACCAATAAATAGAAAAATTATTATTTATTTATGTAATCATTGCTCTCTTTCGTAATTTGTGTATGACCCTTGAAACGCAACCTGCCGACATGATTTTTTCCCTCTGAGAACCTATGTCGATGCATCATCAAAAAGTGGTTTAAGTCATCATTTTTGCTTCTTTATATCTCTGGGACTTTTTTTTAATAAAATGCTGACATTTTGTACATCACCTTATTAGTGTATGGGGGCACATTTTACTCACTGGAAATGTTTTTGGACGGGGGCCGTATAAAAACTTAAATTTTGCCTTTCTTAAAATTTAATTCCCTTAAAAATTTTAATCGATTTCATAAAATTCTGTACCATTTTGTACGCAAAAATTTGTAATTTATTATATATGTCTAAGATCAATATTTAAGGAATAAAAGTCGAGGTGAATGTTTTTTGGACGCCCTGTATAATATAATAATAATAAAACAATAACGCTTCGTCAGACGATAACTAGCTGAATATTTCAGAAATGAAGCGGCCGAAATTATCAACAAAGTAGCTGAAAAAAATGAGCAAAGGTTGCAGAATATTTTACAGTGTAGCTTAACAGTAGCTCTTCGGCTGGCCAGTACGAAAATCCGTAGTCGAATTCCCGATTGAAGCAGCAAAGTTTTTTACGAAATTTCGGAGCAAAATTTCTGAGATTTATAAACGTTTCGAACAACATCCCAAAGTTTTAGATTATATAGCTATTTATAGGTCAAGTCTGTCTCACGTGTATGCAAAGCTTTAAATTCCTACCTGTAGCTGTTTGGGCTGTAAATTCATCATGTACTCAGTCTCTCTCAAGTGTGTGATATGAATAAGAAAGTGTTTTGCTTCATTACTTCTGGCACAGAAATAGTATATTTTCAGAAAATAATATATTTTTAGAAAATGACATAGAGAGCAGTTCAGAAAATAGTATATTTTCAGGAAATAGTGTATTTTCTGAAAATAGTATATTTTTCAAAAATAGTATATTTTTCAAAAATAGTATATTTTCAGAAAATAGTATAGTTTCAGAAAATAGTACATTTTCAGAAAATAGTACATTTTCAGAAAATAGTACATTTTCAGAAAATAGTACATATTTCTCAATTTTAAATATTTTACATGAAAATATGACCAACGATGACATTATTATAACTATTCAGACATTACGTATCTGTCCAACCTTGAAAAAGTACTCTTTGCCATTAGCACACGATGATCACGCCACGCTATGTCATGTAAACTTTATACCACTGTTAAAGTAAAAAAAAAAATCTTGAGTAGTGAACAAATGTAGCGTGTCGCGATTAGCGGTCACGCATTGAGTGATTCACTGCTTGAGTACATCCTCTTTTCACTTTTATATTAACTGAATAACAGTGATATTTCATAGCCGTGAAAACAACGTGAATCTATTAAGTTCCGAGTGCGATTCCGAAAGCTAATCCGATTTCAAACTAATGTTTCTCCAGATACATGCTTGCTGCATAAATTATTAATTTTATGATGGGAAAAGCATTTAGAACAGTAGAAAAGTTGGAATTTGGGAGAGATACAAATTTATAGTCTCACACTTTACGTCAATATTTTCGATGCATATAAAATAAAGACGAGCGAATAACACTTTTTTCAATTTCGAATATCGAATTCGAATATTAACCAGATCTTGAATATTCGAATACCCCGAATAGTTATTTCAAATTGTTAATAAACAATATATCCATTTACTAAATATTATTAATTATAAGTAAATAAATTAATATAGTAAAACATGTTATAAAACCACATCAATTGCACACTCGCCATAACCATTGGGCCGGGATAGCCCAATGGTTATGGCGAGAGGATCGATCAAACGAAGAATATCAGACCCTCACCGTTTCCCTTAACTATCCCCGTGTCTATGCGGAATATGAGCACTATAAATTTGTAGGTCCGAAAGTCATTCTAAGAGGTAATAGGCTAGAAGAAGAAGGGTACGGTCCCTATGGCTGTCACCCCCATTGGGTTTGGTCTAAATTAATAGTCAAAAGTAGCAATGTGATCCACCTTCTGTCGTATGCCGGGGTATCGTGGTATTAAGTCAAAATCATTCAAGCTTAAGTCGCTATATAGGAGAATGCTTTAATAACAAATGATGGTTACTGGAAAAGAAACATTGATTTAGAAATGCAACTTTCTATTTTAAACTTTAACTATTTTACAGTATTTTATTATTTTAGATATTCGTAACTGGGATAACTGAATAATTGTAAATGTTTTTCCCATACATTTATTTGGGAAAAACAAGCATTTGAACACGTTCAAGATTTAGTCTACCATTTTTAACACTTTACAACATACTTGTTAACACTTTACAACATAGTTGAAAAGTGTTTATAACTTTGTTCATTCTATCTGCCTGTCCGTTAGCACGATAACTGCCGTAAAAATAACTTTATCAAAATGAAATTTTAGAATGTTTTTCAGACGGTCTGTGGGATCTATGGGAATATAAATTAATAATATCACCCAATTAGTTTTGGATTGAACCCGTAGAAAACCCAGACCACACGACCAACCCATAGGCTAATGGTAGCTTTCTGTGTGGCCGGTGGATTGAACCCGTGAAAAACTGAAATACATTGAACCCTATGGGACCTAATTTTTCAAACATTTTTTAAGCGAATTTAAAATTCACAAATTGCTTCGAAAATTTTAGAAAATATTCAAATTATCCCATAAAATATATAAAAAAAAATTCAGTAAAATATGTTAAGTTGTTTTTTAAATAAAATTATTTAATATAGGGAGAAAAACAAATTCAATTAAATTCTGACTCTTACTATATCCTCCAGAAAGAAAAAAGCGATATCTTATAAAATAAATATCTTTCAAAAAGTTGAATTATTTATATGTAAGAGAGGTTTCACATTTTAAAATAAATATGGTAGATAGCAATTTTTCAAATTTTTAAATAAAATAAATTATTATAATATTATAATGAATGAAACGATTGGGAAAATGCTTATGAATGAAATGCTGCTTTTATATAGAGGCGATTTATATTTCGATGACGTCATTTGAATAAAGTTAATTTGTTTTAGTGAAGTTTTCACATATAATAAATTATTGTAGTATTATGATAATTTTAAAAATATTACTGAGGTATGTATCGTATTTTAGAGATGTTTATACCAGGCAATTTATATTTCAATGCCGTCATTTGAATGAAGTTCATTTTCTTCGACGAAGTTTTCAAATATAATAAATTAATGTAGTATTGTGATAATTTTAAAAGTATTACCGAGGAATGTATCGCATTTCAGAGATGTTTATATAAAATTGCATTGAAGTTTGAAAGTGTTTCATAATCAGTGCTTTATGCATGATTGATCTTTCTTTTTTTTTTTTAATTTAAACTAGAGATACTGATATGGATCTGTCATAAAAACAAAATTTCTGGCGGTCTCGTGATTAAACACTTAAAATAATTCATTCATGTGAGGATATAGGCTGTAAGTTTTTAACAATAGTCGAAAATGTTTTTATTTAGTGTGAAAACAAACTTTCTTCAAGGTACTTTCGAATTACTTCTGGAATCTCTTGACTTTAAGCAGGATGTATATGTGAAGGCAAGATGTATATGTAAAAGCAGGGTGTTGTATGTAAAGGCTAATTAAAATCTTTTTTTATTTAGTGTAATTTAGTATTTTTATTTAGTGTGGAAACAAACTCTCTTCAAGGTACTTTCGAATTTCTTCTGGAATCTCCTGACTTTATTGCAGGATGTATATGTAAAGGCAGGATATATATTTAAAGGCAGGATATATGTTTAAAGGCTGGATGTATATGTAAAGGCAGGATGTATATGTAAAGGCAGGATGTATACGTAAAGGCAGGGTGTTGCATGTAAAGGCTAATTAAAATCTTTTTTTATTTAGTGTAATGTAGTGTTTTTATTTAGTGTGGAAACAAACTCTCTTCAAGGTACTTTCGAATTTCTTCTGGAATCTCCTGACTTTATTGCAGGATGTATATGTAAAGGCAGGATATATGTTTAAAGGCTGGGTGCATATACTAAAGGCAGGATGTATATGTAAAGACAAGATGTATACGTAAAGGCAGGATGTATATGTAAAGGCAGGATGTTACGTGTAAAGGCTAATTAAAATCAGATTACAGAAATTTCAGAATTTACACATTTTGAACTTCCTTGATAAGAAATAAACCACTTTTAAATGCTTGCTTTACGACACGATACATCTCGAACAAATTGTACGACTTAAAATAAATTTGATATGATCATATCAACCAATAAACGTAAAAGATTTGCTCATTATTAGAGGGACGATCTAGGGGAAGGTTTTCAATTTTCCAGACAATTCTTGCTCCAAAAATTGTAAAACCTCAGATAATAATTATATTAAAAATTCATTGATTCAAAGAACTCTCGGGGGGAATTTCATAAATACTCTTGATTAAAAACATTTTACTAACAAATTCCAGGGCCAACGGCCGTACCGTGCTGAAAACACCGGTTCTCGTTAGATCACCGAAGTCAAGCAGCATCGGGCGCGGTTAGTACTTGGTGGGTGACCACCTCGGAACACCGCGTGCTGTTGGCCATCTCGGGTGCGGTATCCCCGTGGTTTGCGCGCTAGATTTGCACGCTACCACAAATGCCGCCGTGTTCATGCGGAGTACGATCACGTTAAACATGTGGGTCCGTAAGTCCTTCCGAGAGGTTGGTGGTAGGGGAAGGAGGGTACGGTCCCTGTGGATGCCTCCCCCACTGGGTTCCGGTCTAAATTGGGTGGCACTTCCCGGCCGTCCATACAGTTACCTTACACCTTTCTGGTAGGTCGGACGGTCTGGGTCTCAACAACAACAACTAACAAATTCCAAGTAAAACAACAATGTGTAAGATTTTTTCAACTAATAAATATATAATTTTATTGGCCGTTATTAATAAGAGAATTGGGCGTATCACACAATTAAATTTGGATGCACCATGATTGCTGTATCGCAATGTATTTTTATTATTAATAAACTGTTTATGAAGTAACAAACCAATTCCTAAAATAAACGAGAGCATTATAAAAAGAAATATTCGCAACTAATGAAATACATAATCAGATATGTAAATCACATACATCTCTAAAATAATGCTTGGGATATGCCTATGCTAGAAAAATAGTAGAAATAAATATCTTAATACATTTGATTTTCCTTGGAAGCCTCGAAACACTTTCAAGAAAATGCTAATTCAACCGCATTAGTGTTCTTACACCGTCTCCGCTAAAAATTACAGTTCATCTTTACATTTACATGCAAGTAATGTGCAATACCTAACTTTCGTTTATATATTTTTTATTAACACTTTATAACATAGATGAAAAGTGTTTATGACTTTGTTCATTCTGTCTGTCTGTCCATTAGCCCGATAATTGCCGCAAAAATGACTTTTTCAAAATTAAATTTTAGTATGTTGTTCAGACTGTCTGTGGGACCTATGGGAATATAAATGAATAATATCACCCAATTAGTTTTGGATTGAACCCGGGTTGAAAAAATGAAATACATTGAACCCTATGGAACCTAATTTTTCAAACATTTTTTAAGTAAATTTAAAATTCACAAATTGCTTCGAAAATTTTAGATAATATTCAAATTATTCCATAAAATATGTAAAAAAAATTCAGCAAAATATATTTAGTAGTTTTTTAAATAAAAATTAAAATAATAATTACATCGTTTATATGAAGAGATCAAGTGACCATTATATGAAGAAATCACGTGACCCACTTCAAAATAAATTATGGCATCCATCTTGTGTCAAAATTGTAATTTTTAAAGTTCTTTTTAATTCATATTTAGTGTTGTATCCGTCTTAAAACCGCTTTATTTTTTCTTAAATTCTGTGCATCTACATTCTGAAACAACGCAATTACAATATATTTGAGTTTAAATGACGATCCAACTTTGATTATTTTTACAACTAAGTCTACTTTTCCCTTATGGAGAATGTAAATACCAAAAGATGTAGAATGAGTTGTATAAGAATTGCCGCATTTCTTAAACGTAAAATTATTTGGCTCATGGAGTCTGCTAATATGAATGACACATTCATTGATTTTACATAGAGAACGACGATTTTTTCGATGACGTTTTAAGCATATAGTTAAATTACTTGTACCTTCATGGTTTTAAGTTTTACAATAAAATAAATTATTGTAGTATTGTGATGAATGAAAGAAATAGGAAAAAGTTTATTAATGAAATGTTGCTTTTATAGAGAGAACCAGGCGATTTATATTTCGATTATGTCATTTGAATAAAGTTCATTTGTTTTCGATGAAGTTTTCAAATATAATAAATTATTGTAGTATTATGATAATTTTAAAAATATTACCGAGGTATGTATCGCATTTTAGAGATGTTTAAACCAGGCAATTTATATTTCAATGCCGTCATTTGAATGAAGTTAATTTTTTTCGATGAAGTTTTAAGTTTTCAAATATAATAAATGAATGCAGTATTGTGATTATTTTAAAAATATTACTGAGGAATGATCGCATTTCAGAGATGTTTAAATAAAATTGCATTGAAGTTGGAAAGTGTTTCATAATCAATGATTTATGCATGATTGATCTTTATTGTTTATTTCTTAACGAAGGCTAAATATATGGAAATACCAGTTTAAGAATCAATTGATTTTTTATACAGATTTTTTGAGGTGGACAAAAGACGGTGAAAATTTTGTTTTCAACGTTCTTCAACAAGAGATGACGAAGCATGCTTTTCCAGACAATGTATAGAAGCGAACTACGATAACTTAAATAATTTTATAACTTAGTGGATATTAAAGATAAGATTTAGATTTTTCAAACGTACAATTATTTCGTGTTTGCTCCGAAAATTGCTTGAATCGGATAAAAATTGCCATACTTCCGATTGTAACCCATTCCTCGTTTATCGACCGTGAAAATTGCGTTTTTATCTAAGCCCCTCTTAATCCGATTAACACGAAATTTTCACAAGCAAACCCAGTTCCTTTCTCTTTACTCTTCAACTGAGCCTTCTAGCACACTAATCACTTACTTTTCTGACTTTATTTTGATCCCCTCTAAACCTCTGAGCTTATTTAGAGCGTATTACGCTTGTAGTTTCGATTTAGGACATAGCCACTTAGTAGCTTTTGTTAACGTTAAGAGGGTGTTTATTAACAAAGACCACGTATTGGCCGAAGCGCCCTTTGCAGGCATAGAAAGCCATATGCCGGTGAGAAGTGCTTATTTATGGCATATCACGCTATAGCGTGAACTCAATTGAAAGAAAATATTTGCCAGAAAATGTTGTTTGTAATTCCGCTTGACCTAGACCTTAGCTAGGTCAAGTCCACGAGCCCATGAATCCAAAGAAAATGCAAAACCAACAGCGGTTCAGGGATAAGATCACCTTAGGGTCGTTTCAGACAGACGTTGGGGAAAGGCCTCCACAAGATAGCACTTAGTGCAGATGGGGGAAACTTTACGATCCCAATCGAAAGTAAAACATTCTAAATGCCCACCAATAAACTAAGAAAGAGTGTATCAGAAGGTGCACAAATGAATAAAAGTTAGGAACCGCTAGTTTATTGCAAAGCCCCGATATAGAAAATTCATGTTTTGATCACTTTGATCACATGCGCTTACAAGCGGGCTTGACTACACTCCAGATAGACACACAATTTCGGAAAGGACAATGCAACCCTATAATTCCATGCATGTCAAAGTACTCGCATAAATACTTAATAAAAGCTTATCGCGTGACGCCTCTATCCAAAGACATTCTTCCAATATCCATAGTGTTCTGAACGGCAGTGAGTCGCGTTGCCACCGCTCCAAAATCAAATACCTCTCCAAAACTGTATGTGCCTCACGTCGCGACAGGCGCATTAACGCTCACAGAAGATGTTTAAAATGCGCGGCCACACGATTGCCAAAACCCCTCTTTTAATTCGTTTTCATGGAGGCGAACCGCTTTTAAATACATAATGAATACTTAATTGAGCCGGATTGTTTCCCTTGTAATAAATTCGTTTGACTCAGCGCCCGCCCGCACACTCCTCTATGTGTGTCAATGACGTGCTCTGAATTTTTCCTGCCAAGAAACAAGTCGATTCCTCCTGATAAATCAACTTTGCACTCATTTAAAGTGTAATGAGTTAATATCCGGGCGCTCTTACTTGCATTAGGGACCCTCCTGATCATTAAGAAGGCGAGCAAGTGTTTGCTGTTTATTGCAAATAATTGTTATTCATTGAATTCGGTGATTTGGGGGTACGAGCGCAACATACAAGCCGTTCGCAGGATCTTTTCATGCAGCTAGCTAGCTCATTTCGCGAGCGAAATTCCGCAACAATAAGTGTTGGAGGGATGAGTACGTGATTTGAAACAATAGATGTTTCAATTCTTTGCTCCTTTGGCAGGTAATTTGAGTTTTACTTGGAGGAAAGTAGTCGATAAACATATCACTATTGCTTCTATTAGAATTAATCAACTGGATTAGAAATGGAATAACCATAAAAAAATGCAAATTTATAACATTTCCCAAAGGATTGTTTAAACAAAACTTTTGACCTTTTTTATAGATAAGGTTTATAACTAAACTTAGGGAGCTTATTATAAACAGAATTGGTTTAGCAAACCACTATAATCCTTAACCTTAACTAATCATACCACTTAGCTCAATTTCTTAAGAGTTTGAATTCTGAAATTATTATAATCAGAATTGCCTCCATAAACCATTATAATCCTTGGCTTTAGTTTAATACCACTCAACTCGCCATAATTTTTAACAGGTTACATTCTGAACTTATTATAAACAGACTTGGCTCCATAAACTAATATATTCCTTGACCTTAATTAAAAGTCAACTCTACTTGACTCAATTTCTTAACAAGTTAAATTTTGATTTTATTATAAACAGAATGTACTTCATAAGCCATTATGGCCCTTGGCTTTAATTAGAAACTCACTCTTCTTGACTTAATTTCTTTAGGGGTTAAATTTTCATGGGATAAAGTCGTTATTCCCCCGCCCAATCCGGAAGACTATGATACTTCAGTTCGTCCGGCATACCTGATTTGAACATATGAATATATATTATAAATGCGTTCTCTAAATCATCTCCTTAAAAGTTAAGACTAAACAAATATTAGATCATACAAAATCCGTATATGCAGCACGTTATTTTGCTCAATAATTTACCCATATACAAAGCAGAACTTGAGCAGAGGCAAAGAAATAGTCATTCTCATTAAAAATTGAATTCTAAGCAATGCCAATAAACTACCAGATGTTGATCTAACGTTTTATTAGGGTTTTAACTGATGAATAAATTTCATTGTCCATTTGGATTGACAGAAGCTAGGGTGATAGATCCAATAAAATTTGTAAAATAAAGAGTTTGAAACTACATTCTGTTATGATGAGTGGAGACGTTAAAGGATATTTTAGGTGGTCATAACCACCATTAGTTAACAAAGTCCATTAATTTCATTGACAAAAGAACTTCTATAACAATAGATCTTATATTCATTTGTCAATATTCCCTTTCAAAGACTCTGGTCGAATCTATGACAACAACTAACAAAAATTAAAATTAAAATTAATACAGGTTTACCTGAAACACAAAGTCATTTAAATATAATATATTTCTTCTAAAAAATTTCCAAGAAAGCGTTTTTGAGAATTATAGGGCGGCAACGTGATATGGCTATAGACGCACTTCAAAATAAAATATGGCATCCATCTTGTGTCAAAATCGTGATATTTAAAGTTTTTTTTAATTCATATTGAGCGTTGTATCCGTTCTAAAACCGCTTTATTTTTGCTTAAATTCTGTGCATCTACATACTGAAACAACGCAATTACAATATATTTGAGTTTTAATGATCATCCAACTTTGATTATTTCTACAACGAAGCCTAATTTTCACTTATGGTGAATGTAAATAGCAAAAGATGTAGAATGAGTTGTATAAGAATTGCTGTATTTCTTTAACGCAAAATTATTTAGCTCATGGAGTCTGCAATATAGCTGATATGAATGAAATATTCATTGATTTTACACGACTATTGATTAAGCAGACGATTTTTTTCGATGAAGTTTTAAGCATAGAGTTTAAATTCTTGTACCTCCATGGTCTTTAGTTTTTAAGTAAAATAAATTATTATAGAATGCTGCTTTTATAGAGAGAGTCAGGCGTGTTATATTTCGATGACGTCATTTGAATAAATTTCATTTGTTTTCAATGAAGTTTTCAAATATAATAAATTATTGTAGTATTATGATAATTTAAAAAATATTACCGAGGAATGTATTGCATTTTAGAGATGAATAAAAAAGGCAATTTTTATTTCAATGCCGTCATTTGAATGAAGTTCATTTTCTTCGATGAAGTGTTAAGTTTTCAAATATAATAAATTAATGTAGTATTGTGATAATTTTTAAAATATTGCCGGGGAATGTATGGCATGTTAGATATGTTTAAATAAATTTGAAGTTGGAAAGTGTTTCATAATCAATGCTTAATCATGATTGATCTTTCTTTTTATATTATCTGCATACCTAATAAATGGCCAAAGTTATTTAAAACACTCATGAAAAAATGACAACCCATAATGTTAAATTAATAATAATTTTATACATGTTATTTCGGATTCCGAATTGTTAGTAAAACATTTTCCCAATGAGAGGCAAGTAAGAGTAATTTCTGCTGATACAGTATAGTTCCGGTTCTTTCATGTCTTGACTCAATCAATATTTTGAAAATCAATCAAAGCCTTATTCGCAACACGCCCACAACATTATTTGCATGCCAATTACGTATTTCAGATTTTTCAACATTCCTTCCAGGAATCGATTTGCTCTAGTCCTAGTTGACCAATCAATCAATGCTTTTGCTCTTTTATTTTTAACAACTACGTATGAATTCTCCATATTTTACTCCATAGGGTGATTTTAGACTAAGAAAGCTTTGACTAATTTCTATGCAAATATTGGGAAGTATATTATTATACAAGGATCCTATGGAAGTATTTAAGCGCTCCATTAACTTTGTAAGGAAAGGTGCATGAACGTATACATTTGGTCTATTTAAAGTAAAGTGACCGTGCACGATTGAATAAAAATTGATGTGTCCACGGATATTAGGAATGTACATACTGCAGTCGTACGAATAGGAAGACATTTTTTATTTTATTTTATGCCCCTCGTTATATGACAGGCTTAACATCTAATTTTATATAGTACAACTCTTTATATCGCGCTTATATGAAAGTAAGGTAAATAAGTTACATATCTAAACTACTTTATAATTCTTATAATAATTAAACAAGACAGATCAATTGCATTTCAGTTGGAAAGTGTTTCATAATCAATGCTTATGAAACACTTTCCAACTGAAATGGAATTTTATTTAAACATCTCTAAAGTGCGATGCATTCCTCGGTGATATTTTTTTTAATTATCACAGTACTACTGTAATTTATTATACTTGAAAACCTAAAATTTCATCAAAACATAAATCATTTACTTCTCAATGTAAAATCAATGAATATTTTATTCATATCAATTATATTCCAGACTCCAGAGCTAAATAATTTGTCGTAAAATGAAATTCGGCAATTCTTATACAACTCATCTTACAATCGCTTGATTTGTTTACATTCTGCATTAGTTAAAATTAGGCTTCGTTGTAGAAATAATCAAAGTTTAGTGATCATTTAAAATAAAAAAATACTGTGATTGCGTAGGCATGGAATAATAGGCACTGATAATACGCGTAGGCACTGATAATAAGCAAAAATAAAGCAGTTTTAGGGCGGGTGTAACACTAAATATAAATTTAAAACATCCTTAAATATCACGATCTTTACACAAGAGAAAAAAATGGATGCCATACTTCATTTTGCAATGACTCGCGTGATATTTTCATATCATGAGTGCAATTATTATTTCAATATTTATTTTAAAAACTACATAATATATTTAGCTGAAACATTTTTTTTTTACATTTTATGTCATAATTTGAATATTTCCTAAAATTTTCGAAGCAATTTGTGAATTTTAACGCCGCTTAAGAAATGTTTGAGAAATTAGGTCCCATAGGATTCAATGTATTTCATTTTTTCAACCCCTGGTTAAATCCGAAACTAATCGGATGATATACATTTTTATTCCCATATGTCTCACAGACCGTCTCAATAATATATTAAAATTTCATTTTGATAAAGTCATTTTTACGGCAGTAAACATGCGAACGAACTTACAGACAGACAGATAGAATGACCAAAGTTATAAACACTTTTCAACTATGTTGGAAAGTGCTAAAAAGAAATACGCTATAAAGTAATAAATAATCTAAATTCAGATTCTATTATGCAATAAGTTCGGATTTAGAAAAAAAATCAGCACTGACGCCTGTCCGATGGAGCTAAAATGGTTTTGCTTGAATAACAATCTTTGTGGGTGGTTTGTCTTCTTTAGACATATTTAAAACAGCTCAAAATATTAAAATATCGAAATTAGAACTAGTTGTTCAAAATATTAAAATATCGAAATTACAACTAGTTGTTTAAAATAACTCAAAATACTAAAATATCAAAATTACAACTAGTTGTTCAAAATAGCTCAAAATACTAAAATATCGAAATTACAACTAGTTGTTCAAAATACTAAAATATCGAAATTACAACTAGTTGTTCAAAATAGCTCAAAATACTAAAATATCGAAATTACAACTAGTTGTTCTAAATAGCTCAAAATACTAGAATATCGAAATTAGAACTAATTGTTCAAAATTTCTCAAAATACTACTAAAATATCGAAATTGCAACTAGTTGTTCAAAATAGCTTAAAATACTAAAATATGGATAATTCCTGAAACTAAGAACTCGATCCGAAATCCAATTATATATCCTTGTAGAGCTTTCTAAAGGCTTCAAATTACTATTCTTTAAATTATTATTATAATTTTCTACTAATCTTCAAATTATTAATTTTTTCATATCTTTTAAGTAAAATATTCAAGGTGGGACGTTTTTATCTTTTCAGGTGCGGTGTTACAATATTGACTCTTATTTTCGACCTTGATTTCTACCCAATGGGAACGGGAAGTTTTAATATAAAATTCTTGTCAATAAGTTAGGAATTTCGTAATCTCGTGCATGAAAAACAACAACAATATATTACTGTATGTAAAGAAATCATGATAAAAATTGCAAGGAAAATAAAAGGATAAAAGTAAACTATTACTGCAGAAACGTTTGGGTTTATTTCTTTAGTGCGAATAAGTCAAAAGATTAACGCTAAATGAGAGATTAACCATGTGCTAATGAGATGATAAACTTCATCAGTTGTAGCGCCATCTAGTGTTACAAAAGAGAAGTGAGAAATTAATAACGTACAGAAAATAAGTTCATTTCTCTCTCTCGTTTGCATATGCATCCAAAAAATAAGCAAAAAAAAAAAAATGCCTGGTTCTAGAAAATTTGGCAACTTTTTCTCGTAAACCCAAGACATAGTCTTTTGCAAAGCATATCTGTCTTTTTTCTAACATGTCAAATCAATCTATATCCGTGTAAATATGTAACTAACAGAATAATTGAAAGCTGAAGAGGCAAAAATGTCTAAATAAAATATGGACATTATACAGATATAAGAGCAATTTTTAAGAAAACATTTATTTTTCAGCACTTTCATGTCAAGATTGAATCAAGATCTTTAAAGTCAATCAAAATTAACATTTACACCAACAATTTTCAAAGTGCATTTGTAAGCAATTTATGTTTTGATATTTTCAAATATATATAGAAAACCAACCGTACTTCTAATTCATACACAGATTCGAAATTAAAGGGAATTTACGGAAAGAGTACATTTCCTGTTCATGTCTTATTTCAATCAATACCTTCAAAATCAATCAAAGTCTTGTTTGCTTTACGCCCACAGTGTTATTTATATGCCAATTACGTCCTTCCAGATTTTTAGGCTCTCCCTCCAGGATACGATCGAATTCCTCAAGTTCCATTTGGCCGATAAATCAAGTTTCCGCCCATTTAGTCGTAATGAGTTAACGTTCTCCCGCGTTTACTTTATAAGCGGATTTTAGATTATTAGGAAAGTCTTTTGCCTCTTTTGATTTTGCCTCATATAGCGAACAATGCTTTCTTTGTGCGCGATATTGCAATATTCCTGTGGAGAATTCCGTGTCCTGAATTGTACTAAGAGAAAGCGGAACGTTTTAATAGAAAACGCTTGTCAATAAGATTAAGAATTTAATAATCTTGTTTGCCATAGCGAATAAGATATTATTAAGGCTACTGGCAGTATTGGTAAAGTAGACCAGGGATTTTAGCAGAGCAAATTTCAATGGTTGATTGATATAAATTTAATTAAAGGAAATAGTTTTTTTTATCAGTCGAATATTTAACACTTGAAAACGCTTTAAAATTTCATAACTTGGGATAATTTTCGTTCCACGCTGAGCAGAGAATAGTCCTAAATAGAAAGCGGTAACATCTGCAGACGATTATATTTATTGTAAAATAGTCATTTACAGACATTCAGAGCCCTATACGTGGGGTTTGAAGATATTCTGCACTTCAGGAGGACCATTATTACTTTCCCAGCATGTATAGTACAATACATAAGGAAAATATTATGACGGGATTGAAAATTCGAATTTGAGTTTTTGATAGTAGAGCACATTTTTAGCATCCCTAAACTCAACGAGAGCTTTTTGAGTTCATGTCTGTGTGTATGTGTGCATGTTATATTAGTGTGCATGTTATATTAGCGTGCATGTTATATTAGCGTGCAATGTGTTTCATGTCTGTATGTATGTGTGGAGGTATATTAGCGTCCGTGGTATATTAGCTCGCATGGTATGTTAGCGTGAATTGGTGTGTATGTATATTGGTGTGCATGTATGGAGCGCATGTATGTTGGACTGCATGTATGATGGTGTGTATGTATATTGGTGTGCACGTATGTTGGTATACATGTATGTTGGTGTGTATGTTAGTATGTATGTTAGTGTGTATGTCAGTGTGTATGTATATCAGTGTGTATGTCAGTGTGTATGTATGTTAGTATGTATGTATGTTAGTATGCATGCATGTTAGTATGTATGCATGCATGTTAGTATGTATGCATGCTAGTATGTGTGCATATTAGTATGCGTGTATGCTAGTGTGTGTGTGTCCGTGATTCCGTGGACGCAATAGCTCACGAAAGAGTGAATCGTTACAAATATAATTTGGTACCATTATTACAATCGGTGGAAACTGGAACCCTATTGATTTTAAACGCAATCGAATGCATGTAAAACCCTGTTTTTTATATAAAAAATTCATTGAAAAATCAGAACTAACATTAGTTACATATAAATAATTATTCAAGACGTAATTTTTTATTAAAAAAAAAATGATATAAATTTTAGAACTCTAGCACGAATCATTCTCGAGATATTGTGCATTTTTTAATAACATTTTGACAAATCCGTAGAAAATCAGGATCTTTAATACTGTTAAATAAATATGACTTCAGAATGAATCATTATAGAAACATTGCGCGTTTCTCAAAAGAATTTATTAAAAAATATATATACAATTAAAACAATATGAATAAAATTCATGCTTGTGATATCTGTGGCGGGAATCGGACTGTTACGAAATATGTCAACATTTTGGACGCTTGTATCTCCGAAACTAATAGATAAAAATGTAAATAATTTTTGCAATAGTTGGGAAGTTTAACATTAAAGAATTTTCCAATACTCATTTATTTCGAGGAATATTAATTATGAGTCAACTGCATTTTGGTGAGCATTTTACAACCGAGTATGAAAATATCATTCTGTTTCAACTAATAAGTTGCAGAAGGCACCAAATCCCGATTGTACACAATGTCAAATCAAAACGAAAACGTTGTGCCGTGGATATTGTACAGTATATTTTCGTTCTGAAAAAATCATTATACATGGGAAATCACGTACTGCCACCCTTTGATTTTTTTTTGTTGTTGTTCTGTACTCCACTCGAACCTATACCGCTAAGTCATTGACTAAGAACTGTGAAAGAAGGAATTTCCTAATGTGGACAACAGGTCAAAATATCTCATACATTCCAATCATTTAGCATAGAGGGAGGGACTTTAAGTAGCATTTTCAACCACATTGTCAGAAAATTTTCAACAGTCAGAGTTTAGGACAGTAGCGTAACAGATTAATTTGGTCTCTCTCCCTCTCTATCTTTACCTATTTATCTCTCTCTCTTTATCTCTCTATCTCTATTATTTTCTCTTTATCTCTCTCTTTCTCTATCTCTATCTCTGTATCTCTCTATTTATCTCTCTAGTTCTCTCTCTATCTCTCTCTATTTATCTCTCTCTATCTCTTTATCTCTCTTTCTCTATCTCTCTCTTTCTCTATCTCTCTCTTTCTCTATCTCTCTCTTTCTCTCTTTATCTCTCTATGTCTATTTATCTCGCTATCTCTCTTTATTTATCTCGCTATCTCTCTCTATTTATATCTATATCTCTTTCTATTTATCTCTCTAGCTCTCTCTATTTTTCTCTCTAGCTCTCTCTATTTATCTCCCTATCTCTCTCTATCTCTATCTATTTATCTCTCTATCTCTCTCTTTCTCTATTTATCTCTCTATCTCTATTTACTTTCTCTATTTATCTTTCTCTATTTACTTCTCTCTATCTATCTCTATTTTTCTCTTTCTATCTATCTCTATCTATCTATCGCTCTATCCTTTTATTTTTACGATGTTTAGACTTAAATGCTAAAAGTCTTGCAAAAATTGTTTCTAAATCTAGTTTTAAAGCGTTATAATGTTATTTCAATATAATATTTCCAGGAAATCTGTGATGGCTATTTAGCAACGCAAGTTGCGAACAACTTGTTGCATGCATCAAATGTTTAAATTTAAAATGCTTTATTATATTTAAAAAAGTTTTCAATATTTGTATATTAATTAACAAGTTGTAGCACACTTTAAATAAACTACATATATAATAATGTAGTATATATAAAATAATTTTTCGTATATTTATGTCATTAACATTTAAGAAACATATGGAAAAGTAAATTATTTTTAAATTTGTAACTATTTAAAGTAATAGTTTGCATTTTTTAAAATATTTTTATTATATAAAATAAATCACAATTAATTATATTTTATACTACTATTACTGCACGTTAGCAAAATAAATTTTGGAATGAATAATGAAAGAAGCAAAATACAAAACTATAGGATCTTTTACATTCTGGACAGCATACAAATGTACAAAGCATACAATTTTACAGTAACACCTTGTAGCAATGTAGTTTATGTGAGAGCTTCTCTTAAAGTTATATTAATCTCATTTTTTCATTTTGCCGCTTTTTAAAACATAACAGCCACAAAATACTAACGGAGCAATAAACATGACCTAGAATAAATGAACCCTGCGACTATAAATTGACCATAACCGCACACGTAACGAAACATTTCATTCTTTTCCTCCCAATAAGAATTAAACATCGCTGGCAAAAGTCTAAAAACAATCTGTACTCCTAGCCGGAAATCAAAAATCGCTTTTAGTTCCCTCTATTACCTCCTATATTGCATCCTCCGAGCTGCCAATGACCCTCAACTAATGCATCTCGTCAAACGTCGTACATTACTTACCCCAAAACACACATACTGCCGCCAAGAAAGAACAAAACAAAACCACCAAAAACAAGCAGAGAAAAGAAAGGAAAACAATGAGAAACAAGAAAAGACCTTTGAAGAGGGAAAAAGAAAAAAAATGGCGAAAGAGAAAATGTGCTATTTCTCTTCATCTCCGCCGATCGGGAAAGAGGGGGCGATAAAAATATAGGAAGTGTAGGGTTAGAGGGTGAGCAGGAACGAATAAATGGGTACAAACGAAAATTTATGGCATCGCCCTGTCGCCTGACGTTCCAGAGACACGACCGATAGGATCTTGAAGTTCTTTTTGCATCTTACCCCTTGATCCCGAAGAATAGATCGGGACAGAACAATCCCAAACAATGGAAGAGAGTCGACAAGGAGGAAGCTAGATCGAATGATTTAAAAAAAAAAAAATAACCGGGTGTGAAAATGATTTTTGCGGCCAAGCTTTGGAGACAGTGTAAAGTGATGATCTCTCTGCGTGTCCCCTGTAATTGATTGTTGATAGAAATTTGCTTTTCGTAGCAAATTTTATCTGTTTAAGGCCTTTGGGAGAAACAGGAAATCCCTGGCACATGTGTTTGGATTGGGGAAGAAGGAATGAATGGAACACTTTTTTCATTTCCGTATTGTGGTTTGACAGATGTTCTGGGGTAATCTCGAGATGATTGTGTTCTCTTAAGTGATGGAATGTTCAAGTGCATTGGAACTTACCACGGAGTTCGTGATTTTGCTCTTGGGTATTGACAATTGAAATAAAGAAAGAATACGCACAAATGTTAAAGAGAACTGGGTATTTTAGAATATTTTTCTCACCCGTAACACTTTTTTATTTAAAACTAAACTCATGATGGATGATAGAATAGTTTCATTTGTTACATAAGATTTTTGATAAATTCATTTACAAACAGGGCGTCATCTCAGGATGGGAAAATGCTTTTTATGTTTACAATGACAGACAGAATCATTGAAACAACCCCGATTTACTTTTTAACTTGTGGTAATAAAAATTTCAATATTTACTGAATACATACGTATATATCTAATAAATATCTAAGAATTTATAAAATGATGCGATCAGTCCATTCCTTATATTAGGAGGATGAGATACTGAGAGGAGAGATTAAACAGGTGAGATAAAAAACAGTATTATTTGAATCTGTTATTGATAATCGCATACAGGACATACCCAAAGAAATTACGACCCGCGATCCGTATGAGGCCCTGCATGGATTTTTATGCAGACTGCGAGCTTTCAAAATATATAAATAAAGTTTCAATAAGAACAGCACTAGAATTAAAAATTATTTTCTTATGGAAGTGTATACAATTTCATTAAACCTACACATAAATGCATTGATGTTGTTCCTTATTGCTAAGCAATAATCGTTTCTTGGACGTCAAAAGTTATCGTAAGTCTTGGTAAATTTTCCTTTTGGGAATTCTCACAAAAATGGAGCAAATGAAAAAATTTTGACTCCTGACATAAAAAGAATAAACACACCACATATTTATGAAGAAACATACACATTTTATTACAATTCCTAAACCCTCGAAAAATAGTGATTTATGTGAGCAATCTATGTGAATAAACCTATGTGGACAAATGCTTTTCATAATAAATATCAAAAATTATTACGATCAAGCATTGCCGATGAACAGTTTTAAAAACAAACTTCTAAATATGCAACTGACATTAAAAAACTAATAAAACATTTTGCACAATTGCATTCGTCTTATTAAGTTTTCTTTTATTGGAGAATCGCATAATTATTTCTTATATTGACTAACTCTTTCATGTTGTCTGCAATTTTCATTTCTATAAAAAAATTACATTTACCCCAAATTCGTATTCTATTCGGTAGCCTGCTCTTATATTTAAATTCTCAATGCGGAACATTCCAACAAAATTTGGTACGATTATTTTAATCTGCAAATACTGAAACCTATTGATCTTAAAGAGATAAAAGTATTTGGAAGGCCCACACCCAATTTATCGAATAATTTTTTTATAAAATCTTAAGAGTTAATAATAGCCAATTATTTTAAATAAATAGTAATATAGACGACGCTCAATAGACGATTTTCAATATATTGCACGTTTTTCGAAGTAGTGTTTGAAAACCGTCCTATAAAATTAAATTTCTTAGTATGGTTAAGTGAGGAAACTCGCACGAATTGTCATAAAATTAAACAGCACGTGCTGTTTGTTCTCAAGATTTAAGAAAAATCAGTAATGTTTGCTTAATCCGCTTAAATGGGGTATTTTCAGAGATATGATACCTCTCCCATCGCAGTGCCAGCATGCATAGACCTGTTTCGAGCATTATCCTTCTTCTTCTTTGACCCTGACCATCCGACCTACCTGAAGGTATAAGGTATCTGTTTACATGGCCGGGAAGTGCCATCCAATTTAGGCCGAAAACAAGTGGGGGGAACGTTTGTCTTCAGCACGAAATAGCCCAGCAATGACAACAAGACAACTTGCTATGGGCTACAATTAGGAGCACTATCCTAGATGTAGTAACGCCGGTATTAGTCCGATTATGTGAGTATAAAATTGGTATCAGCAGCCCTTTGTAGCCTGAGCTCATTCTTGGGGGAATTTGATGCCAACTCTTGTTAAAATTGAATATCTCGGACTCCAAAGAGGTTCGCAAAATCGTAGCACATTGAAAGTTTTTTTGCTGCCACTGCAGACGTCGTCTATTACACGCTGAAGAACAAAAACGCTCGAAACCTGTCGACGTTAAGAAAATTGGACAAAACACAAAATCTCTCGTTATGTGATATTGATTCAATGCCAATGACATTATCTAATATAAAATTATTTAATACTAGAACGAATTACTCGGCGTTGTCCAGGTCCCAAATAAGCGCCAGCTACTTAAATAATACAGATACATGCAACACGCCTCAATTTCCGAAATAACTGTTTTGAACCAAAATCGCACCCAAGCTTCGTTTCTTCATGCACAACTATGCCAGTTGTACAACACGGACGTAACAAGCCCAAATAAGTTTCTGTAATACGTCCGAAATAAGTGCGCTGTAAATACTTGAAATCGCAAGCAAGAAAAGAACCCTATTTACGCCCTAAATAAGCACGGGGATTCAAAAGGAAACAAAACACGGAACAGTGAGTGGTTAACGCACTAGCAGGCTTAAAAAGATAAAGAATATGGAGCCGCGTAAGCAGAGGAAAATTGCATGTTAATCACAGCCATTCTTGATTTCCCACACACACTGTAAAATATTTGCAAATTTTTTTTTAAATGCCTGCAATTGTGTCTTTTCTTATCAGTTTGCCGAAATTATCAGCAAGATAGCTAAAAAGAAATGAGCAAAGGTTGCAGAATGTTTTACAGTGTATCGCATACCAGGCGCATCAATATTTATTTTGATAACTGAAAATTATAAAATGAGCTTAACAATGTAGAATTATTGTTTACTACAGTCATTGTTTGCAAATCCACTAATTCCTAAAAAATGAACTTATTAATTATCACTCCTTGAAAACCCAACTTATTACTCCCTAAGAAAACCAACTTATTGTTTATTACTCCGTAAAAGTCCAACTTATCGTTTACTACACCCTAAAAACCCAAATTATTGTTTACTATTCCCTAAACACCCAACTTATTGTTTATTACTCCCTAAAAACTCAATTTATTGTTTATTACTCCCTAAAAACCCAACTTATTGTTTACTACTCCCTAAAAACCCAACGTATTGTTTACTACTCCCTAAAAATTCAACTTATTGTTTACTACCTGAAAACCCAACTTATTGTTTACTACTTTCTAAAAACCCAATTTCTTGTTTATTACTTTCTAAAAACCCAAGAATCACCAGCAAGTGAAAACTAACCAAAAACCAGCAAAGGGGTAAGCAAGTGCTCTCACCACGACTAAAAAGCTTTAAAAAAGTCTCAGAAAAAAAAGAAAACTTCACTATTTCTCTTTATCTGTGACTGTTCCGAGAATGAAAAATATAGCAAATGCAAGGTTAGGGGGCAAGTTATGCCGAATAAATGGGAGCAAACAGAAATTTATGTCTCCGTCATGTTGCATGGCATGCTAGCGACTCTACTGATCCCAGGGTTTCCTCTCAACTCCCTTCTACCCCTTTGACACAACCGAAGGAAAGATCGAAGAGGAATGTTTTACAAACAAAGGAGGGCAAGGAGGAAGCTGGATTGAATGAATAGTTGTGACTGAAGAAGAAAAAGTTGGTATAAAAACTTTTTACGCCTAAGTTTCAAAGACAGGGTAAAGTGATGGTATTTCCGCGTGTCTAGTGATTGATTTTATAAGAAATGTTGGTTTTATTTGCTTTAATGCTGTTTGAAAATAAACACAATCACCATTGTTTCCTTTTTAAGCACGGAGAGAATGTAACAAATAATAAATATTCGTTTGTGGGTAATGACCTATCTGAGTTGATTTTTTTCCAAAAATAGATATAGTAAATTTATAATTATTCTATGCTAGCAAATGTACTCAACATAGCTCATGATTACAAATATGTACAAAATATGTAAGTATGGGCACGCTAAATTATACAAATGTTGGCTTTATTTGCTTTAATCCTGTTTGAATATAAACACAATCACCATTGTTTCCTTTTAAAGCACGCAGAGAATGTAACAAATAATAAATATTCGTTTGTGGATAAACTACTTCAACAAAAATTGAAAATAATTTTTTTGCAATCATAATGAAAACAATTTATGTGTAATGCATAGTATAGTTTAGCTAGCCAGTTTAGACACTTAACTTGGTAGGGTATTAACTGTTGGCCTACAAATCAAAAGACGATAAGATGGTAAATTTTGCGGTTGGATAACAAAATCCTTCTCGATCATTTACGGTATCGCACACCAAGATGGTCACCAGTCTCTCCACTAATGACAGCCTTCAAATGAGATCAAAAATTGGTTATATTGCTCATCATCTTCTTTGAAATCTTACGCATCAATAGAAATTGATAAAATCTAAAGATAAGCAAAGAAAGAAAAATAAAGTATTCCCAAGTCAAAATATTTTGAAGTTACAACAAAAAGAAGAAATATTGTTCAACACATGTTTTTTCCCACAAATGAATAAAACTCTATGTTCTACAATAATAAAAACTACAGATTTCTTATGACTCGGTCTTGCTGGCAGTCAATAGAATTAATCTTGCTACCTATATAAACACACAATTTCGGATAAATTGCTTTCTAGAGATACCCCGCTATCTACTGGAAAAACAAGTGCATCTTTAGAAGGCCTCGTCAAAACTTCTAAACGTGTTGTAGCGAGAATGGGAAATCACTAACTTGGCAGTGCTGGGGTTTAATCCCGGCGCCAAAGCGTGGTGGGTCAATATCATAGCGTTGAGCTAAAAACGTCCTCAGCTCAAGGCATATACTGGTCTACCACGCATTGGTCCCGGGATGAAATCCCGGCACTGTCAAGTTGGGGATTTTGCATTCTGACTACAGTGTTTTCAATTTATATCTGATAAGAAATAATTACAAAGTATCTACCCATTTTCTCAGGATCATATTCAAAATTAAAAATGTAAATGATCATAGTTAACATTTCATGATGTTTTTCATATTTCATTAAAAATAATATGCAAAATATCGAGAATGTTGCATCATATAAATTATACCACTGCCTTTTAAATAAAAAGGTATATATGAAATTATTATATATTAATTTCAAAATTTTAATTTAATTATATTCATATTTTTCGATTCTTTATTAAAATGTTCGAATCATTAAAGCATTTTCCATTGCCTGTTAAGCATCAATAAGACCCTTACTTTTACCAGTTGAAATAATTGCATCAAATTTCGCTTAATTATCTCAATTTGTTTGTAAGATATCGAGACCTCAAAATCGCAGTCATTAATAGATTGATTGATTCGTATTCAGCTGCGCACAAATCGTGTAAATCCTTCCAAATCCAACAGTCGAATCAATATTTTCAATAACTTTTCAGTAACTTCAATTCCTCATCCCAATATTTTTGTTTATATATAGTTGCATACTATATATAGTAGACGTGAGGGGGGGGGGAGAAAACTTAAGTATATATCTGTTTTCCTTTGTCAGTAGTAACGATCTAGTATACAGCAAATGCAAGACCATGGAGTAAATTGGGTAAAATAAATGTGAACAAACAAGAATATGTCTCTGTCACGTCTCATGCCAGCGATTGTGCTGGTCTGATCCCAAAAAATCCCCTCAACTTCCTTTTACTCCCACCGACAGAAAAATTATAAAGAGATGTTTTGAAAAGAAAGCAGGGGAGGGATTTAATGGATGGCTGTCGAAGAGTGAAAAGGTTGATGTAATTTCTATATTAAAACCTTTTCCATGATTCAAATAATCTGATGTGGGCAGCACATGACTTTTCTTATATTATGCAATGAATTTACTAATTTTACAGTAAAAAAATTAGGTTATTCTTATAATAGATACTTATATTCTTTCCAAGATATCGAATTTTTGTCAATTAGTCGTCATTTTCATTAATTTAGAGTCATTTCATCCATTTGGCGAGATTTTCGTTAATTTGGCAACATCTAAAATGTTGCCAAGTTGGCGATATTCCACCAAATTCGTCGTCAAAATCTCGCCAAACGTTATGGACTCAGAAAAAAGTTATTCTTATAGCAGATAAATGACTATTGGCATTCAAATACATAAGTATTGCTTAAAGTATCTTTTTTCATAAATAGAACAAGCTAGATCCACGAGAATGATGTCACCAAATTAATCGCATGATGTTATATATGAAAAGTGAGCATGTTTCTCAACAGTTAATATCTTTTTTTTTATTTATGGGATTTTTTGATAAATTTATTTGAAAAATGTGCAATATCTCGAGTACGGTTCATGCTAGTGTTCTAAAGTTTATGTCAATCGTTTTCTAAGGAAAAATTATATAAGAAATGCATATTTGCGTAACTTTATTAACGGTTTTGATTTTTTGATTATTTTTTCAAAATTTCACTCAAAAACTTGCGGGGGGGGGGGGTTCTGAACATTCGATTATGTTTAAAAACGATAAACTTTCAGTATTCACGGATTGTAATTTTTGTACCAAATTTCATTCAACTCTGCCCATTCGTTCGTGAGATATCGTCTCCACAGGCTCACTGACACGCACACACAGACATCACCTCAAACATGTTCGATTCGTGATCAGGGATGCTTAAAACGTACTCTCCCGTCGAAAAATCGAATTCTCAACCCCGTCACAATACTTTCCTTATACATTATACTATGTATATAAGGAAAGTAAAAATTGAATAAATAACTTAAAAAGCTAACTTATTTTAAAAAATCTGATGTGAGCAACACATGACTTTCCTTATATAATGCAATGAATTTAATACTTTTACAGCTAAAAAAACGTTATTCTTATAGTAGGTACTTATATTCTTTCCATGATATTGAATTTTCTTCAATTAGTCGTCATTTTCATTGATTTAGCGTCATTTTTATCAATTTGGCGAGATTTTTGTTAATTTGGCAACAATTAAAAATGTCGCCAAGTTGGCTACATTCCGACAAATTCGTCGGCAAAATCTTGCCAAGCGTTATAGACGGAGAAATAAGTTATTCTTACAGCAGATAAATGACTATTGGCGTTCAAATACAAAAGTATTACTCAAAGTATCTTTTTTCATGAATGGAACGAGCTAGATCCACGAGAATGATGTCACCAAATTTATCGCATGGTATTACATATGAAAAGTGAACATGTTTCTCAATAGGAAATATTTTTATTTTTTATTTTATATAACTTTTTGATATTTTTTTTGAAAAATGTGCAATATCTTGAGAACGGTTTATGTTAGCGTTCTGAAATTTATGCCAATCGTTTTCTAATGAAAAATTACATAATAAATGTCTATTTGCGTAACTTTATTAGCGGTTTTGATTTTTGACGATTTTTTCAAAATTTCATTCGAAAATTTAGGGGGGTTCTGAACATTCGATTGCGTATAAAAATAATAGGCTTCCAGTGTTTACGGATTGTGATTTTTGATTTTTGTACCAAATTTCGTTCGAATCGGTCCATTCGTTTGTCAGTTATCGGCTCCACAGACTCACTGACACACACACACACACACACACTTTCACACACACACACACACACACATCACTTCAAAAATGTTTGATTCGTGATCAGGGATGCTTGAAACGTGCTCTCCCGTCGAAAACTCGAATTCGAATTTTCGACCCCATCACAATACTTACCTTATACATTATGTATATAAGGAAAGTAAAAATTGCATCGTATAAAATGAAAATGAAGCTATTAAGAACTTGCATTTGACTTATATAATTTTTTTTTATCATCTGTAACGATCAGTTCTTGATTGATACTGACCAATAAAACACTGTGTATGACCTCACACGACTGTTTTCATAGCCGAGACTGTATTGTTCTTGAGTTTTTGCTACAAATATGTGTATCATGTTTTTCTTTAATATATCTGATTACTAAGCGAGAGCATTCAAAATGTTTGCCTTGGAAATAAATCATTTTTTTGCGATATTTTTATTTTCCATTACTCTAGATAAATTAACTAAATTTCTTCGCAAATAACGAAACAATAATGGTATATATACCATGGCCCTTAGTTGAGTTTACGAATAAAGACTGTGATAACTGTTGAACTTTGCTTGTTTAATGAGGGAAACTGCGTAAATAGACTAAAGTTGAAAGTGAGGGGAAACAGATTGCTCATCAAATGACCTTGTGTAATCTGAAGTTTTGCGGATCCAAGCTGAAACATTCAACTTGATTCAATTTCTTGCATTTTGCAAAATATCTTTTAAGTAGTATATACAGAATGGGTGACTGCTAACATTTGCAAGACATGCAACCCAAAAAAAGTGGTAATAACAACACTGCACATCCTGTATGGAGAGGAGAAACAAAAGAAAGATGATTTTTAGGGGCATTGCTAAGAGTGATTCCTCTTAGTGGGCATGCATCTCTAAGTTCCAACAACAAAGTACAGTTGTTATTCGCATGTTTAAAGTGCATAATTTTTTACGTTATTTTGCCAAAATCGATTTGAGTCTAATTTACTTAAAAGATAGTAACAACACTACTATTTCAAAATTTTATACGCTATAGTAAGAAATCTGGAAATACCGGTTTTTATAAATGTATTTCATTTATTGTTAATAATTTTTTAAATGCAAGTCGCACTCAACAACGAATAAAAATATTGTTTAGCATTCACAATAAAAAAATAAAATAATGCTATTTCCCAAACAGTGAAGATATATCAGTTGATTTATAACACTTGTCCTGAAATTAAGAGTTAACATATTCCATTTCGGTTCTTGTCAAAACATAAAAAGAACTCCTGTCTCAACCAAGGTTCAATCAACCTATCTCACTCGACGCTCTATCCATTGAGCCCTGGGACGATAATCTTATTTTATATAGTGAAAATGTACCCCTACATTCTTCTTCAGACTTCAGATCAAAGTGCAACTTCAGATACTCACGATCTCCTCAGCCCTCTGAGTTTTTAAATGGGATAACATTATTTTTGTCCTAACAATCGTACCTGTATTGAAAATCGATGCCATAGATCACAGGTTCCTTGTAAAAATTAAAACTGGACCATTTTGAGACATCAGTTATCCTCTGCACATAGCTTGGGTTAAGATATTCGGGCACAATTATAAAGAACTCATGTTCTCAATCGGAAATTGAACCATGGGTGCCCATAGATGAGGAGAATATGAGGCACTTGCCCTCCCCTGGACGTTCAATGTTACAAAATTGGGTATTAAGCTAGTCGATGTTGTGCATCTTATCCTTGAGCTTACCCCACTGACATTAGTGGTTTACTCCCTCTGGGAAAAGTTCTATAGGCACCCATGAATCGAACCACTGATTTCCGCCTGGCCAGACAATGTATTATCCATTAAGCTTTTGAGGTGAGTTTTTCTTTCATAATGGAAATGGACCCTGCAAACTTTATGAACATCCACCAACAGCTTGACTTGTGTTATCCCACGTCAAGATATTTTCAATAAACAAATTCTCTGATTGATCTTGATCTTGACGTTGATCTCTATAAGACATCAGAGAAATGAGATTCCCTGAAAATTACAAAAAAAAAAAAAAAAAAAATTCAAACAGAAATGAAACAGCGCCGATTAAAGGAAACTAATAAATATACATCTTTTAATGAAGTTTCACTTTTGAATTTGGTAATTCAAGTTTCGTGAGATCGAAAAGAATTGTGCCGAAGGAAATGGTACAAACGCATTTGGAAGATTGCCATGAAGTCGTTCGGGAAGCGATATCAAAAATCATTCCAGGCCACCCTTGGTTTCTTTATCGCATACCGGGAGTGCCAAACACCCTTGGATTAATGCAAGGCGTCAAACGTGCTCAACAATTTGGCATATTGCTTTACCACTCTCCTCCTCAACAATCCTCGCATCATCAGCATGTGAAAAATAACCAAATATCAGCAAATAAAAATAAACAAGGGGATTCCCTCTGCAAAATAAAATAAAAAGCTCCAGAGTCACAACAAAAGAAGAACAAACAACACAACTGGGATATTTCTCTTCATCGGTGCCAGTCCGGGGGATGAAAACACAGGAAATGCAGAATTAAGGGGCAAGTTGTGACGGATAGAAAGAAACAAAAAATGTCTGTCATTTCGCAAGGCATGTCAGCAATTTCGTGAGGGGTGTTCTCTCAACTCCCTTTTTACCCCTTTGATTCTCTATGATGGAAAGATCGAAGATATAGAATGGCACAGCAGACAAAGGAGGAAAAGGAGGGAGCTAGCTCGAATAGATAGATGGCTGTAGATGTCAGAGACGAAAAAAAAAAATTCGAGTAAAATATTTTTATTCGCAAACTTCAACGACAGTGTAAAAGGATGGCTTTTAAATATGTCTATAGTGATTGATTTTAGAGACCAATATTGCTTTCAGGGTGAGTTTTATTTACAGTGATGCTTTTCAAAGAAGACGACATCAAACTGTGCGCATTGTTGCATATTATGCGGAAGAAAATTGAATGTTTTTCTGATGAGTTCATCTTTTAATAAAATTACTTCAACATGTATATTTTTAATTCATACGTTCGTTCAATATTTACCTAAACCAAGTATAAAAAAATTAAATGCTCTATATTCTTATCCCAAATTATGGAAATCTCACATAAAATTCCCATAAGACTAGCTGGTAATAGATCTTTCACATTTATGAAGTGAGGGTTTCATTCCAGCATTAGAGGGATGATGCAAATATAGATCTCTATAGACAATGCCAAAATACGGACGAAGTTCTAGAAATTAAAAATTAAAAGAAGTTGCAAGAGTTATTGGTGGAACATACTAAAAAAATGATTTTAATAAAGTTCCAATTACATTTTAAATTTAAGGGATATATACCCCGAATGCAATTACCCCTATCGCCCCCCCCCCCCCACACACACACACACACAAACCGTAAGCACATCCAAATGTAAAAAAGGTATCTGTTACAACTTTTATAACATCTACCTTTGTACATGCTATTTGTTTAAAACAACATATGGCTAAAATTTACGATAACAAATCATACATAGTGTTGCTATCCATTTACAAATATTTTAAACATGGTGCTTATCCGATCCAATCCAACTCCTCTCCAACTATGTCCAAGTCCAAACTTTCAAAGGAAATAGAACCAGAGAAACAATCCGAGGTCGTACAGACCTTCTTTAGCAATCCTAGTTCAATAAAGATGGAAACAATTGCCGAAACAGCAGTCAAAAATTAAAAGAAAGCATTTGGAAGACTGCCATCAAATAGTTCACCTACTGGTGGTTCTTCATTGAATGCATATCAAACATTATACTGACCACCCCTTGTTAAATTATCGTATATCAGACGGGCCAGGGAGCTTTTCACTAATCATTTTCGTCCAATGTGCCTGAATATTCGACATAGTGATCAATTATTTATCCATCGGTTATTTTTTTTTATTTAATATGCAGTTGCGAACAATTTGTGCAGCACGAACAGAATTTGTGCAGTGCGAAACTGGAATTTACGGAGTGGGGAAAAAACAGCTATTTAATATTACTTTCCTTATATACATAATGTATAAGGAAAGTATTGTGACGGGGTCGAAAATTCGAATTCGAGTTTTCGACGGGAGAGCACGTTTCAAGCATCCCTGATCACGAATCAAACATTTTTGAAGTGATGTCTGTGTGTGTGTGTGTGTGTGTGTCAGTGAGTCTGTGGAGACGATAACTGACGAACGAATGGACCGATTCGAACCAAATTTGGTACAAAAATCACAATCTATAAACACTGGAAGTCTATTGTTTTTATACGCAATCGAATGTTCAGAACCCCTCTAAATTTTCGAATGAAATTTTGAAAAAATCGTCAAAAAAATCAAAACCGCTAATAAAGTTACGCAAATAGACATTTCTTATGTAATTTTTCATTAGAAAACGATTGACATAAATTTTAGAACGCTAACATAAACCGTTCTCGAGATATTGTACATTTAAAAAAATGTATATCAAAAAGTTATATAAAATAAAAAAAAAATATTTCCTATTGAGAATCATGTTCACTTTTCATATGTAATACCATGCGATAAATTGGGTGACATCATTCTCGTGGATCTAGCTCGTTCCATTCTTGAAAAAAGATACTTTGAGTAATACTTTTGTATTTGAAAACCAATAGTCATTTATCTACTGTAAGAATAACTTATTTCTCCGTCCATAACGCTTGGCGAAATTTTGGCGACGAATTTGGCGGAATGTTGCCAACTTGGCGACATTTTTAATTGTTGCCAAATTAACAAAAATCTCCCCAAATTGATAAAAATGGCGCTAAATCAATGAAAATGACGACTAATTAAAGAAAATTCAATATCTTGGAAAGAATATAAGTATCTACTATAAGAATAATATTTTTTTAACTATAAAAGTAGTAAATTCATTGCATTATATAAGGAAAGTCATGTGTTGCCCACATCATATTTTTTTTCAATGTTGCTGTTGGGGTTTAGCAAATATATTTTTCATAAAAATTAAAACGCGTTTATTGTAACGGCCGTAAATGTTTGATTAAAATTGAAGAGTTCAGATTGAAACACTTTTTTTGCAAGTTAAACATTTTTAACACTTTCAGACATAGCTGAGAAGTGTTTATGACTTTGGTCATTCTGCCTGTTCGCACGATAACTGCCATGAAATTGACTTTATCAAAATTAAATTTTAGTATGTTGTTCAGACGGTTTGTAGGACATATGGGAACATTAATATCACCCAATTAGTTTTAGATTGAACCCGGGTTGTAAAAGTAAAATACGTTGAACCTTATGAGACCTAATTCTTCAAACATTTTTAACGCAAAGTTAAAATTCAATAATTGCTTTGAAAATTTTAGAAAATATTCAAATTATTCCATAAAATTTATAAAAAAAAATTCAACAAAATATGTCTGGTAGTTTTTTTTAAATAAAAATTAGAATAATAATTGCACCCATATTATATGAAGAGATCAAGTGACCCACTTCAAAATAAAATACGGCATCTATCTTTTTTCCCAGTGTCAAAATTGTGATTTTTAAAGTTCTTTTAAATTTATATTTAGTGTTGCATCCGTCCTAAAACCGCTTTATTTGAGATTATTTTCTGGGCATCTATATTTTGCGCCAATGCAATTACAATATATTTGTGTTTAAATGATCATCAAACTTCTACAACGATGATTGATCTTTCTTGTTATATACTAGCAAGAAAGATCAATCATGCATAAAGCATTGATTATGAAACACTTTCCAACTGAAATGCAATTTTATTTAAACATCTGTAAAATGCGATACATTCAGCGATGATATTTTTAAAATTATCACAGTACTTATTTTACTTGGGAACTTAAAACGTCATCGAAAAAAATGAACTTCAATCAAATGACGAAATTCATTCAAATGACGATTCTTCATCAAAAAAGGCAATGCTATAAAATCGTCTGCTTCTTTACGTAAAATCAAAAAAAAATTCTTTCATATCACTTATATTCCAGACTCCAGAGCTAAGTAATTTTGCGTGAAAAAAAAATCTGCAATTGTTATACAACTTATCTTACAATCACTTGTTTACATTCTGGATCCATTAAAATTAGGCTTCGTTGTAGAAATAATCAAAGTTTGATGACCATTTAAACTAAAAAATATTGTGATTGCGTTGGTGCAGAATATACAATGCACAGAAAACACGCAAAAATGAAGCGGTTTTAGGACGGATGCAACACTAAATATAAATTTAAAAGAACTTTAAAAATTACTATTTTTACACTGGGAAAAAAAATGGATGCCATATTTTATTTTAAAGTAGGTCACGTGATCTCTTCATAAAATATGGTTGTAATTATTATTTTAATTTTTATTTAAAAAACTACCAAATATATTTTGCTGAATTTTTTTAATATATTTTATGGGATAAATTGAATATTTCCTGAAATTTTCGAAGCAATTTGTTAATTTAACTTCGCTTAAAAATGTTTCAAGAATTAGGTCTCATAGAGTTCAATGTATTTCACCTTTTCAACTCGGGTTCAATCCAAAATTAATTGGGTGATATTATTCATTTACATTCCCATACGTCCCACAAACCGTCTGAACAACATACTAAAATTTCATTTTGATAAAGTCATTTTTATTGCAGTTATCGTGCGAACGGACAGACAGACAGAATGAACGAACTTTTCAACGATGTTGGAAAATGTTGAAAAATGCACAATACATTTTGAGTGTATGAATTAATAATTCATCTCCAAAAAATAAAAAAAAAACCTTAACATAATTACATATATTTAGCATTTTTCTCATTATAATTTTTTACGCTTTATACAACGCTGTTTAACTTGCATAAAATACAGAGTAAAATTTTCGATTAATATATTTTTGCTGCTGTTGAAAATAATTTCAGTAACATTTATGAATCACATCTCATTTCAGTTACACATTTCATAAAGTATTACTATATGTTCAGTTTTTTAAGTAAATTTTAGTAATTTAGATAATTTTAAATGTTTTCTAAGCATTATCACTGTTTGAGGATATCTAGTTCGACAACTCCACATTAGAACCTAGATTTCATAACCAAGACATCTGAGAAAAAAAGCGATAATTCTAACCTTTCCCCTCCCGAGTTGCAAAATTTATGATATTTTATAAAATTACTCAAATAGCCATATTTTGAACATCGAAAATTTTCCATGTGAAAAGCTCCCGGATCCTGCTTTGTCATATTTGAGATAGTCATGACTTTTAAGATCTCTTTGAAAATCCACGAACCCCCAGCAATTGGAAACTATACCAATGATCCCCATAAAAAATATTGAAGTCACAACTAAAGAGATGGAGAATATCTGATGTGAGCAGCACATAACATTAAATTGAGTTTAATTGCACTAAATAACACGCATAATTAATTGAAATGACACTAAATTTGCACTTTTATTCAGCTTTCGTTTCCATTTGGTAACTAGACTTATTCTAGACTTATTAAATGTGAAAAAAACTAAAATATCTCGAGAACTGATAGTCCTAGAGTAATGGGGTTGATTCTTTATCCTTTTCATCGTCAAAAGTTACATGCAAAACAAACATTTAATTGATGTATTTGAGCATATCTTTTTCAGATTTTGACGATTTTTGCGGACAATTTCTAAAAAAAAGAGCAGGTTATTATTTTCCGAATCGTACCGAAATCTAATTAGCACCAAGGTAACCCACAAGCGACATATCTACCAAATTTTGTGAAATCCGGTCCATTAGTTTTTCAGCTAGTATGGATACGGGCAATTTTTGCTGGCCATTTCGCAAAAAAAATGCGGGTTCTTTTACCCCGAATCGTACCAGAAACTAATCAGCACCAGGGTCATATACAAGTGACTTACCTACCAAATTTTATGAAATTCGATCTTGAGTTAGAGTGGATACATACATTGGACAGACAGATACACAGACGTCACGATATAAATAGTTTTTTTCGAGTTCTAGAGGTCCCAAAACGTGTAGATCCGTCGAAAACTCGAGTTGCGATTGTCGGCATAATTGCAATACTTTCCCTATACATTACCATGCATTGCAGAGAAAGTAAAAAAAGTGAATTTTTGTTTATTTGTTTGTGACAGTACAGGGAATGAAAAATGCAGCAACTGCAGGGTTAGGGTGCAAGTTGTATCGAATAAATGAGAACAAGCAAGAATTCGTGTCTCCACCACGTCTCATGACATGCCAGCGATTCCGCTGATCCAAAGAAAACCATTCGATTTCCTTCTGCTCCTAACTCCCGCCGATAGAAAGATTTCGGAACAGGAGGACAAGTAGATCCGATGGATGACTATGAGTAAAGATCGAAAGGTTGGTCTAAAAAGTTTTAATGGTAAGTTTTTAGTGACAGCGTTAAGTGATGACCTTTCCGTATGTTTATAGTGATTGATTTGAACCGAAATTTGTTTTCTATATGGGTTTTAGTGACGTTTATTCTGTTCAGAGGAATACAGTCAACACAGTGTTATTGAAAAATATAAGGAACATATTTTTATGTACTGATTTTTTGCACGTGTACTATTTATCGTCATTTAATTTTGAGGATAATAACGTCTATGTTGAGGTATACGACTGAAATCGGAGCGTTATGAAAAATGTAAACAAGCTGGATATTTATATCTCTGAACAAAATATCGCCAACTTGGCGATTCTTCAAATTTCAGTAAATTGACGAAAATGTCGCCAAAACTGACACCAAATTATCCAAAATTCAATATGGTAGAAAATGAAGTTCAATTTATTTGGTAATCCCTTTGGGGGATTTATTTATATTCCTGATTCGAAATATAGGGAATTTTACTGTTTGTGAGATAGGTAGATTTTGCTAAGGGGGTATAGGGTTTTACTAATTAATTGCGTTTCGTTAGGAATAAAGGCATTGCATTATGTAGGGAAAATCATGTACTGTCCACATCAGATGCTTTAAGGATTGAGAGAAGTGTGGGGAATTGTACACTTCAATAATCATTCATCCAAAGATTTTTCTATATCATGCAGTAAAACTATCAACTCCGACAATTGTTACCCGCTGTTACGATTAGTGAGAGTGGGTAACAATTGTCGAACTATGCAGTTCATCAATAATCGTACCATTTATTTTGCATCGGCAAACAAAAAAATCTGATGTGGGCAACACATGACTTTTCTTATATAATGAAAAGAATTTACTACTTTTAGAGTAAAATAAATAGGTTTTTCTTCTAGTAGACACTAATATCCTTACCAAGATATTGAATTTTCGACAATTAGTCGTCATTTTCATTGATTTAGCGTCATTTTTATCCATTTGGCGAGATTTTCGTTAATTTGGCAACATTTCAAAAAGTCGCCAAGTTGGCGACATTCCGCCAATTTCGTCGCCAAAATCTCGCCAAGCGTTATGGACGAAGAAATAAGTTGTTCTTACAGCAGATAAATTGGCGTTCAAATGCAAAAGTATTACTCAAAGTATCTTTTTTCATGAATGGAACGAGCTAGATCCACGAGAATGATGTCACCCAATTTATCGCATGATATTATATATGAAAAGTGAACATGTTTCTCAATAGGAAATATTTTTTTTTTCTATTTTATATGACTTTTTGATAATTTTTTTTAAAAATGTTCAATATCTCGAGAACGGTTCATGTTAGCGTTCTAAAATTTATGTCAATCGTTTTCTAATGAAAAATTCCATAAGAAATGTCTATTTGAGTAACTTCAATATTGGTTTTGATTTTTTGAGGAATTTTTCAAAATTCCATTCGAAAATTTAGGGGGGTTCTGAACATTCGATTGCGTATAAAAACAATAGGCTTCCAGTGTTTACAGATTGTGATTTTTGTACCAAATTTGGTTCGAGTCGTTCCATTCGTTCGTCAGTTATCGTCTCAGTTATAGAACCCTGTGGGGGGGGGGGGGGAGGGGGAAGGAAAGTAAGCACAGAGACCGTTCGAACTCGGGTTTTCTAAATACAAGCCTCGCGCGCTAATCACTTTACTGTCCCACCCGTAAAAACGTTTTAAATCTCGCATATGGCTAGAGGAACATTTCTCTAAAAAAAATTCGTTTACTGAGAAAACGCCATGTTCTTCAATTGTTTAAAAAGTAGGTCTGTAATTATCGTCTGACTTATCAAAATAAGCAGATGATATTTTTTTATTTATTTTAGAGGGTATATTAGTGCCATCTATCTGAAAAAATTCTACTATTTTTATTTCTCGGTGCACATTATATAATTTTAAAATTAAATATCTTCGGCTGTTCAATTACATTATAGTTTTAGTTATATTACAGGTGATTTCGCGCTACATATAAAACCATCTACACAATTTATAAGCTGCAATTCAAACGTTTACGAAATTAAGTTCCATAATATTCGAAACCTTCGTTTTTATTCTCTCGATGCCCAGCATTCGGATGAAAAATGTGACCGAGAAAGACTCAATTCCGCATTCATGAATAGTTTAAGACAAAAACGTCTTTCTCGGAAATTCACTTTTTCTCCCCCCTTCAAATTATGTGTTAAGAGTGGTGTCCTAAGAAATAAGTCAGAAACAATACCGGGGGGATGATTAACGAGCGCGTCATCGATCGAAAAGGGAAAAATTGCTAAAGAAGTTGTTAGATACTATCAGTTTGGGGATTTTTTTTTATATTCACCCTTCACTGTTCTACTTGGAGTTGGTTTGCAAAGAATTGCATTGTGCTAATTGAGATATACGTTTATTAAAAAGATCTAAATAGGAGGAGGTAAGATTACGATATTTAACGTAGAAATAAGTTTATATATCAATGGCCTCCCAACCATTGGTTTATAATGGTTAAAAAAATTTGGCTAAAGCCCAATGAAGCCAAAATGGTTTGGAGTGAATAAAGTATTGTAAAATAAAACTTCAATAACGTTTAATAGGTTTATTCTTTGTTTTCATTCTCATGTATTTTGTTTACACCAGATAATATGGGCCTTGGGTAGGACAGCCCAGTGGATAGCTCACGAGGATTGCATTCGGACAATTCTCGGCACTGACCAAACTGTCCCCGTGTTGACGCGAGGTACGTGCACGTACATATGTGGTTTCATAAGTCCTTCCAAGATGTTTGTGGTAGGAGAAGGAGGGTACGGTCCCTGTGGATGCCGCCCTCACTAGGTTCCGGTCTAAATTGAGTGGCATTATCCCGGCCGTCCAAACAGATACCTTACATTTTCAGGTATGTCGGACAGTCTGGGTCAAAGAAGAAGATAGTATAGACCTACAGTATGGTAACCAAAACATCCACTATATTTTGAAAACTAAGAACCCGGTCCTACGAATTATATATCCTTGTAGGACTTTTTAAGGGTTATAAATAAGTTACTTAATGTTCACAGCTAAAATAGGTACTGTTTAGCTAAAATGTTAAAATTAGAACCACCTTTTCAAAATTGTTCAAAATACTTAAATATCGAAATTATAACCACTATATTTTAAAAATTAGAAATTAAAATCCAAAAACTAAACTTAAAATCCAAGTATATAACCTTGTAGGATTTTCAAAATTACTCGCTTATTGCTTATACTTATTAGCACTTTCGGTTTTGTCGCTTACCGTTTTTTACTTATGTTACATCCATTATATCTGTTATATACAATATCTATTATAAGTGTTATAACTATCTGTTATATACTTTTTGTAGGTTGCTCTTTTACAGTTTAAAGGATTTTTTGGGTGAAAGTAAACGAAGTGAATCAAAATTTCAATCGGATAAAAACTTTTTATCCTTTCGAAAATATTCCAATATTGATTTTTTTTTTTATTTATAAATGGTACCATATTTCCTACAAAACAGGTATAAATTGTTTATATTTTTAAATATTAGGTTTAGCTCCCAAATTGTGTACATTTTTCTTAAAATTCCTATTTCAGCTGGATGCACCTGCCATAGACGTTTCACAGGGCAAAATTCTAAAATGACGACTGTTTTTCTTTAATAATGCTTCCTCAGCAATTGAAATATATTGCAGCCGAAAAACACTCTTTCTGTAACTATGAACTTGAATTTGTAGCCATGGGAAGTCTTAAGCTCAGAGATTTATAATTTCATACCGGCCGCGTATTATGTCTATTGACTTCGTTGGTCGTTACAGAAGTTATCAAAATTGCAGCACATAGCAAGTTTTATTTTGCTGCCAATGCAGTTTCTGTGTTCGGTTCTGATGCACTGTTAAAAGAGCAAAACATTCTGCCACCTTTGTAACACATTCTGCCACCTTTGTAACACATTCTGCCACCTTTGCAACACATTCTGCAAACTTTGCTCATTTTTTTCAGATACTTTGTTGATAATTTTGGCAAACTATTAGAAAAGCCGCAATAACAGGCGTTCATAAACATTCCAGTTTCATTTCTGAAATAGTCAGCTAATTATCGTCTGCTGAAACTTTATTTCTGTATATATATATATATATATATATATATATATATATATATATAATCAATATATATATATATATATATATATATATATATATATATATAATCAATATATATATATATATATATATAATCTATATACACTGCTGGCCATCCAAAATGCAACACCATGAAAGACAAGAGATATTAAAGCCAAATTTATTGGACAAAGAACATAAAGTAAAAGGATGAATTGATTGAAAATACAGCCCCGTTCGACTTGCGGATCATGAAGAAATCAGTATTTTGTGCAGCCGCCATGGCTGACAATAACTGCTGCTACGCGCCTCGGCATTGAAAGAAAGAGACTTTGAATGTGTTCTTGGGGTATGTCAGTCCATACTGCTTCCACACGTTGCCAAACTTCATCTGTCGTAGCAGCTGCTGTTGTTTGCTGGACCAGTCGTTTGCCAATCATCGACCAGACGTGTTCAATGGGCGACAGATCTGGAGAACGAGCGGTCCAAGGGAACAGTGGAACTTGGTGGGCAATGAAGAAATGCTGAACGATATGTGCCACGTGTGGTCTCGCATTGTCCTGTTGAAACTTGGCCGCAGGAAAGCCTTGAAGGTAAGGTAAGACAACAGGCTCCAAAACTTCAGAAATGTAGCGGTGGCTGTTGAGTGTACCGGCAATGCGTATTAGGGGGGTGCGGGAGTAAAATCCAATGCCACCCCAAACCATAACACCAGGTGAAGGAACGGTATGGTGATGCATAATGCAAGAGTTATGCACTCTCTCGCCACAGTGCCGCCAAACCCGGATACGACCATCGTGGTGTTGTAGGCAGAATCGTGATTCGTCTGAAAACACAATGTCGTGCTATTCGTTTGTCCATTCGTTTTCAATGCACCATTGCAGCCGCATATGCCTATGGTTTGAAGTCAAAGGTAATCGCAGCAATGGGCGCCTTGTTAAAATTGCCCGTTGCTGCAGACGATGTCGAATGGTACGTGCTGACACAGATTGTTGTGCAACAGACCTTAATTCTTGCGCTAGGGTTGTTGATGTTGTAATGTGATCCATCATTGCCATGGGCACAACATGCCTGTCCTCACGTTCGGTGGTGCGACTAGGCTGGTGCAATCGTTCCTGTCGGTTGGTCCGACCCTCCTGCACCCACTGATTCCATATTCGCACCACTGTGGCTTGATTTCATCCAACACGAGGACCGATTTCTCGGAAGGGTAATCCGCAATCTCTATAAGCCACAATTCTTCCTCTGTCAAACTCAGAAACGTGTTGAAATGTCTGCCGTATTCTTCGACGAGGCATACTGAAGCTTCCCACACAAAAATACAGGGTGAAAACAACATTCCTGTACTTAAAAACAGCCTTCTCTTCTCCCCTTATATAGCTCTTGTAGATGGCGCTACTGGCGCACATGATTTGCATATGAGCTAAAATTCTAATCATTTGTATTCCCTATCGAGGTCTACGTATGGTGCAAATTTCATGCTTATTGGATGCTTCCTTTATGGTGTTGCATTTTGGATGGCCAGCAGTGTATATATATATATAATCATAACTATCAGAAACCTACTCCTCATTACTGACAGCTGATTTCCCTGAAACTTTCAGCAGCATGGTTGCAAATGTTTCACAGTGCACCCATCAATGCTGATAGCTGCGGTGAAGACTGGGTTTCAATGAAATTGTATATGACGAAAATAATTATTTTTTAAAATGCTTAAGAAATACTTTATTACATATTTCCTGAGCATTAAACTTCTTGATACTTATTTTATAGGTATAAATACGTATTATATGGACCAGATGTTCTCAAAATTTCTTTCATCACAGTCCGCTATAATAGTACAAAAATTGTCTGCAGCCAATTTTGGCAACGCCAAATGTGTCTCTAACCTTCCTACTTCATATTTTATCATTTTCTGTGCATGAATGCAGGAAACATTTTCTTTTGGTCAATAGACATTTACAAAATTACATGTCTACTATCGTCTAAAAATATAGATGCAGCCTTTATATTTCAGTCAAATAAGATTTGCAATAATTGCTGAACATGTTTTTTTGTCTTTCCCGACAAACCTCCACTCCACAGAACCCTCCTGATGACCCAAAAAGATGAGTCGTTGCACACTTATAGCATCGTATATAGCACAGAAATAATGAAGTCAAATTTTCAATGTCCTATCTCGGGGCGAAAGAAATACGGAAGGGAAGGTAAAAAGATTTTATAGAATCCCCAAAGACCCTGGTGGATTCGACTTAAAATGGAGGAAGATCTTCGAAAAGTTTTCTCAGACTTTCCAAAAGCTCCCTAGAAAGCTGATACTTTACACAGTTATAGTATTAGCTACAGGACACAATTTAATTGAGCCAATTTTTGATTAAGATTACTATTTTTATCGCTATATGCCATACGTTGTTAAATAAAATAAAATCCATCAAAAGTATTGCAACTTCAAGAGTTAAGAGTTTCTAAGAGCATTAGGTTCCTTTATCTTTGACAGATTTTAATACTGGTTTACTTATCTTTCACTAATCGAAAACTTTTTTATTCCTTTGTGGTGCATAAGACTTTCGAGAGAGAAACACAATTTGATAAACGCTAACGCAGACGAGAAAACACAACTAGCATTCTACAGTGGTACATTTAGATCTTAAAATTCCATGTCTAGGATTCATCCATTGTCCAAGCATTCACGACTTTAACCTCATACGAAACGAAGGGACAATTAAACTCTTTCCTTTCCAATAAATCATTACCTTCGGCCATACCGCAAAAAGTTTAGTTCATTACATACCATATAAAAGAACATTTTTGTACATTTATTTCTAATAATGGAACTCTACACAACAAATCCCGAGCCTCCCCGTCGAAACAAATCGTGCACCTTCACCCCGAAAATCGGAACATTCCCTTTAGATCTGATTGGGTATATCGTATCGATTTATCATTACTACTGGCAAGAATCCAAAGTTGTCTTTCACTGGGCGTTTCTCAGCAAAAATTGCGTTCCAGCTCAAACACATCACACAACGAAAAAAAAAATAATAAAAATAAATATATATATAATACATCGGGGCGCCCGGAGCGAAAGGATTTTTGCTCTAAATAAAAGTTTGGCACAGAAGTACAGGGCCTTTGCGAGGTGCGAAATTTCCAATAACATGCGAGTGGGGTTGGGAAAATGTAATTTTACATGCCTGTGAATTATGTGATGGAATGAATGAGAAAGCATGCATTAATCATGGGAGTACAAGTGGATGTTCCGTACGATGAATCGGGTAGGTCGTTGAGTGAGAGGTATATCTGTAAAGCGAGAATGTCAGAAATGTTGGTGTTGTTCTCGATCAGCGAAACTATTCAATTCAGTTAGGACCCACATTACGATCGCAGTTAATGGTATTAATATGTCAGTATCACGCTTTGTGTTCATCAACAAACAAATTTACGATGAACCACAGTTTAAACTACTTAACTATAGAGACAGACTAGTTGAGGCCGACAGCCGACTTCAATATGTTTTAAGGAAATTAGAATATCTTCAAAATTTTAAAGAAATGGCGTAGTAAGACTGAATTTGTCGTCTCCAATTGATATTAGCGAAATTGCGGCACATAACAAGTTTGTACGCTGCCATTGTAAATAATGTAAAGCTATCCCATGCTAGAGTATACCATGCTGGCGTACGTATACACGATATCTGTCCATGGATGCTATTATCTGCAATGGAAGCGGATCCTAATTTTGGGAATGTCTTCTGTAAGCTGTTTCTGTGACTATTCAATTCGGTGTAACTTAGAAATGCATACATTTGAATGCCTTCCTGGTGCATGTTTGTTTTCTTTAGGAAATGTTACAATGAAACGTCCTTTTTAAAATAAATAGCTGCTTTTGAAATCAAACGGAATACAGTGTAGCAGGATTGCCAACTCTTTGATGAAGCTTGTGGTTAGAAACATGGCAAAAAGTGGATAGATATCATAGATGGCCATTATAAGTAAGTTGCAAAGTTAGTCATTTTTTGGTAAGATTTAGCCGTTTTGGAATGCTAAATGTTCCAAAAACTGCCCAGATCTAGCCATAAAATGGCTAAGTTGCAAGTTTGAGAGTAAGCAGGAAAATGCTCAACTAGTCCATCCGACACCACAGAATATTGCTGCTTATCATCAACAGCGTAAGCTAACCAGAATACAGAAATATATTAAGCAAGGATTTCAGAATTAATTTAGTGCTTCGGAAGTTTTAAAACATTAACTTCCGTCCAGCAACAATGCAGAGCATTATTTTAGGCCCAATTTTTTTTTTAAATAATTTAGTTTTCTCTCGACATCTCACAACCTACTTCTTGTAGACAAGCAACAAAATCGGGAAATAATACCCAAAAGTAGTAAAGGGTGACCAGTCAAATACCGACTTGCTTATATGCAACTTCCTGTTATAAAAAAATGGAATTTCACTGCAATGTAATATTGTTCTTTCCATCGTTTTGCATATCGCAGCACACTTATTAAATACTAATATTTGTGCGAATGGTACATTGGTAGAAAATTGTAAGATTTGGGGATCTAAGGACATTCCTTATCAATGGCATTTAAAATGGAATCAGTGTACAATGTACAAGTTCTCGCTGTAATTACTTTCCCTTCTGTAAAAAATCTGATGTGGGCAGCACATGACTTTCCTTATATAATGCAATGAATTTACTACTTTTACATTTAAAAAAATGTTTTTCTTATAGTAGATACTTATATTCGTTCCAAGATATTGAATTTTCTTCAATTAGTCGTCATTTTCATTGATTTAGAGTCATTTTTATCCATTTGGCGAAATTTTCGTTACTTTGACAACATTTAAAAATATCGCCACTTTGGCGATATTCCGCTAAATTCGTCGCCAAAATCTCGCCAAGCGTAATGGACGGAGAAATAAGTTATTCTTACAGCGGATAAATGACTATTGGTGTTCAAATGCAAAAGTATTACACAAAGTATTACACAAAGTATTTTTCCCGCTTCCCGACCGTCCAAACAGTTACCTTACACCTTTCTGGTAGGTCGGACGGTCTGGGTTTCAACAACAACAACAACAAAGTATTTTTCCCGTGAATAGAATGAGTTAGATCCACGACAATGATGTCACCCAATTTATCGCGTGATATTACATATGAAAAATGAACATCTTTCTTAACAGTTAATATGTTTTTTTAATTTATTGGATTTTTTGATACATTTATTTGAAAAATGTGCAATATCTCAAGAACGGTTCATGCTAGCATTCTAAAGTTTATGTCAATCATTTCCTACGGGAAAATTACACAAGAAATGTCTATTTGCGTAACTTTATTAAAGGTTTTGATTTTTTGGTGATTTTTTCAAGATTTCACTCGAAAATTTAGGGGGGTTCTGAACATTCGATTGCTTATAAAAACAACAGGCTTCCAGTGTTTACGGATTGTGATTTTTATACCAAAGTTCGTTTGAATCGGTCCATTCGTTCGTCAGTTATCGTCTCCATAGACTCACTGACACACACACACACACATACTTTCACACACACACACACACACACACACACACAGACATCACCTCAAAAGTGTTTGATTCGTAATCAGTGATGCTTAAAAGTGCTCTCCCGTCGAAAACTCGAATTCGAATTTTCGACCCCGTCACAATACTTTCCTTATACATTATGTATATAAGGAAAGTAAAAAGTATTGTAATAAGAAAAGAGACTTTGAATAGCACCGAAATGGAATATAACTTTAAACACTTGCCGTCGAAAACTTTTTACTTGCCGATGAATATTTTTGAAAACTTTTTACTTGAAAACTGAAAATATTTTGAAAAATTTTTACTTGCTGATGAAAAATGTTACTTGCTGGGGGAATTCAGGTATATGATTTTTCGAACTCAACATGCCATATACAATTAAAATAACGAAAATGAATATAACGTGGGTAGCAACCTCGTTTCAGCATCTATTCTTGACAAAAAAACTGTGGCGTAATATTGCGATAATTGGACTAAAATATATCTTTCACTTTTTCATCCGTGACAATCGATCGCGTATAGACAGAATTGAAACGAATACATTTCAAATACACTGTAGTAGATCGGAACAATCATTGGCTGTGAAAACTGTTGACCACAATACCACATTTGTCGGATCTATGACTCGTTAACGTCTGTCTTGCAAATCAGAGATTTTTTTTTCCACGTACTAGGTGGAATGGTACGACATTTCAGTCTAAATATCTAATTCTTGATGAGAAGAAAACCACTGATGCAAATTGGAAATCAACATTATATCTTACATAATAAAAGACTATAGTAGTCTATGTGAGTCCTCAGCATCGAAAAATTGACGCATCCGACATCTGTGAAATTTGCTACAGGAATGTTTCACGTCAACATAACTGGCTCTTAAAATTCGAATGAGTTTAAAGTAATTGAATTTTTTATGTCGAAAATCACATTTTCAGCCATTTTGTCAAATTAAATATTTTCTTTCTTTGTTGTCCCGGATTTGAGAGCTGGCGGTTAAATTCGGGAGTTGGAAAAACCAACTAATCACACACTAAGCGATTTAATTTAGGATCCTTCTAACTTCGCGAATGTAAAATATTTCGTCCTAATATTTTTTATTTTGATATTATATTTATGAGTATTGTGCTAAAGTTTGACTGAAATTGAATAAAAATTAGCAGAGATAGCAATATATATATTTTTACTTTGGGGTTAATGGAATTTTTTTTGCGACTTTAAGTACAGATGGTCCCGCTTAATTGTATACACTTGATTTCACTGTATTCTATGCGATTAAAAGGGGTGTGTAAATAAACAGGTACACAGATTAATATTATGCCTTTCTTGATTATGTAATAAAGATAATAAATATAAAATAATAAAAGCAATTTACGTAATAAGTAGTAGTAATTTATTACTATATACATAATACATTCCTTTATTATGTATACCTTTTGAACTACACACAGAAAAATCGGAGGTTGCCAAATTTAGCGATTTATCGCTTTTTCTCCTAGGTTTCCAACACAAACTGAAATTCATGAGATTGGTGCCTAAGCTTTTATGCAATTTACCGGGGGTTGCTATGCGATAAAACAGGTATGTTTAACATTAACCCTATAGGGTTTGTTTTTGTTCCACAATATTCTATGCACAATTATCTATAAGAGGTATTGCGAATTTCCATTACCCAGTTAATTAGGACCGACTGTATTTTCATTTGTGTCATGAGAATGATTTTAATTCAAAACAAACGATGTAGGAATTGAGTAGTGTTTTCTGTATCTGTAGTATTTAAGTAGCGGGTGCCTATTTAAGACCCGGGCAAAGGCGGGTAATTCGTTCTATTTAAGTACAAAGTACCTCTAATAATAATATGAGTTCAATTAATTGTTATATGGGAGATCCACTTTTTACTGTTAGATGTAGTAGAGTATAGGCGTTTTTTAAAATTCGGGGTGTGGTATAATACCTTCTCCTCTTCGGCAACGGGTTAAATCACACTCGAAGTACAACAAATGGAAGTACCAGATCGATTTCATTATAAATGCTAAATTCCATATAGTTTGAAATCTTATGGCATGTAGTAACAGCAATAAACATATTAGGGATCAGAACAATAGAATTCTAAGAAAGCTCAATGTGTTTTCTCCCTACAATATTGAAACTCGTTAACCTGAAGGGAAGGTCATGTGCTTTTACGTCGAGTTTGTTGGATTTAGTTAATATCTAATTCACAGTAGATTGGCTGCAATGATATCGAAATTAGACCAGAAATGGTGCTTTTTGCACTGGAGGTGTGACTTTCATTTCACCTTTTCAAAAACTTCCTATCATTGAGTTCTTTGAGTCGATAATGGCAAAAGTCCTCAAATTTATTTAATCGCAGCCCAGTCCACAGTAGCAGTATATACTCTGATCCTACTTCATCTGATGTTATTTTTAATATAATAATGCATCAAAGGTTAAATTTTATTTTTCTTTGTCACTAAAGTATTTGGGTCATTTTCGAATTTTGACTTATTTATTTCACTAAGACAATAAACAATTTTACTCATTGTCAATGTTAGTATAAAAGGTCCCCCCTACCACCTGTTGTACTATTAAAGATGTGAATGGTTTTCAAACTGACAACTCGCCCATTATTGGTAGGAAAAATTTTGCCATGCCATTTTTAGGCATCTATTTCTTAGGATCTGCTACATATATAGCTTAAATGATGACTAACATGGATTCAGTATCGAATTATAGAGGGGGTAAGGGTCTCACTAATGAGTTCCACTTTCGTCTCTAAAGATGTCCCCTCCGATAAAAAAAAATATTTAATTTTCCTAGTAACATTTATTTCTCAAGATTTGCTACAGATAGAGCTTATGTGCTTAGTGATATGGATTTAGCATTAAATTCCAATCTAGATAGGAGCTCAACAAAGATTTACACTTCCAATTTTGTCGAAATTTTGTTTGACTATACGACAGGAGTTCGTATAGTCAAATGAAAGTATATACGTAGTAGAGTCGACAGAAGTTGATTATACTACTTATTTAAAGTCAACTCGTGGACTTGCATGCGCGACTCATGAATCTAGTATGCTTTAAAACAGTAATAATGTAGTAACAAATAACAAGAAAATGCCATAAATATGTATATTGCAATATTTTTTCTAAAAATTTTTATTATTAGATATTTTTAAGTTACGCCATGAAAATTTATTCTTCAATACGATGTTATTTTATAATAAATAAGGAATTGTTACGATTATCATAAAATAAAATATCATTTAGAAAAATATCCCCTATGTCTAATTACAACAAATAACATTAAATAATTATAAAGACTAACATTTTTAAAAACAATAATTAATAATTGTCCATATTTGTTCAGTTATATCCTTGGCCTTGCGGGAGTGCTGTCATCTCTCCTAACTGTGATCGTGTCTTTAAAAGATTGTATCTTAAGTCATGTTTTAATTATAGTCGCCTTTTAATCTTTGTTTCAATGATAGTAAGCGCAGAAAAGCCAGTTTTACATAAAACTGTAGACATAAACTATAGTAATACTTTCACAACTTTGCTCCCTACAAGCTTTTCTTTTGTCAGTTTTATCCAAATCGGACATAGAGACGCCGTTCAAACGTTACGACGCAAAATTTCAAATACGACGCAAAATTTTAATTTACTTAGTTTTGACTGACTGTAAATTTTTATACTATTTTGCGATCCATAGGTCAACCGCGTACTGCATTTGAGAAACACTTGTTTAGGGTGCAAACACTTTTCTGAATATAACTTACGAAACTTTCTTGAAAAAAGCAGGTATATGTCCGTTTATGATTTATTGTATTGTTATTAGTATTTATTACATTTATTGCCCTTTCCTGAATTTCAACACATTGCCCCAGAAATAAAGTTATATTTAAAGTTACTGTTTTATACTTTTGTGTAAAAAGTGTTATGTTGTCATCCCCAAAATCTTCGAATGCGAAATTTTAACGAGAAGTTTAAGGACCTCGTGAACACATAGCATTTTTTATCTATATGACTTTGCCGATTTTGTAATTCTAACTTTTTTAATTTATCCGCTAGGGCGCTACAATCACATTCATTTGATCGGAAATAATCACTTTACTATAGATAGACCTAAAGTGCACACCGATGTACCTTTCATTACAAAGTTATCGAACTGTTTAAAGACTTTATGTATTAATTCAAATTTGCCAGATTTATCTAATTCATTGCATTCGCAGATCTGTTGAATAATGTTTTCATAAATTTTTACGCAAAATTTCAAATTAATAAATTACGAAAGCCTATAAACAAATACTATTTGATGCTGATTATGATACAAGTACTAAACACTATGGAGTATGAATGCATAAGGAAGTTGAGTACAGAAACTCACACTTCAGATATTTTTTGCACATCGAGCGAGACAGGGTGGAGCGTAGAATTTTCATTTTATCTTCAGATATTTTAAACAGATGTTTCTCAAACTATCTTTTCGAAAAAATTTTCAAGTCCCATGCTTGTAAAACACCGAACACTGGTAGTTTTTAAAAAAGTATTGTTTTGCATATAAAAAAAAGTATCGGATAAAAAATTTGGTAATCAGAGGCTGCAAGATGTGACTTACAACAAAAACAAAAAAAAAAAATGTCGTGTGTGTTGCGAGACAAAAACTGGTTCGATACTCATTAGCGCCCGGTGATAAAAAAAAAAAAAAAAAATCAAGGATGTGGGCGACGACAAAAATGAAAATATTGTTTTTGCTTTTTGAAAATATTATCATCGATACAGAGACGAGGGGGAGAGGGGAAGAATGATCCTCTATACAGTTTTATGGCGAAAAATGAAAATGTTGAGAAACACACAGTATCTATCGCGCAGTTTAAATGGATTGTCAATAGATACGGCGGAAAAAGAGGGAGAGAGGGATATTCGAGTCTTAAAATGCTATCAACCGCGAATATTAATAAAATCGTTTTCAGAATTTTAAAGAATATATAATTTTCTTTCTGAAAATGTGTAGTCTGAAGTAGGCTTCACTCGACATGCAAAATTCTGAATTAGAATATATATATATATATATATATATATATGCGTATGTGTGTGTTTATCTCAGAACATTTGAAAATCAAGATATTTTCAAGCAGTAAATAATAACGACGTACACCATTATTTTACTGTTGTTGTTGTTGAAACCCAGACCGTCCGACCTACCAGAAAGGTGTAAGGTAACTGTTTGGACGGTCAGGAAGTGCCACCCAATTTAGACCGGAACCCAGTGGGGGAGGCATCCACAGGGACCGTACCCTCCTTCCCCTACCACCAACCTCTCGGAAGGACTTTCGGACCCACATGTTTAACGTGATCGTACTCCGCATGAACACGGCGGCAGTTTTGGCAGTGGCTGGAATCGAACCCGGGCCTACCGAGTGCAACTCCAGCGCGCTAACCAATGGGCTACCGCGCCCCACCATTATTTTACTGTGAAACAACTAAAGACATTTAATATGTAGAGAAGCCATGTGCTGCCCACATCAGCATTTTATTTTCAGAAACATAATTGACGGAATTTTAAGTTTCTGAATCTAAAATTTCTGAAATTCCGGACAAATGATTTTTTTTTTTTTGCAAAATTAGTAAAGCAAATTCCGTGCAATTATTGTGAAGTCGTCTTAACTTCCACAAAGCACCACATGCGATAATCGCCTGTAGCGTTTTAACTGATTTTTATTTCGGGTTGTTTCTGCTCAAGGAGGATCGAAAGTGATCCCAAGTTATGAAACTTTAAAGCGTTTTTACAAGTGTTAAATATTGCACTGATAAGCAATAAGGATATACTAGTGGATATATGGGATATAAGGATATATTAGTGGATATAGTTAAAGATATATTAGTGGCACCTAACAAAAAAAAATTGTTAGGTGCTACTAATATATCCTTAAAAATATATTAGAAATATAGTCTGCTGTTCTTAACACTTTCCAACATAGTTGTAAAGTGTTTATTAATACGCCAGACGATCATGGCAGACCTCTTTATCAATCTGAAAACGCGGCGTTTTCCTAGAACAAAATAATTTTTATTTGAGAGTAATATTCCTCAAACCATTCATATAGGGGTGTCATCGGAAAGTTACAAAACATACCCATGTTCTGAAACCACTAACCATTCAACAGTTATTAATACAGCATTTTAAGAAACTGGATATATTGCAGACAAAATGAAAATGGGCAAACGACCCTCCATTTTAAATCAGAATTAACTATTTTAATACTGCGTTGCCATAACTCTTGAGCGAACTTTTTTGTAAATCTTCAATGACACGCTCCTAAGAATCGCTAGAGAAATATCACTTTATAAAAATATTTCATTCTTGGAAACACCATATCCCTCGAAACACAAAAACAAATTTCGTCTGACGTATTGAAAACAACAGACGATATTTTTGATATATTTTTAGGGTATATGAGTGTCACCTAACCGAAAATAAATCTGCTATTTCAATTTCTGGGCCCATTCGATGATTTTAAAATTCGATGTTCACGACTTTTCGATCACCCTGGTGAAATCATTAATTGTGCCTTTAAAATTGTCCCACCATCTAATTGTGTTGACCGCAGTTATATCATAGCTTTTTTAAAAGATTGTGCATTTATAAAAAACAGTTCATTTGAAAAAAATAAGCCTAAATATGCCAGTTATGTTATCGATGAATTTTCCTGATTTCACTATGAAATGGAGCAAACTTAACCAACGTATTTAACAAAATAAAGCACACTGTGAAATGGTTCAAAATTGATCCACAAATAAAAGTTCAAATTATCAACTTGAAAAAATGAAAATGGTGAAAAAATGTTATAGTATTTGAGAGGACGTGAAAGATATTTCCTAATTTATAGTAAAATTCAATCGTGCACATTTCATTCTTTTAAAAATTTTACAGTACAGATTTGTTTCCTACGCGATGCATAAGCGAATACCTAGTGAAATAAGTTATCATTTCTTTATTAAATATCCTTTTCCTTCGTCTAATATTAGTTGGACCAGGTGATTTAAGGTATTTGAAATGATTATTCAAAGCTGCAAAATACAGAAAATAAGTGGAAGGAAAATATGCAAATATGATATAATCGAAGAGACATATAGACATATATATATATATGTAAAATGTCCGTGACCATGTCAATAGCACATATAGATTAAACAACGTAGAAGAGAACTGTATGACTGTGCAATTAGCCAACGAAGAATACTAGTCTTAATGCTTTAAAATAATGCAATTTTTTGTGTGAAAATCAGTGGCAAATTTGTCCTAAGCACATCTTCGACATGGTTCCTTAAAGATTTTTCCTGGCATGTTTAAATTATTTATCTTAAAATTAATCACTTCAAAATCACATATTTTCACAAATTTTACCAATTTTTGTGTTAAATCTCTTCTGATGGTGATTTCTTATACAATCCCTTGAGCATACAGCGATACGATTGAGAAAATAATCCCCTGCGCATACTATTTTCATACAAACCCTTGCGTATATAACAACGAGAAACTCTTCAATGGTTTACCTTCTATCAATAGATACACTGTAAAAGGCATGGACAAATTTACTGATAAGAAGATTTAAGCCCTTCCTCCCCAACTTCAGATTTGTCTCTCCAAAGGTCTCAATAATTTAATCATATTAAAATTATAACAAATTTTATTGAGTTATGTGAATAATTTGTCACATCCTTTGATAGGGACACGAAATAAAATAGGATTTAAGACAAGAAATTTATGAAGGAGTCTGAATGGTGATAAGTGGTGTGTGTACACTTCGTTTTCAACAGAACTATTGAGCATTTGTATGTATTGTACACTCATTTCGTACAATCATACGAATTTTCGAAAAAAAACGGAAGGGACATTTTGAGAATCGAAAGTGAAAATTCTTAGTCCTCCCTCCCATCCCCTCCAAAATCTTATGCTGAGTCCATATCGCTAATTCTAAGCTCTATTTTAAGTAAACCCTGACAAATAGGTGTTTTAGGGAAAATTTTTGAATCAAAAATGAAAATTCTTACTAAACCACCATCCCTCCTTCAAATTTGATATTGGATCCATATCTAAAGCTCTCTCTATCTATAGCCAATCTTGAGAAACAGACGTTTCAAATAAAATTAAAATTTTTGAACCGACCCAAGAAATCCATTAAACCCACCTAGATTCTCTGTAATTTGATGCTGACTCTATATCAGTCACTATCTAATGTCAATCTAAAGCATATCCTGAGAAATAGATGCGTCAAAAATTGTTTAGTAAAAACAATAGCATGGCAAAATTTTTGGCACCAATAAAATATTCATTCAAACATACACAGAAAGAGCTTAAAGATTATTGACAAGTCAGTACTGACAATCAACAGGATACAAACATAAATCGTAACACAATTATTACACAGGTAAATATCTCGGGGCGCGGTAGCCCATTGGTTAGCGCGCTGGAGTTGCACTCGGTAGGCCCGGGTTCGATTCCAGCCACTGCCAAAACTGCCGCCGTGTTCATGCGGAGTACGATCACGTTAAACATGTGGGTCCGAAAGTCCTTCTGAGAGGTTGGTGGTAGGGGAAGGAGGGTACGGTCCCTGTGTATGCCTCCCCCACTGGGTTCCGGTCTAAATTGGGTGGCACTTTCCGACCGTCCAAACAGTTACCTTACACCTTTCTGGTAGGTCGGACGGTCTGGGTTTCAACAACAACAACAGGTAAATATCTCAATTAATTAATAGAGAAGTAAATATTAAGCACGACTAAAGAACAAAAGTCCGAACTTTAGACTCGCCCAACTTGATGCAGATACCTCAAGGGAATCAATTGAACCGGCAATTTACACGGATTATTTCTTCAAAAATTATTCACTTTCACTTACCATAACATAGCGATCATGTTTCCCGGTCTTTTGGACTTAGTTCTGATGATGTAGCATGTAGCAAGGCTACTTCTGTCCCTCATTCGGCTCAGTAACACCATGACTAATCACTATGCATGCATGGTTCAGAAGAGTGAACCGGTAACAATATACAGTGACTGCCAGAAATGCTGACAGATTCCGCTTCAGAAAGCCGAGACATATTCAAAGACCTTCATCGTGCAAAAAACGCCTCCAAATTAGAACTTCTCAGCAATTGCATTTTACACGCTCGGCGATACATGCATTACAAGAGGAATATATAAGCAGGAGACTAGTGAGTTCGACAAGAGTACGGCGCACGACAAATTCACCAGCTCCCAACACTATTCCAAGTCGTAGCAGCAAAGCAAGTCGTTTAGAAAAGCACGCCTTACCTAAAAGATCTCCTGGTTATGATGGCTGTTAATCCAGAGTCTAACTCTGTGGAGACAAAGACAGATATTGCGTCCTCGAGATCTCGTCTACTCAAGATCCCGATTACTCAAGATTCCGATTACTCAAGTTCCCGATTACTCAAGATTCCGTCCCAATCCAGGAACGTTACAAATTATTTGACTATATTTCCTGAAATAACTAAAAATCACGGAATCAGTTAAAATTCAATTTCAACTCAGAAAGAATTATCAGAGATACCATCATAAAATGAAAAAAACATATATTGAAAAGCCAAGGTGCTTTTACACCGTGTAAGAATTCTACAGTTAAAAACAGTACTGTAAAGATTCTGATGGTCCTAGTTTTTAAAATTAAGAGCCCCACACGAGAACTACATGATAAAAGAACTGAGTGGACCATTTTCATTGTCGAATCCTAAACTCCAGCCCATGTAAAGTGATAAAAGTAAAAATTTAAAAATTATAAATACGTATATTAATTAAAAAATATGAAATTGTTCTTTAAATTTACATTAAAATTAGTATATTTTGCAATAAAATATTTCTTATTGGATTTGTGTAAATTGTAATGATGAATTACAACATTGTCATAATCGCTAAGCTCATATGAAATTGCTGAAACATGAATGTGACATCATCACGTCTTATTAAAAAAATTCTGTATAATGAAAACGCAAAATTATAAATACGGTAAATTATAAAATACGGTAATGTTATTTGGGCCCTGAAGAAAAGATCCGCTTAAGTCCTCCGAGCATGTAAATCCGCCCCTGACAGAAGACTTTCAGTAGAAATTCTTTAATTATAATCAACCTGTATATTTTTAATCGACCGCTAAGTAAAACAGTGCCGATAATTTTATCGTCGATATCAGAATTCGAAAGACAGCAAAACATAACATTATAACTACTATTGTACGATATTAGAAATCACTCAGGTTTAGCTGCATCCTCTTTAAAACATCCTCCTGAAAGGCCGCAACTTCAAGGCAATTACAAAACGTGGAGGAAGCAAAAAGGCAAGCAACAGGTACCCTCTGCGCTGCTTAAAGCAGCTGCTGACATCCCAATAAATATTTATACTCCTGGGAAGACAGAAATGAAAAAGATCGCGGAGCGGCAGGAGCAAGGATCGCTGTCTCTCAACTCGTCTCCCCCGTCCCACTATGTGAGCATCGTCTCCTCCCTCCTCCAATACATACGTCTGCTTGTGTGTGTTCTTCCATCTTTCCATCCATACGGTTGTTGTACATTTCTTTCGCTCCCTCTTAACGTCTACCTTTCTCCTCATTGTAACGGGGAAGTGTTCCTCTTAGACTTCTCTCGCATTTTTACAGTCTTATTTTTCGTCTGCTGCAAAAATACGGTGCCAATTTGCGATATCCGTAATGCAACTCATATTAGGTCTGCGCTGTATCTAAATATGTTAGTGACTGGATGTCGAGTTTAAAAGCTCTGGGGGAAGACAATCGGTTGAGAATAAATTAGGGGTCTAGGGATATTCATGCTATATGCAAAAATAATACTTAATATAAAAAAAATAGCTGAAGTTGTTGTCTAAAATAATTTGAAAAAAAAAAAAAATTCAATAAGAGCATAAGCTGTTAATCAACAGTATCAATTGGTTTTAGAGGCAGACAGAGCAACCGCGCGATGGCTTATCTGGAATCCATTCATAGACACTTTTTTGCGTATGGTAGCGTAATTTCTGTCTTTTAATCATAAAGAAAGAAGTTAATTTGTGCCTCAGAGACCAATTGATACTTTTAATTTATTATCCTTTTTATGCCATTAATAACAATGTTGTTCATACCTTCTTTGGATAAAGTACAAAAATAAAACATGACTTAATTCCTTTATAAAAAAAAATACATCCTTTCTTTGTATAAATTTAATTTATGTAAACTTATTACACCATATTAACTAACAATAACTGGCAGACATATATTATATATTTGTAGACAGTTATTTTCATAATGGATACTCGATAAAATAATTAATTTCCGTTCTCTAGGAATGCTCAATTAAAATAAATGAAAACCAATAAAGTCCTTGTGCTCATGGTTTGAATATTCATAAACAGTTTTACTTAATTTTTGCTTTTTTATACGTAGTTTTGAGAAAATATATATTTTACTTACTCATGCGTCCTATTGAGAAAGTATACTTTTTACTTCCTCATACGTAGTATTGAGAAAGTATTTTTTTACTTCCTCATATGTAGTATTGAGAAAGTATATTTTTTACTTCCTCATACGTAGTATTGAGAAAGTATATATTTTACTTCCTCATACGCAGTATTGAGAAAGTATATATTTTACTTCCTCATACGCAGTATTGAGAAAGTATTTTTTTACTTCCTCATACGTAGTATTGAGAAAGTATATTTTTTTACTTCGTCATACGTAGTATTGAGAAAGTATATTTTTTACTTCCTCATACGTAGTATTGAGAAAGTATATTTTTACTTCCTCATACGTAGTATTGAGAAAGTATATTTTTTACTTCCTCATACCTAGTTTTGAGAAAATATATTTTTTACTTTCGCAGTATTGAGAAAGTATTGTTTTCATGAAAATTTTAAATTTCAAAATTGTGCTCCCAATATATGTTTTAGGACCGCCTGAACACGTTTTGACTATTTTGGGAGGAATATCTGCCTGCCTGTCTGTCTGTGGTCAATTTCTTGTGTATATCATAGCTGCCACAAATACTAATTGATTTTCACAACACTATAAATTCTGATTTGTTAATGAAGAATCTAGAACTATATAGAATTATTTTAAATTCGAACGGAAACTTCGAAATTTATTCGAAATTTTATATTTTCTTAACAGGGCAGCATAAGACAAAATTTGATATAATTATGCATAAAAAAGTGATATTTACGGCTCAATGATTACGGAACTTAAAAGTTTCAATAATTGTAGTATTTCACTAAAAAATAGCCGTGATACAATTTTTGGTTCGTGATGACGTTAGCCCCCTCGGAGTGCAAGTTACCCCCCTGGAGGATACATTATCAAACTTGGTTTTATTTGAAAGATTCTTTCAAACCCTTTAAAATGAAAGGTAACGTGCTGCAATTGTGATCTTTGAGAACAACGATACAGATGTCTCATAATGTTTCTTATAAAATTTGCAAAACAAAAAAAAAGGCAAGCTGCTTAAAACAGGATTCTAGTGTAAGGAAGTCGAGTTGAGCCCCACTCTAGTAAATTTTAATTTATTTATAAGACATTGTTTCTACAAACCCATATAAACAGAACTTGAAACACGATCGATTTCTGTTGATGTGCTTGCTCTAAAGTATACATCCATCACAAATTAGAAATTGACCCTGACACAATTTATTGCGTCCTATGCAGCTAGAATTTAATTAAAGTCAGATCAAATTGAAACATATTCGGCATAGCCAAGGGATTGCAACATTTAATATAATATGAAACATGTATGATATGATATGAACTGTGTTTAGAAACTATATGAATGAATTAAAAAATGAAACATTTCGTGAGTAAAAAAGCATAAAACAAATAAATATATCAACCGGCGTTGGAGATAAAAGCATTATAAATGAGACAGAGCAATTACTCCAGCTAACACAATTAATGTCTACTAGAAGAAAAATATTCACATGATGATTCAATAAGAAGACAGTTGCCAAACTGAAAACTACAAAAAATAAAACTCAGCGAAAGCAGTAAGGTGGTATAAAATAAAGAAAACGAACAAAACATATGTAAAACAATTGCAGCTCAAATTACAGTAAAAAGTAATGGTGAATAAAAATTATATTAAATTAAGCATCATAAATTAAGTACCACGTAACAACAATAAAAGCAACAACCGATTTCAAAAACTGAAAAATCTGATATGGGCAGCACATAATTTTCCCTACATCAAGAATATTAATTCCCCTAATTCGAAATATCCTAATTAATTCTAAACATGCTATATCTGAATAATCCTAAACATCTTAATTCGAATATAAATTATCAAAAAAAATTGAACTTATTTTCTAAGATATTGAAATTTTCCTCAATTTGACGTCATTTACATTAATTAAACGTCACTTTTGCCTATTTGGTGACATTTTCGTCAATTTGTCCATAATTTACCAAGTTTGCTAAATTATCACTAAATTTGTAGCCAAGCGTTACCCACGAACAAGTAGAAGGTGCGAGAAGAAATTCTCTTCTATGGTTTGAGATCAATAGATATTTTGTAATCGATTAATCGATGGATATTTTGTCTCATGAATGAAACGAGCTAGATCCACGAGTTAGTAAATGTGTCCCATATTTAACAGCACTTCTTTTTTTAATTTTATGTAATTTTTTTGATAGATTTATTGGGAAAATGTGCATTACCTCGAAAACGGTGTATGCTAGCGTTCTAAAAATCGTGCTATTCGTTTTGTAATGATGTACACGTGGCATGTAATGAATGGCATGCCACTGATGATGGACGTTATGACGTCTGAAAGCGCTCTGGCACTTTTGTAAATTTTCGTGCACGTCATTAATGGTGTTTTAAATAAAAACATTTTATTAAATTTGTAGTTTTTGCTAGAAATATTTTGAAATACTTGTTAACGAGTTTTCCTTATAAAAAAAAACGTGAAAATTAACCTACAATGGAATGAGAAAAATCTAAAATCATAGAATTTTATCGGTAAAATTTAAAGATCGTGAATTTTCTGTTCCAACATACTTCCAGCATATACTCGAGAATGGATACACATATAACATTTTCTTCATTCCAACCTGTGCAGAGAAAAAAATCCTAAATTTTCTTAATTAATTCTATTGGTAAAAAATCAATCATTCTTGAGAAATTTTAATTTATAGTTATAGCAGACGATTATTTTATTATAATTTATAATTCAATTAATTTTTATACAATTTCTAATTGTATTTGTAACCATAAAGGCAGAAGTATACTTTAAATACCGAAATCGTCTGCTGACTATTATTCTTATCAAACGATTAAAAATATTTCTCATTAATAACTGAGATTAAAATTTCTGAAAATTTTGAAAATAAATAAAGATAAAACAGATAAAACACTGTTTATTGCAAATTTCATGTTATCAGAACTAATTTTGGAACGGTTTTTGATATTCAGAACTTTTATTAAGTGAATAGATGTCACATTAAGCGACCATTACCCATTTCACTGCGCGCGAAACGTGGATGGAAGCGGCTGTAGTATGGGGATATCAGTAGAATAAAACACTAAGAAATATGAATGCGTGAGACACACACTCCAAATATTTTCAATCGATAAAAATTCAAACTGTCAGAAAGAAAAGCATATACACAACATCCCCAAAGGTCCCTCATATTCATCAACTGAGTGTAATAAAACACAGTACCGTCCAAACATATTAAAACAAATAATGCGATCACCGCACGTTATTATCCCCTCTAAAACAATTTCGGGAATCTCCGCACCGCTCCAGGGATGGCCGATGAGAAGCATTATCGCAAAAGAGCGAGCAACGCAACAGGTGCCCTTTAGCGCTATTAAAGAGCGCGTCCTCTGACATTCGATAAATATTTATAACTCCGATTAAAAACGAAGGAAGAGTTTGTACGATGCGAAAAGAAACTGTCGCCCATAAGAACGGTATTTCGTAAAGAGCTATCACAGGCTAGAGGGAGATTTTATTAAACAGAGCCATAATTGACCATACTGACAACGAGGTATGACTTTTGTTGAGAATATAACGCAGTTTGCTACGGCGTCCATAATCATAAACAATGATTATGATAATCATGGACAATGATTATGGATACCGTAGTAAATTGTATTAGCATTTCTTATATTTGCTATTTCATTGACTTTATGACGTAAAGTTACATAGCATGAGGAAAGTATTGGCAGGCCGCAACTTTTCTGCAATGCAATTTTCTAATTTTTATCGCAAAATAAATGCAAATATAATTTTACTGCAAAATGTATGCAGAAATAATTTTGCCACAAAATGTATGCAGAAATAATTTTATCGCAAAATGAATGCAAAATAATTTTACTGCAAAATGAATGCAAAAATAATTTTGCCGCAAAATGTATGCAGAAATAATTTTTCCACAAAATGTATGCAGAAATAATTTTATCGCAAAATGAATGCAAAATAATTTTACTGCAAAATGTATGCAGAAATAATTTTGTCACAAAATGTATGCAGAAATAATTTTACTGCAAAATGAATGCAGAAATAATTTTATCGCAAAATGAATGCAAAATAATTTTGCCGCAAAATGTATGCAGAAATAATTTTGCCACAAAATGTATGCAGAAATAATTTTACTGCAAAATGAATGCAAAATAATTTTACTGCAAAATGAATGCAAAAATAATTTTGCCGCAAAATGTATGCAGAAATAATTTTGCCGCAAAATGTAGGCAGAAATAATTTTATCGCAAAATGAATGCAAAATAATTTTACTGCAAAATGAATGCAAAAATAATTTTGCCGCAAAATGTATGCAGAAATAATTTTTCCACAAAATGTATGCAGAAATAATTTTATCGCAAAATGAATGCAAAATAATTTTACTGCAAAATGTATGCAGAAATAATTTTGTCACAAAATGTATGCAGAAATAATTTTACTGCAAAATGAATGCAAAATAATTTTACTGCAAAATGAATGCAAAAATAATTTTGCCGCAAAATGTATGCAGAAATAATTTTACCACAAAATGAATGCGAAATAATTTTACTGCAATTATTTTTCCGCGTAAATCAAATTTTTGAAGTCCTAACTACTCAAGTTCCATTCCTCATAGTAACATGAAATTTGGTATTCCTTTGTCTTTTGTGGTTATAGTTTAGTTATTTGGATTTTGAACCTTATAGGGTTAGCCCGTCCTAGGCCCTTATAAGGTTCAAACGAGTATATTCGTGTTATTCATAACACGAATATACTCGTTTGTTAAGAATAACTTGATAACCGAGGAAACTAGAAAATCTGCCTATTTAATATGCCGTTGTCCTTTGTGGTGTATTTTAATTCTTTGGATTTTAACTGTTTTCTGGCTAGTCCGTCCAGGACTCGTCATAGGAATGTTTTGGTGGAAAACTCGAGAACCGGAGCAGATAGAAGGACCAGATTTGACGTTCCGTTGTCTTTTGTTGTACGTTCAAATCTTTGGATTTTTAACATTATCGAGCTACTGATATTATTCTGAATCCGCCATAAAAAAATGTACTCGTTTAAGGGAATAACTCGAAATCCGGAGTAACTAGAAAGGTAATATTTGGCATATTACTGAGTTTCGTGGTATATATTAATGTTTTGGATTCTGAACCTCACCAGCTCAGCCCGTAATGAGCCCGGTATAGGAAGTGCTCATTTCTCGGAAGAGAGTCATTCGAGTACCAAAGCAGCTAGAAAGTCAAAATTTGGTTTATCATTGTATTTCATACATTTAAGTTACATACATTTTAATAAATACATTTTTCATATATTGAAGTTACATACACATAATAAAAGGGGTACTTTAAAAACTACGTTTTCTCTGCTTTTACTTGTTATATACTATTTTCATAACATTTTCAACCGCAGAGTGATTCAAACTACCGTTTCCTGTATAGACTTCTACCATCATTGTTCCGAGAATTATCACAAAGAAAAATGATATTTTAACATGCAGTAGTAAATTAATTGTTTTCTATGTAAAAAAATGATATGAAATCTTCAAATTCTAATTAATTTGTTCTCTAATTGGACAAATTACCCAAAAATTATAGCTTGTCCTAGAAATTTTTAACTACAAATTGCAATGTACAAATTGCAACCTTGGTGTGGAGTAAAGAGTATATTTTTCTGCTACTGTGTTCACACCACACACACCGGCGAACATTTTCTTGAAAGTGTGTTCTCAATTTTCAGGAGTTTTTAAAATGTGCTGCAGATTCAACTTCGACGATAAGAGCTTGCAATTTCGTCCCAGTAGCTCAACTGTAGAGCGTGGGCAGGCCGGTTCAGAGATCCAGGGTTCGATTCCCGGTTGGGGCAGCAAGGCACGTTACAGTGCTTCTCCAACAACATCTCCGAACTCGAAATTTTTGCAAAAAGAATGCATTTTTCTATGCAATAGTATGAAAAAAAAATCCCATCTAAAGGGAAGCTAAAGGAAGTTCTTAAAGCTCTGAAAAATGTTTATCGATATTAGAATGATTGTATGCTTAAAATATGGTATCTTTTATTAAAAAGAAATTGGTAATTTTTATAATCTTTTGGTTCAAAAGGTGATAGGAAGGCCATATCGATCGTACTTTTTTCGAAAATTCTAAAAAATGATAAGACTACAGTTATATTAAATTTGCTTTAAAAATAACTATCTTATGTTGTTGTTGTTGAGACCCAGACCGTCCGACCTACCAGAAAGGTGTAAGGTAACTGTTTGGACGTCCGGGAAGTGCCACCCAATTTAGACCGGAAGCCAGTGGAGGAGGCATCCACAGGGACCGTACCCTCCTTCCCCTACCACCAACCTCTCGGAAGAACTTACGGACCCACATGTTTAATGTGATCGTACTCCGCGTGAACACGGCGGCAGTTTTGGCAGTGGCTGGAATCGAACCCGGGCCAACCGAGTTCAATTCTCGCGCGGTAACCACTGGGCCACCGCACCCTTAACTATCTTATGTTGCAGATCCAGACCACTCGACTGGCCCAGAGTGTATTTCTTTATTTAGAGGAAAAATAATTAGAAATGTAACATTTCCGTAATAAATGCACGCCCTCGATTGATTTCCACCGATATTTAATCAAAAAGCTCTAATTTTTCTCATTATTTACTAACATAATCGAAATTTGTTAATGTGTAGGGAAAATTATTCTTTGGGCACGTGAGATTTCCTCAGATAGGTGTTCGAGCATTGAAAGAAAAGAATAAATTTCTCAAAGATCGTTGTTTCTTGGAATTTGCTTAATTTTTCGCAGAGACAGTTAAATCAGTTAAATATGTTACGATCCTCACCATAAGGTGAAATAAAACCTAATGTCATTGAATCTTATGAAAACAAATCAGGTAATCTCCGCGTGCATTATTCTCTTCTCCGAAACAATCTCAGCGCTTCTCCGGGGCAACTCAGTGAGAAGAATGGATCGCAAGCAACAGGTGCCCTTTGACGATATTAAGAGCGGACGCTGACATTCGATAAATATTGATAGCTCCCGCTAAAAACGAGGATGGGGAGAAGACACATCGCGCGGAGAGAAAAATCTCTTCTGAGCAGTACTGTTATCCAACTTGGCAGAGAAGTACGTTTATAGCGAGAAATAGATAGCTAGCAGATATTTATTTATTTTAATTAAAGTGTACATAAACGGGTACAAAACACAATTATACCGACACTAACATAAAAGTTAGAGTAAGCAAATCCTCCAAAGCATCAAAGGAATTAACCAAGGACGATCCTCAATCTAGATACGCATTCAGTCCCAAAATTGTCATACGACATAAAAAAGATATTAACACAACAACAATTATTGAAATATTTATAAAATTTGTTGACGGCTAAAGGACTTATAAAATTTAGTCTGCAAAAATTTTCACTAAATACCCTGAACACCTTAAATACTTTTAATACCTAAATACTCTTAAATTAATAATATGAACACTAACAGAAAAGATATTCAGAAAAGGAAGACAATCTATGAGATTGTTTACAAAATTGTAAAAATATACCGCTAATAATAGTTTCCTGCGTAGATTTAAATTATCAATGCAGAACAAGTTTCTCGGCATGGTACTAGAGATATAAAAATCACAATATCCATACTCAGAAAAAAATAACTGTCTTAAAAACTTAAATTAAACGCATTCAACAAGCCTATTGTGAACAATGCGTTACTCATAATTTAAAATAGGTGCATTCTAATTCATATGCAATTCAAAAATTTCTCCTACAGAAAACTGGTACTTTCCTACAACCTAACAATTTTACTTTCCCCGTAATACATGGTAATGTAAAGGGAAAGTATTGGAATCATGCCGAAAATCACAACTGGAGCTTTCGAAGAATCTACACGTTTTGGAACCTCTAGAATACGAAAAAACTTTTAACGTGACGTCTGTGTGTGTGTCTATGTGTCTGTCTGTCTGTGCAATGTATGTATCCACTCTAACTCAAAAACACTGGACCGAATTTAATAAAATTTGGTAGGAAAGTCACTTGTGTGTGACCCTGGTGCTTATTAACTTTGGTACGATTTGGGATAAAAGAACCCGCCGTTTTTGCGAAATGGCCCGCAAAAATTGCCTATATCCACTCTAGCTAATAAACTAATAAATCAAATTTTACAAAATTTGGTAGATAAGTCACGTGTGGGTTACCCTGGTGCTTATTAGATTTTGATACGATTCGGAGAAAAATAATCTGCCTTTCTTTGCGAAATGGACATCAAAAATCGTCAAAATCTAATATATAAAACTACATATGCCGAAATATATAAATTAACTGTGTTTAACGATGAAAGTAATAAGACTAACTCCATTACACTAGGACTACCGTTCTCGAGATAGATTAGTTTTGCTCATTTTCGCTACACCACTTTTGAAAATAAGTCCAGTTACCAAATGAGAACGAAAATTGAATTAAAAATGCAAATTCAGTGTAATTTTAAATAATTATGGATATTATTTTCGACAATTAAACTCAATCTAATGAATTATTGAAGAAATGAGAAGAACATGAGTCTACAGGGAAAGTTATGCGCTGCCCACATCAGATTTTTTTTTTATATTATGTGAAAACAATACTATATATTAGAGCTCCCCAAATAAATACAATTATTGATTACATAATATTAAATCAATAGGCCTCTAACTTTCATATATAGAAATAATCGCACCATATTTCATTTAATTTGCTCAATTTGTTCGGGAAATGTCGTGGACATAGACATAAATAAAACCAGAAGACTTAGGCAATCCCGAGACATTCTACTCGTAGCAAGTGGGTATTTGACCTCCGAACCACATAGATGACATCTGAGTGTACAAGATATATATATATATATCTTCTCTCAAAATGCGTCTGCTAAAAGTTTAATGTTGTTGGGTTTTATAGTGAAATCTCGTAAATAATACATCGGAAAGTACATCGTAGTATAATAATTGGTGTCATTCAATTCAGAAAATCTGTTGTGTGCAGCACATGACTTTCCCTGCAAACTTATATTCACGTTTTCTTTTATTTTAATTAAATTTAATTCACTTTTAATTCAATTTTCGTTCTCATTTGGTAACTGGACTTATTGTCAAAAGTGGCTAGAGAAAATACGAAAAAACTAAAATATCTCGAGAACGGCTAGTCCTAGTGTAATGGGGTTGGTCTTATTCTTTCCTTCGATAAAAATTACGTATTAAACAAGCATTTAATGGATATATTTGAGCATACGTAGCATTTTATTTTAGATTTTTGCGATTTTTGTGAGCCATTTTACAAAAAAAGGCAGATTATTTTTTTCTGAATCGTACCAAAATCAAATCAGCACCAGGATGTCACAAAAGTGACTTATCTACCGAATTTTGTGAAATTCGGTCCAATAGTTTTTTAGCTAGAATGGATACAGGCTTTTGCGGGCCATTTCGCAAAAAAAGACGGGTTCTTTTATACCGAATAGTACCCAAAACTAATCAGCACCAAATTCGCGCACAAGTAGCTTACCTACCAAATTTTATGAAATTCGGTCCATTAGTTTTTGAGTTAGAGTGGATACCAAATCTGCACAGACAGATACACAGACAGACAGACAGACACACAGACACACACACAGACGTCACGCTAAAAATAGATTTTTCGTATTCTAGAGGTCTCGAAACGTGTAGATGCGTCGAAAACTGGAGTTGCGATTTTCGACATAATTCGAATACTTTCCCTATACATTACCATGTATTGCAAGGAAAGTAAAAAATCTGATGTGGGCAGCACATGACTTTCCCTGCAGACTTATATTAACGTTCTCTTTATTTCAATTAAATTTATTTCACTTTTAATTCAATTTTCGTTCTCATTCGGTAACCGGACTTATTTTCAAAGGTGGCGTAGAGAAAATACGGAAAACAAAAATATCTCGAGAACGGCTAGTCCTAGTGTAATGGGATTGGTCTTATTATTTTCGTCGTTAAAAATTACGTATTAAACAAGCATTTAATGGATATATTTGAGTATACCTAGTTCTTTAGTTTAGATTTTGACGATTTTTGAGGGCCATTTTGCAAAAAAAAGCAGGTTATTTTTTTTCGAATCATACCAAAATCCAATCAGCACCAGGGTAACCCCCCCCAAGTGACTTATCTACCGAATTTTGTGAAATTCGGTCTAGTAGTTTTTTAATTAGAGTGGATACAAGCTTTTGCGGGCCATTTCGCAAAAAAAAGTTTCTTTTATTCCAAATTGTACTCAAAACTAATCAGCACCAGACTCGCTCACAAGTGACTTACATACCAAATTTTGTGAAATTCGGTCCATTAGTTTTTTAGTTAGAGTGGATACAAAATCTGCACAGACAGACACACAGACAGACAGACACACAGATAGACAGACACACAGACAGACAGACACACAGACGTTACGCTAAAAATGGATTCTAGAGATCTTGAAACGTGTAGATCCGTCGAAAACTCGAGTTGCGATTTTCGACATGATTCCAATACTTTCCCTATACATTACCATGTATTGCAGGGAAATTAAAAAGGATTATAATAAACATAACAAACAGTCGCAGGTTAACAGAGTATTACCTACGCTTCTAATGCTTATGAAAATAATAAAATCTGGTTTTATAGCCAAACTATATATATTTTTAAAAATTTATTTTCTACGTTCACATCTACATAACATACGAAGTATCCTACTTCGATTTCACACAAATCACTTCAGCGATTTTCGAGATTACAATTATTTATGTCAATCCGTTTACGAGTTATATTTAACACAAAATTGTATCGAAAAAATTTTAAGATTTTAGATTTCTTTGAATATAGGCCAAGCCACGCGTGAATGCAATATTTCAAGTTTCTACCTTCAGTAGTTGTGGCTGATATATTCATATCTCAACTTCCTATCTTACTCAGCTATTTTACATGGAAATAAATTTTTAAAAATCGCTATTTATACCATTTTCGAACAAAATTCCAAGATTTTAGATTTTTCTTATTATCTTGGGGTCATTTTCTACCTGTCCGCAAAATTTCAAGTTTCAACTTTTAGTAGTTTAGGCTGTGTAATTCAGATCTCAGTCAATCAGCCCCACCCAGCTTGTATATGTAAATGATATACAAGAAAGATCAATCAAGCATAAAGCATTGATTTTGAAACACTTTCCAATTTCAATGCAACTTTATTTAAACATTTCTAAAATGCGATATATTCCACGGTAATATTTTTAAAATTATTACAATACTACATTAATTAATTATATTTGAAAACTTAAAACTTCATCGAAGAAAATGAACTTCATTCAAATGACGGCATCGAAATATAAAGTGCCCGGTTTAAACATCTCTAAAATGCGATACATTCCTCGGTAATATTTTTAAAATTATCATAATACTACAATAATTTATTATATTTGAAAACTTCATCGAAAACAAATGAACTTTATTCAAATGACTTCACCGAAATATAAATAGTCTGGCTCTCTCTATAAAAGCAGCGCTTCATTCATAAACTTTTTTCAATTCCTTTAATTCATCACAATACTATAATAATTTATTTTATTTAAAAACTTAAAACCATGGGGTTACAAGTAATTTAACTCTATGCTTAAAACTTCATCGAAAAAATCGTCTTCTTTGTGTAAAATCAATGAATGTTTCATTCATATCAGCTATATTGCAGACTCCATAAACTAAACAATTTGGCGTTAAAGAAATGCAGCAATACTTATACAACTGATTCTACATCTTTTGGTGTTTACATTCACCATAAGTGAAAATTAGACTTCGTTGTAGAAATAATCATTAATAATAATGTTTTGTAAATAATTTCATTTTGATAAAGTCATTTTTACGGCAGTTATCGTGCTAAAGGACAGGGAATATTTCCTAAAACTTTCGAAGCAATTTGTCAATTTTGAATTCGCTTAAAAAATGTTTGAAAAATTAGGTCCCATACATAGGGTTCAATGTATTTCATTTTTTCAACCGGGGTTAAATGTATTTTATTTTTTCAACCCGGGTTCAATCCAAAACTAATTGGGTGATGATATTCATTTATATTCCCATAGGTTCCACAGACCGTCTGAACAACATACTAAAATTTCATTTTGATAAAGTCATTTTTACGGCAGTTATCGTGCTAAAGGACTGACAGATAGACAGAATGAACAATATCATAAAAACTTTTCAACTATGTTGTAAAGTGCTAAAAAAACTGAACGATACTAAGATATTGTGGCAAAAATATGTAAATACATTACAAATTTAAAGATACTAACAGATTTAAGAAATTTATCTACATATATAAAATAGAAAATCTGTTTGTTTATTTGCTGTTTGTTTGTTTATTCCGTATGCAAATTTACAGTTTCTGAAGTATTTTTTTTTTCAAATATGGTATGGATATTATTCTCTACTACACTACATGTAACATCGTTTATGTTTCGAGTTTGTAGACTCGATACCATGGAGTTAGGAAGAAGTAGGTAAAACTCCTATGAATGAAGCGCTCGAAAATGCCATAATGCTTTGAGAATAAAAGCTAGGTGTCGCCAGTGTTAGTAAAGTAGCTGCTATCGTTAGTTCACACAACAGAAAGGCGTAGTATTTAGTATATGTATTTTTGATTATTTTTAAATTAATGATTCCCTAATTATGAGCATAATTAACCAGTATTTTTTCATAGAGTATGGAATACATGGAGACAAAAATAAATTGAAAGGTAAAATGATCTTGAATACGTAAGAATATCCTTTATTGTTTTAGTTCTACTTTGCATTGCGCTAATAATTTATTTTTACAAAATTAACAGTTTAAATAAATATTTTAACAGTTAAATAAATATTATTAAATAGAACGGTAATAATATTATAGTATATTATTACCGTTCGCCATAGAAAGCAGGACTACTAATCTTATCCCAGAGCCACCTGAATGATTGTCTCAAACGATATTGGTGCTTTCTTAATATGAAGTTTTAAACTCATTACTTTTACCTCCATACTCAAAACATTTGTGGAGATAATAATGAAAAACGATTCCATGGAAATAGCAAAATGCAGAAGATTACTTTTTGAAACTTTATTTGAAAAAAATTGTATCATATTGCTGAGCAACGGAATTAATTCAAATGTGTTTATACGGCAGACGATTTTCGTTCAATCTATCCAAATTAAATTATAAAAAAATTGATATAAAAAAAATTTTTAAATGCATTGATACTTTTGAATGAGGTAGTAGTGATTTCGGGAATGATTGATATTTTCAAATTCTTAAGTTATCCGTTTTATTTTATAAAAAAAAATTCAAATTCATGTATTCTTATTGCGTTTAATCGACTGGTCCCACAAGATAAAAATAGCACGGCTGTAAATTTTACTGTCATTTTAGCGTTTTTATTTAGACTTACGTTGAGCAATCTTCCAATTTTTACTTTTCCTGCAATACATGGTAATGTATAGGGAAAGTATTCGAATCATGTCGAAAATCGCAACTCCAGTTTTCGACGCATCTACACGTTTCGAGACCTCTAGAATACGAAAAATCTATTTTTAGCGTGACGTCTGTGTGTGTGTCTGTGTGTCTGTCTGTCTGTGTGTCTGTCAATGTATGTATCCACTCTAACCCAAAAACTTATGGACCAAATTTCATAAAATTTGGTAGGTAAGTCACTTAGGTATGACCCTGGTGCTGATTAGTTTTTGGCACGATTCGTAAAAACAGAATCCGCCTTTTTTTGCGAAATGGCCAGTAAAAATTTCATGTATCCACTCTAGCTAAAATACTAATTGATCAAATTTCACAAAATTTGGTAGATAAGTTACTTGCACGATACTCTGGTGCTGATTAGATTTTGGTATTAATCGGAAAATAACAACCTGCCTTTTTTTACGAAATGGCCCTCAAAAATCGCAAAATCTAAAAAAAAGCTACGTATGTTCAAATATATCAATTAAATGCTTGTTTTATACGTAATTTTTGATGAGGAAAATAATAAGAATAACTCTATTACTCTAGGGCTACCCATTCTCGAGATATTTGAGATTTTTCGCATTTAGGTATGCCACTTTTAGAAAAATGTTTAATTACCAAATAAAAACAGAAATTGAATTAAAAATGCAAATTTAGTGTTATTTTGTGCAATTAAACTCAATTTAATGAATTATTAAAGAAATTTAAAAAAATGAATTTGAGTCTGCAGGGAAAGTCATGTGCTGCCAGCATGAGATTTTTACTTTCCCTGCCACACATGGTAATGTATAGGGAAAGTGTTGGAATCATGCCGAAAATCGCAACTCGAGTTTCGACGGATCTACACGTTTCGAGACCTCTAGAATACGAAAAAACTATTTTTAGCGTGACGTCTATGTGTGTGTCTGTGTGTCTGTCTGTCTGTGTCTGTCTGTCTGTCTGTGTCTGTCTGTCTGTCTGTCTGTCTGTGTATGTCTGTCTGCCTGTGTGTCTGTCTGTCTGTGCAATGTATGTATCCACTCTAACTCAAAAACTAATGGACCGAATTTCATAAAATTTGGTAGGTAAGTCACTTGGATGTGATCCTGGTGCTGATTAGTTTTGGTACGATTCGTAAAAACGGAACCCGCCTTTTTTTGCGAAATGGCCCTTAAAAATTTCATTTATCCGCTCTAGCTAAAATATTAATTTACCAAATTTCACAAAATTTGGTAGATAAGTTACTTGTTGGATACTTTGGCGCTGATTAGAATTTGGTACTATTCGGAAAAGAAGAACCCACCTCTTTTGTACGAAGTGGCTCGCAAAATTTTCATGCATCCATCCTAGCTAAAATACTAATTGACCAAATTTCGCAATATTTGGTAAATAAGTTACTTGTGGGACACTCTGGTGTTAATTCGATTTTTGAACGATTCGGAAAATAAGAACCTGCCTGTTTTTACGAAATGGCCCTCAAAAATCGCCAAAATCTAAAAACATAAAAAAGACTACGTATGCTGAAATGTATCAATTAAATTCTTGTTTTATACGCAATTTTTGACGAGGAAAAGAATATAACACACTCCATTATATTTTAGGACTAATCGTTCTCAAGATATTTGAGATTTCTTGCATTTTTGTTACTCCGCTATCGGAAAAATGTCCAATTACCAATTAAAAATAAAAATTGAATTAAAAATGCGAATTTAGTGTTATTTGTTGCAATTAAACTTAATCTAATGAATTATTAAAGAAATAAAGAAAATATGAATTTAAGTCTGCAGGGAAAGTTATGTGCTGCCCTCATCAGATTCTCACTTCCGCTGCAATACATGGTAATGTATAGGGAAAGTATTGGAATCATGCCGAAAATCACAACTCGAGTTTTCGACGGATCTACTCGTTTCGAGACCTCTAGAATACGAAAAAACTATTTTTAGCGTGACGTCTGTGTGTGTGTCTGTGTGTCTGTGCAATGTATGTATCCACTCTAACTCAAAAACTAATGGACCGAATTTCATAAAATTTGGTATGTAAGTTACTTGGGTGAGACCCTGGTGCTGATTAGTTTTTGGTAGGATTCGTAAAAACAGAACCCGCCTTTTTTTGCAAATTGGCCCGTAAAAATTCCATGTATCCACTCTAGCTACAATACTAATTGACCAAATTTCACAAAATTTGGTAGATAAGTTACCTGTAGGATGATCTGGTGCTGATTAGATTTTGGTATGATTCGGAAAAGAACAACCTGTTTTTTTTTACGAAATGGCACGCAAAAATCGCCATAATCTAAAATAAAAAAAAAACTACGTATGCTCAAATATATCCATTAAATACTTGTTTTATACGTAATTTTTAACGAAGAAAAGAATAAGACCAACTCTATTACACTAGAACTAGCCGTTCTCGAGATATTTTAGTTTTTTCGCATTTTCTCTACGCCACCTTTGAAAATAAGTTCAGTTACCAAATGAGAACGAAAAATGAATTAAATTTAAATAAAATAAAGAGAACGTGGATTTATAAGTCTGCACTGAAAGTCACGTGTTGCCCACATCAGATTTTTATAAATTGGTTTTTAAACAGGACTAGAATATCCTATCGCTCAGATTTGCCAGTTCAGATAATTTTAAATGGTAAGAATATGGAGACTTACACCTCTTCTTAGGGGAATTAAATTAAATATTTTGATAAAAAAAAAATGAAGAACAACATAATTTAGAATACTACTAGAATTTAAATCGCGAGCAGCACCTGTGATATCTGCTCGTAAAAAATTCTAAAATAAATGCAATAAATAAAAAGAAAATTACAAACTAATCTATATCCATTTTCCTTCAGATTACTTAGCTCTAAATATTTAGTAATCTGCTCCACAAACACCTCAAGCTGTAAGTTAACCAAATAACAGTCCTGGCTCTGAAAATTACGATTCTCATATTAAACTACAAGGTGTAAAAGAAACCAATACCTACAAAACTTATCAAAACAAATCAGGCTATCTCTGCGCGTTATTACTGCACACTGAAACAATCTCTTCTCCGCTCCAAGGCGAGTCGATGAAGGGAGTGAAAGGCTGGTAAGCAGCAACAGGTGCCTTTCGGCACTATTAAGAGTGTCCACTGACATCCAATAAATGTTTATAGCTCCCACTAAAAACGAGGCGAGATTTCGCGATGCGAGGAGAAGATGTCAAAAAAAGGAGGATTACAGCTCTATTTGGCAGAGAAGAAAGTTTTTTGGGGAAAAGTACGAGCAAGGAGCAGTTTTCATTTTTCCTACGTACAGTATACGGAAATTATTCTGACGGTCGAATTTTTGACGAAGAGCACATTTTAAGCATACCTGAACTCGAATAAAATATTTTTGAAGCGATGTCTGTATGTGTATGTATGTCAGTGTGTGTGTCCGTGAGTTTGTGGATGCTATATCTCACGAACGAATGGAACGTTTCAAACGCATTTTGTACGATTATTACAATAAATAAATAATGGAATTATATTGATTTTAAACGCAATTGAAAAATACCCACATCAGATGTTTACTTCGGAAAAGTTTTGTGACTGGGTCGAAAATTTGAATTCGATTTTTCGACGAATTTACACATTTTGAGTGTACCTTCGAATTGAACGTTTTTGAGGTGATGATGGTGATATCGGTGTATACGTTTGTGTGGCGATATGCCAAAAATTGTATGTGTGTCTGTAAGTGTGTATGCGGCTCTGTAAGTTTGTATGTGGATCTGTAAGTGTGTATACGGATCTGTAAATGTGCATACGGATCTGTAAGTGTGTATACGGATCCGTAAGTATGTATGCAGGTCCGTAAGTGCGTATACGGGTCTGTAAGTGTGCATACGTGTGCCATTGTGAATCTGTGGATGCCGTCTACGCTCTTTGTGTATGTTTAAATAAGTATGTGTAAGCGTGCATGCGTCTATACAAGAAACTTACATTTTAATTTTAAGGGAGCACATACCATTCTAATTTTTTTTATCTGGTTTTCTTCGACTTTCCAACGTTGCAGATGTACGGGTAAAACAATACATTGTTATTCAGTAAAGTGATTTCGAATCTATGATATCTATTTTCTCAAAACAGTGTTTTCATCATTTCGTACACGACTTTTGGCTGCATAAAATAACGCTCTTTTTTTTTACAAGCAGAATTATTAGATAGGCATAAAATGACCCAAACGGGACTTCTGAGTTATGGCTGCATGAAATACCACTATTTTTTTTATAAGCAGAAATATTAGTTATATATAAAATGACTTACAAATAAGATCAGGAAAATATACTTTTCTGGTAAAAAAAATATTTTTTTGAAATAAAAAAAATCGCATGACGCAAAATGCATAAAAATATTTCATTTTATAACTACATAATGTTTTTGCTTGTGTGCTTTTGCTATACAGAGTCAAAATCATTTACAAAACGAGGAAAACGTTTTAAGGAACTGGATATTAAAGATTGTGCAATCCCAGTCATTTACTGGAATAAAGATGTATTATTATGGCCATAACTTCCTTTCTGTCTAAATATTTGCATGAAGTTTGTCTTGTTGCTAAGGTTACCCATGTGTACCTTACATAATAAATGATGCATGTGTGCATCGTCTGCAGCAGAAAATTAGCTTCGGAAATCTACAAAATTCGGTAACTCCCAAGAAAACAGACTTGGTCAATAGTTATTTATTTGTTTTTAATTCGAATTAGTTTAAAAGTTATGAACTTAACAGTCGAGATTTAGCCGCATTTTCAAATCCAATTTTTTGAGCAGACGATTCTGCTCAAATATGAGCAATTTCTTTCACATGTGTTTTGTAAACGACGTCTCAAACTTTTGGTCCTGGCACTTGAGTGTTATAAAATTTGCGATTTTCTAATTTCGTGGATTTTAAAAGTGAATTTTTAATTTTAAGAGGGAAGAATTATTTTAATATTCTAAGTATTTCCAAAAATTTGACTTACATTGAACGCAAATTTTTGAAGTTTACTTCTTATACGGACTATAAACGAAGTTCGAATTAACAAATTGTGCCTTATTAATTTAAAACTCTTTTGAATAACATTCGGTTTTCTAATATGTAAAAATAATGGGGGGGGGGGATTGTCAAAATCATAGGATTTACATCACTGTGATCTGATCAAAAGAAACGGCGAAAGCATTGATTTCAGCGGTTGTGCAAAAATTGAATTTCGTTTGTCAGAATTATCATTCAAAAACTTACATGCACATATCTTTAACAAAAGTTTTATACAGTCCCCAATTATCAGTCGAGAACTTTAATGAATGAATAATACTTTTGTTATATTAATTGGGCTATCGAAAACATTTTTAAAATTAAAAGAAAAAATTCTAAGCGGTCACGCATAGAAAATTACATTTTTTACTAAAAGATGCCACATGATCAAAAGTTACATACGATAATAGTCTACCTTAAACCATTTCTTAAATGAGAATCATGGATGTACAACCACGTTCAAAAAGTATTAAATGTGCAATTTTTTAACAACCTTGTAAAATGGATCAACAAAGCGTAATATATTAGAACTGCAAGTAATATATCGAAAGTAATATATTAGTTTAGAACCGAAAGTAATATACCGAAAGTAATATATTAGTTTAGAACCGAAAGTAATGTTACCGAAAGTAATATATTAGTTTAGAACCGAAAGTAATGTTACCGAAAGTAATATATTAGTTTAGAACCGAAAGTAATGTTACCGAAAGTAATATATTAGTTTAGAACCGAAAGTAATGTTACCGAAAGTAATATATTAGTTTAGAACCGAAAGTAATGTTACCGAAAGTAATATATTAGTTTAGAACCGAAAGTAATGTTACCGAAAGTAATATATTAGTTTAGAACCGAAAGTAATATACCGAAAGTAATATATTAGTTTAGAACCGAAAGTAATATACCGAAAGTAATATATTAGTTTAGAACCGAAAGTAATATATTAGTTTAGAACCGAAAGTAATGTTACCGAAAGTAATATATTAGTTTAGAACCGAAAGTAATGTTACCGAAAGTAATATATTAGTTTAGAACCGAAAGTAATGTTACCGAAAGTAATATATTAGTTTAGAACCGCAAACCAACAAGGACCGATACTCGTCTACAATGAAAGTGTAAAGTGACTGCAACCGATTAATTCCTCCCCCTAAAAGTATGAAAGAATGATTTCAAATTTATAGAAGACCTACAAAAGACCTAAAAGCCCTACAAAGCGAGTCTTTCCAAAAGTATCTTCCAATACCAACTTCCCAATGTAGTACGCTTCGAAATTTCAACCTTCTAATACCGCGAATGATTTTAATTACTCAAAACATTTCATTAGGCCTTTAATGTTACAAAGAACACCACTTCAAAATGGTCGGCTAAATTCCGGAGATTAAAACACACCAACTCTAACATATCCGCACCTTTTGACGACTTTAAAGTATATCGTTCCATTTTAAAACACACCTTCGTGAACATTCATTCCCAAACGCAATCCGCTCTTTCAGAAAGAAGCCCATTTCTGGTTGTGTGTGTGTGTGCGAGGGGGGGGGGGCTGATTGGAAGGAAGGTGAATTCTAAAACATTCCCAAGTACATTCCCCGCTTGAATAGCTTCGCTCGCTATTATCATTTTGCTGTTGTTTTAATAAGGACCACTCACCATTTAGTTCTCGCTGCTTTAAGTGGTGCAATTTGCGAGAAAATCTTCCGCGAGATTTAAAGTTCTGTTATGGAATGGAAATCTATGATGTGATCCCCGAATTTTTAATTCACGCGTTAGGTGTTTCCGCACGCTAAATTGGGCATACACCGGTATAATCTTTCAGCGGGCTTCAATTCGGTGAATTTTGTGGTTACAGCTAGAATTCTCCCTGCGCAATATTCTTGAATTCAAAAGCAGATTACTCATCTCGTAAATGAACATCAAAAGTATAATTTTGGCTATATTAATTAGTTACAGAATATATAAGTAATGATGTCTAAAGTAAAATTGTACCAAATTTCTAAAGATATTTATTTATTAACCACAGTCGAGCCCGCATATAGAGATTTATTGATTACAGACATAACCGTCGCTGTCTGAGATACATACTTCAATAAAATAGAAACTTCTCTATTTTCCAAAAAACTTATTTTTTTCACTGCATATTTTATTAATGATAAATATTTTTCCATGCTATTGTTCTTACTTTTTCGAAGCATCTATTTTTAAGGATCTACTATGGATAAAACTTTGATGATGACTGATATGGAACCATTTTTAAATTCCGTAGGAGGTAAGAGGACTCACGCCTGATTCTCACTTTCGGTTCTTTTTACATTTCCTGTTCTAAATTTGTCATTTTCCTTGAAGTTGGCTTAGATGATAACTGATATGGGTTCAGCATAAAATACTGGAGGAGATAGGCACTATAAATTCCCAGTTCCTCTTCTGGTTCAATAATTTTCCCTCAAAGTTTTTCTCAGTATTGACTACAAACAAAGCTTAGACAATGACCGATGTGAATTCAATATCGAATTTTAGAAAGGGTCTAAAAGATTTCTACTTTAGGTTCGGAAGGTGTCACTTCCGATTAAAATATTTACATTTTCCTTGCAACAATTCTTAGAATCGGCAACATATACAGCTTAGATTATGACTGATAGAGATTCAAGATCAAATTTAAAGTGGAATAGAGGGCTCTGTAAGAATTTCTATTTCCCGTTCTGGAGATCAATTTCGTTTTTTCCTAAAATTCGCATGATGGTAAGAAAGAAGTGTGCAAAAGCATAAAAAAATGCTTAATTGTTAAGCTGAAAATGAAGTGCTTGCAACCATATACAGGTCCCTTTATAAGTTTCTTGTTTCATTTATATTCACAACAACTTTTAATTTTATAGACCAATATGCTTCAATTTTACAACGGATAAAGTGCTTGGAATGCTCTCAAGCCAACATCATGTTAAAGTACCATGCAATAGCAGGTATTCCTGCTATTTGCAGAAATACCCGGATAGGATCCAAATCAAGCTCAAGACTATTTATATATTGACTCAAAAGTTCAAGTCAGTTAAATGCAATTGTCATAAAACTCTGCATAAACCAATAGAACATATATATATATATATATATATATATATATATATATATATATATATATATATATATATATATATATATATATATAAGCTTTCAAAGTTGTATGTACGGGTCCCTTAACAACGCAAGTACAAAATTTTCATGTATCTTTATAATCAATGCAGCAAACAGCAGTCGCTCTCTCTAGCATGGAATAGCCCATCGCTCTAATAAGTAGGAATCAACAACACAACTACGATAAAAGCCAACTACAGTTGTAGAACATTGCGTAATTAAGAGAAATCGATCATACAACTGTTACAGAAACCATTTATTTTGCACAATAGGGTTATTGGCAAATGATTGTCCCATTCAGGAATGCTAAAATAACAACACTTACATGCACAGGCACAGGAATCAAATGAACAACTGTTCAACGTGTGCTTCGTCATCTACAAAACACATTTGAATTAGAGAAAGGATATGACTGTATTCTTTTACAAGCATTGCAAGTGTCATCGTGCTAGAGACCCTGTCGATACAACTTTTTGGCTGTTATTTATCGCCTTCCGTATATACGTTTTGTTTGTTCCTGGTATCAATTGTTACTTATTTGACAATGTTCTGTAACTTTGTAACTGTGTTTTTATATCCATTTCGCTCCTAACTTTCTAAACTCGTATCCTAACCTTTTAAAATATTCTCTAGAGGTGCTGCAGTCACTTTTATTCGATCAAGTATGGCCACTTTACAACAAAAAGACCTAGCATGGACATTTTCTTACGAAGTTGTTGGGGTGCATAAAAACTTTCCTACAAACCCAATTTTAAAAGCCTTTACTAAAGGTGTTCTTAAGCTAGTTTCCACCGCAATTTGTTTACCTTTCATTATACAGAATTACTTGAAAAGTTTTTAAGCATCTCTAACTTTAAAAAAAAGGTACATAAGCGTACATATTAAGTCCATCTACTCCATATTTAGATTCTTACGTCCTTACACTGTTATGCTTACTTTACAAACCACCTTATCTGCGTGAACGGTTACACTTTTTCACTCCGCAATTATCTATAATGAAGTGACCCTATTGGATTGAATAAAAAGGATTGCAGTCGGTGCCCCGTAGCAGAAAATTCAAAAAGTTGAATGACGAACTCTGTAACAAAACGATAGATAAAAATTCCAATTACAAAGTTGTAAAGCATTGTTTAATGAGCAGTTATCGATACCAAGAACACTACTCGAAACGCGTATATGGACGGTAATAAACACTAAACCAACAAAAAAAAACATATGTCATCAGGGCCTATAATACCGTGACACCTGCAATGCTTGTCAAAGTATGCGGTAATACTCTTTCTTGAATTGAAATGCGCATTGTTACTGACGAAGAGCATTTTAAATAAGTTGTACATTAGTATCCTGTGCATGTAATAAAATATACTCTTTATTTTAGCATTCCTGAACAGGATAGCAATTTGACAGCAACCCTATTGTATCGAATAAATGTCTTCTATCGCAGTTTTCTTGGCGTTTACTGCTCATTACATAATGCTCTAAAACTTTGTAACTGGCTTTTTTGTATATTTCGCTTGGTTGCTGGGTTTGTTATCCTCACTTATTTAATTATCCACTAAGAGCGCTGCAGCTAATTTTACTTAAATGGGCATGGTCACTTTACTATAGATAGACCTAACGTATATACACTTGTCTTTTTCATCCTGAAGAGAGAAGCGAGTTTTAGTCTCCAAAACCAGTTGACGCATTTAATCAACTATTCATGCTGTTATTAACGTTTTGTATTTTTGGTTTGTGTGTGTTTCTTTTTGTCTGTAAAATATACATGAATTTTCTTTACACAATTATTGAGGCACTTAAGAACTTTCCTTGGAACTCTATGTAATTTTCCTGGTAGAAATATTTTACAAACATAAATAAATGAACTTTTAAATTAAAGACAACCAATATAGGTTTAAAAAGTCAATTAATAAAACTCTTCTCTTCGACGTACACAAATTTACAAAGCCAAAGCGCTTTCGGGCATCACCGTGCCCTTCATCAGTGACGTACATAAATTCACAAAGCCAATGCGCTTTCAGTGGCGAAGCTGCTGGTGAAGAGCATGGTGATGCCCGAAAGCGCATTGGCTTTGTGAATTTATGTACGTCACTGATGAAGGGCAAGGTGATGCCCGAAAGCGTTTTGGCTTTGTAAATTTGTGTACGTCGAAGAGAAGAGTTTTATTAAATGACTTTTTAAACCTATTTTGGTTGTCTTTAATTTGAAAGTTTTTTGAAGTTGACGTGTATCCAAAAGATAAATAAATAAATCTATAAATGAATTTATAAATATAAAATTTTTCTCAGTTATTTAAATAAATGAATATATTTTATAATTGAGATAATATCATGTTTATTTAAGTATTAGAGACCCTTTCTAAAGAAAGTCTGCCAAAAACAGTCTTGCGTGTGAGCTATTGAAAGAAAAAACCGACTTATATATCCTTCGGCTAATATATGATGCGGTCAGTTGCAGCTGCTCCCGCTTCGAAGTTTGCTACAGACCTGTGACAAAAAACTGAACGACCAACAACCTTCATCGGTCATACATCGTAAAATTTCCGAATTTTAAAGTCGTTTTAACTTTTCCTACAGTTCGTAGTACATGCACATAGAAAAGACTGAAATGGAGTCAAAATTTGAATTCTAGTTTTCAGTGCGGATTTACACGTTATGGGACTTCTGGTATACGAGTGAGCAATATTTAGCACAACGTTCGTGAGCGTTTGTAATTTATTTCATCACAGGGCACTTAATTTCGTAGTCTTATCACTGAAAGTGTTCAGATTCCTTCTACCGCTCCTTTTTCTTCCTGTTAGGTTTTTCTTGCCATTTCCCCCATCAACTTTGTACAGATTCGTTCAACATCTTCGGCGGGCTCGCTCTCGGCTCCGAGACCACACGCAATGACGTGAAAATTTGTTAGATGAATATGTTTTACGCGATGAAACTCGTCACACAATTTCATCTCGAGAAAAATTTTCACCTATAAAATATCGGATTTGGTTTCACCGCCTTTGAGCTTTTAAGCAATCGTTCCCGTGTACTACGCTTAATTGTTGTGTAACTCCTGATATGCCGCACTGATCTAGAAAACTCATAACGTGTTTTCAGAAGGATATATTTTCATGACAAAAATGTTGCCATACTATTGTTATTACGAAAAATGTTTCCTTGAAGCAGCTATTTCTCAGGATCTGCTATAGATAAAGCTTAGATGATTGTTAATAAGGATTTAACATCATATTCTGGAGAATGAGGTGTTTACTAAGGATTTCCCCTTCCGATTCAAAATGTTTTCCTTGAAACGTCTATATCTTAAGATTGGCTATAGATAAAACTTAAATGATGACTATATGACTTCATTATCAAATTCCGGAGAAAGTCTAAAGGTTTACTAAGAATTTCCACTTCCAAGTTTTTTTCAATTGCAGTTCAAAAAACTTCTTTAAAACATCTAATCTATTATTCAGGATTGGCTATAGATAGAACTTGGATGGTAACTGATATAGATTCACTATAGAATTTAAGAGGGTATGGGGGTGGAGGGTTCTCACTAAGGATTTTTGCGTTTGGTTCTAAAGCTGTCTTTTCCGGTTTTTCCGAAAATTCGTATGAAGAAATAAATATGCAAAAAGAATGCTCAATTATTCCGTTAGAAATGAAATTTACACCATTTTCCCCTCGTATGGAAGCTCCTTCAAAAATGTTTTATCTACATTCTATTTATACAGCATTTTACGTTGTGATCTATTAACTCGAAAATGATAGTTTCCAAACCAAATATTTTTATTTCAAAATGCTAATATTCTTTCGAGAATCCCTCCGAAAACTTTTCTTCGTCCAATCGGAAGGATATTCATATACCATCCATCCTCAGCTCTAAAGACATTTTCCTTGAACAACGCCGCTCCAGCACTCCGAGCCCAGAGATTCTTCGCAACAAAAGTTCCATCCTGTCACTCCTTCGGCCGATATCTCCTCACGCCGGACACTGCTGCCCGATGACCCACTTCGAAAGCAGACGAAGAGAATAATAGTTGCGATCGAACGCCAAAGAGCTTCTGTCCATCCCTGGCATCTTTTACGAAACTCCAGATCCTTCGTTTTAGATGTCTTGCGTCTTATTTATCGGTCGAAACAGGATATTATTTTCACAGAAAATGTTTTTACTTTCATGCAATGCATAATGTATGTGAAGGCAGGGTTTTGTGGTAGGGTTATAAACCCAAATATCAAATTTCAATGAATATACACGTTTTGCACAATATTTCTGATTAATGAGCCATTTTATCAATGCTGCCTGGGCGTCGGGGAGAATGGGGAACAATGTATCTCATAAACACATTGAGAGTGCGGTTATTCCAATCACTGCAATTGTCAAAAGTCTATTGACTTCTTTTTTTTGTTGGGGGGGGGAGGATAATTCCCCCTAAACCATAAACAAAGTCTTTAATGTTTGAAACATTTTTTAAATCGAAAAATATAATAAAAGAAATAAAGTTTTTAAAATATATTTAAATTTAAAATGGGGACATTTAAAATATATTTATATTTAAAATTAAAATGTTAAAAAGTAATTTTATATATAGTTTTTATTTAAAAGAAAGTGAAACATTACAAATGCTCCGTTCGTAAAATAGTGTTTACTATTAAAAATAAATAAATCATATAAAAAATACAAAAAAATTGTATGATTTATATAATTGGATAATTTTTATAATTGAACGATTTTTATATAATCTGACGTTTACTGTTATCAAACGAGTGAACGTTTTACAAGGATTTTTAAGCGCAAAATAAATGAACACATTTTTCTTATCAGGAGTTATATCTTATCAGGAATATTAGTTATCAGGAGCTGTTCTCAAGATATTGCATGCTTTATTTTTCTTTTCAAGTAGGCCCAGTTGCGGAACTTCACATCATGAGCCTCCTCACGAGATTTTAACCTGAGCTCCATACCACCTATAATTTTGTGTACTTTATTCCACAATTTGCCCTCAAGCTCTTTACAAGTTCTGTTACTCCCCTCCCCCCAGGAAACGTGGTTTCGGGTACACTTAATCTGCTAATGATTATACCTAAACGATACAGAATATGAATGAGAAAGTCTCAAACTCCAGATATTTTTTTTAAATCTTTGAATAATTTCAAGCCTTTAACCTGAAACTTTCTAAATCGATTTGGAAGGATATTTGTATTCTATCAACCATTAAGAGTCTTCATGGCATTTTTCCATGTCATTTTACTCTAAAGGGTTTTCCTCGTCAACAGGAGCCGCATCCTGTTATTCGCTCGGTTTATCCTTTTTCAAGCCAGACATCACTGTCCAATGTTCCACTTCGAAATTGAACCAAAAAAATAATTGTCGAATAAAACGATAGCAGGTCCTTCTGCTTATTCCTGGTATGCAGTGATGAATCCAAAGGGGCAATCAAAAGATAGTCCCACCAAAGCTACACTGTAAAACATTATTTGCAAGCATGTTGCTGAAAGTTTCAGAGAAATCAGTTGTCCGTAATAAGGACTAACATTCCTGACAGTTGATGATGATGATAATATATATATATATATATATATATATATATATATATATACTTATTATTATATAATTTGATAATATTGCCCGGTATTTACGATTCTTGTTGGGGATTGTCTAGACCAATATCAATTTACCAACTTACTGCCATGGATAGTTTTGATTATAATAATTACTCGACTAAAAATTATAACTTCAATAAATGTAAGAATAACAATTGCAAAAACTGCCCTTCTGCTTCTAACTCTCAAATCACGAACCGAAATAGCCATTTGTCTTGCTGTAAAATTTTTAATTGCATTTATAAATTATCTTGTAACATTTGTAATTTATCTTATATAGGGCAAACTAGTAATCCAATTCATCTGTGTATGAATGTTCACAGAGATCATGTCAAAAAATATATCCCCAATAATGATTTTCTTCCTACCTCTAATAAAATTGAACATAAACACTTTGCTAAAGACGGTTTTGAAAATATTATTATACATATTTTGGGTATAAAAACTAAACTAGCTAATAATATATTTTTTGAAAACTTCTATATTAAATTAAATTGCACTCTATTTCCATATGGATTAAATCAATTATATCTAACTTCTAATATTGTAAAAAAATAATTTTGTAGATAATTTGTACTCTATTTTTAATCACCTTTTCTCTTTAATCCCCATTTAAAAAATAGAAACTCTGTTAAACACAACAGATTTAAATGTGGTAATTTCCAAACATCATGATTATAAAGCTGAGATTAAATGTTTACATCATCAATTTAATAGCACTTATCAATGAAAATTAATAAAATCATGGATATTTGCTGTTAAGAAAAAACATTTAAATAACGTTTATACCATTTTCTTAAAATTAAATCTAACTAATGAACATTTTAATCATATTTTTTATGATTTTCTCATTACTAGATAAGTATTTAAAAATAAATCTTAATCAATTTCAAAATAATAATCATTCTTCTAATTCTTGTTGTGTAATCTCTTTTAAACATTCTATTTTTAATTCTATAAATTTTAGGAATTTATTTAATAAGTTTGATCATTTATTGCCTATTAAGGATTTGAATATTTCTAAGACTTTTAAATACAATAAGCCTATTGGAAGAGCTATTTTAATTACAATGAAATTTCTCAATCTCTCTCTCTATAGATATAGATTCCATTTCTAATTTATATAATGAATGTATTTGCAATGATTATGAAACACTTTCCAACTGAAATACAATTGTATTTAAATTTTAAACTCCTTAAAAAATTGCCATCGACAAAATTAATCTTAAAACTTAATCGGAAAATAAAAGGCAAGTTACACAAAATGAACTTTATTCAAATGACGTCATCGAAAGTATAATTTGCGAATAATTTACGATGTTTTTGCAGTTAATATTACGGTATTATAGATACTATATCACATGCTTATCTCCTCCCTCACTGGGTTCCAGTCTAAATTGGGTGGCACTTCCCGACCGTCCAAACAGTTACTTTGCACCTTTCTGGTAGGTCGGACGGGCTGGGTCTCAACAACAAAAACATGCTTATCTCATGTAATTGTTGTAACCACTCTTACTCCATGGTTATAACTATTTCTAACCATTTCATTTTATAAAACGTCTGCCTCTCTATGTAAAATCAATGAATATTTCATTCATATGATTTATATTCCAGCCCCCAGAGCTAAATAATTTTATGTGAAAAAAATCCGTAATTCTTATACAACTCACCTTACAATCGCTTGATTTGTTTACATTCTGCGTGCTACAGTTTAAAGTTAAAATTAAGCAAATTATTATAATTGCTTTGGCAGAGATTTTAGATACACAGATAATACGTCCGGTCACTCAAACAGCTGCTACAAATCCTAGGATCAGTAGAGTGGTTTGGGTTTGCAACACAGATAATACGCAAAAATAAACCGGCTTTATGACGGATGCAACACTAAATGTAAATTCAAACGATCTTTAAGCATCTACGGAAAAAACACATAGCGGAAAAAAGTGGAAGCTATATTTTATTTTCAATGAGTCACGTGATCTCTTCATATAATATGGATGAAATTGTTATTTCAATTTTTATTTAAAAAACTACCCAACATATTTTGCTGAATTTTTATGTTACTGAATTTTTATGTTGGTAATGGTGTGTGTGTGTGTGTGTGTGTGTATTCAAAGTATTGGAATCGTGCCGAAGATCCGAACTCGAATTTTCGAAGGTTCTACACGTTTTGGGACTTCTAGAACACGAAAAAACTATTTTTAGGAAGACGTTTGTGCGTGTAAGGGTGTATCTGTGTATGTTTCTGTGTGTCTGTGAGGATAGTAAATCCACTCTATTGAAAAACTAATAGACCGAAATTCATAAAATTTTGTAGGTATGTTTTTCGTGGGAAATCCTGATGTTCATTAGATTATAGTACGATTCGTAATAAAAGAATCGGCCTTCTTTGCGAAATGGCCGGCAGAAATTGCCTTTATCCACTCTAGCTAAAAACTAATGGAACAAATTTAACAAAATTTGGTGTATAATATTTCAATAACCTACAAGTGATTTATATAACAAATTTAACAAAATTTGGTATATAAATCATTTGTAGGTTATTCTAGTACGATTCTGGAAAAAGGAACGGGCTATTTTTGCAAAATGGCCCGCAAAAATCGTTAAATATAAAAATAAAAGACTACGTGTGCTCAATTGTATAAATTAAATTCTTATTTTATACGTTATTTTTAACAACAAAAAGAATAAGGCTAACCCCATTACTCTAGGACTAGCCGTTCTTGAGATATTCTAGTTTTTTCGCGTTTTCGCTACGCTACCTTTGGCAATAAGTCCAGCTATCAAATGAGAACCAAATTTAAGTTTAACGTGTAAATTCAATGTCATTTAAAATACTTATGGTTGTTATTTTGTACAGATAAACTCAAATTATTATTGAAGAAATAAAGAAAACGTGAATATGAGTCTGCAGGGAAAGACATGTGCTGCCCACATCAGAACTTTTAATATTACAACAATGATTTACAGAAGTGAACGGGAATTATTTACAGGCCGTTTCGAAAAAAATGTATGATCTATATTTAAAGATCCACCAAATTTTTGTAAAATAAAATGTTCAATAAATTTAAGCTGTGTACCAAATTTTAACTCTCTAGGACGTAGGAAAGTGCATTAAAAATGCCATCAAATAAGTATATCATGAAGAGTTATATAAATTAAAAAATTTTGAAAAATTCTTATCTGCCAAATTTATTTTAAAATGTGTAGCCTCTCTCATATACAAAATGTTTAAACTATTGGAAAGATATTTATTATATAATATATCTCTTTTTAACACTTTACAACAAAGTTGAAAAGTGTTTATGACTTTGTTCATTCTGTCTGTCTGTCTGTCCGTTAGCACGATAACTGCCGTAAAAATGACTTAATCAAAATGAAATTTTAGTATGTTGTTCAGACGGTCTGTAGGACCTATGGGAATATAAATGAATAATACCACCCAATTAGTTTTGGATTGAACCCGGGTTGAAAAAATGAAATACATTGAGCACTATGGGACCTAATTTTTCAAACATTTTTTAAGCGGATTTAAAATTCACAAATTGCTTCGAAAATTTTAGGTAATAGTCAAATTGTTCCATAAAATATATAAAAAGAATTCAGCGAAATATATTCAGTAGTTTTTTAAATAAAAATTAAAATAATAATTACACATCTTATATGAAACAATCACGTGACCATGATATGAAACGATCACATGACCCACTTCAAAATGATATATGGCATCCATCTTGTTTCAAAATCGTGATTTTTTAAAGTTCTTTTTAATTCATATTGAGTGTTGTATCCGTCCTAAAACTACTTTATTTTTGCTTAAATTCTCGGCATTAACATACTAAAACAACACAATGACAATATAGAGTTTAAATTCTCATTCAAATTTGATTATTTCTACAACTAAGCCTATTTTTCACCTATGTAAAATGTAAACAGCAAAATATGTAGAATGAGTTGTATATTAGAATTACTGTATTTCTTTAACACAAAATAATTCAGTCCATGGAGTCTGCATGGCTGATATGAAGGAAATATTAATTGATTTTATAAACAGAAGGACGATTTTTTTCGATGAAGTTTTAAGCATAGAGTTTATGAATTGTAGCTCCATGGTCTTAATTTTTAAATAAAATAAATTATTATAGTATTGTGATGAATGAAATGAATGAAATCCTGCTTTTATAGAGAGATCCAGGCGTGTTATTTTTTCTATGACGTCATTTGAATTTATTTCAGTTGTTTTTGATGAAGTTTTCAAATATAATAAATTATCGTAGTATTATGATAGTTTTAAAAATATTACCGTGGAATGTATTGCATGTTAGAGATATTTAAACCAGGCAATTTATATTTCAATGCCGTCATTTGAATGAAGTTCATTTTTTTCAATGAAGGTTTAAGTTTTCAAATATAATAAATCAATGTAGTATTGTGATAAGTTTTAGAATATTACCGAGGAATGTATTGCATTTTCGACTTTTTTAAATAAAATTGCATTGAAGTTGGAAAGTGTTTCATAATCAATGCTTTAAGCATGATTGATCTTTCTTGTTTCTTTCTGGAGGATATCCCAAAAGTTAGAATTTAATTAAATTTGTTTTTTTCCCTATATTAAATAATTTTTAATTTAAAAACTACTTAATATATTTTACTGAAATTTTTTTCATATATTTTATGGGATAATGTGAATATTCCAAAAAAATTTCGAAGCAATTTGTGAATTTTGAATTTACTTAAAAAATGTTTGAAAAATTAGGTCCCATAGGGTTCAATGTATTTCATTTTTTCAACCCGGGTTCAATAAAAAAACTAATTGGGTGATATTATTTATTTATATTTCCATAGGTCCCACAGACCGTCTGAACAACATACTAAAATTTCATTTTGGAAAAGTTATTTTTACGGCAGCTATCGTGCTAACGGACAGACAGACAGAGACAGACAGACAGACAGACAGAATGAACAAAGTCATAAACACTTTTCAACTTTGTTGTAAAGTGTTAAAAATGAAAAAGACAACACGGCAAAAATGAGAAAAGGCAGTAATAATTAGCTCAAAATAAAAGATTAAGACATTGAGAACAATCAATTGAAACTACACAAAAAATGGCGATTAGTTCGAAATTGCTTTCTCATCTGGACAGCCATACAATTTGAATTAAAATCGATAGAATAGCCAGTTTCTGACAATGGCGATAGTATTTAACTATAGACACCATTGGAACTGTCTACTGGCTAGTGGAAGGAGAAAAAATATAAACCAATTATTATAAATCAGAAATATAAAAGACAGAAATATTAACTCACAGGCACTGCTACCACGTGTAGGTTGAACATACGACTTAGCATTTTACCTCAGTTCGTCAATGCGAGTGGACACCGGAATGAATACATTTGAACGAAATATATATATATATATATATATATATATATATATATATATATATATATATATATATATATACATATATATATATATATAATTTTATATCAAATATATATATTAATATATATAATACTTATTGTGTAATTAATTACAAAAATTCACTTTATATAGTACAAATTTTAATTATTTATTTCAGCAGTATAAGCATTGTTTATCTATTCCTAATACTCAAATGTTCAAAACTTTTAAATATAATACCCCTTTGGGTATACAAATTTTCAATTACAATGATATATCAAAATCTCTATTAAATCAAAATCCCAATTTACCTTGTGTTTACAACCAGCCAAATTATTCTAAATTTATAGACAGCAATCATAAACACATAATTACTTGTGATCTCAATGTTGTTCAGAATTTAGCACTTAATAATCTTATGCTTTATGGCACAAAATTTCGGATGCAAAATACATTAAATCATTGTGTTTTAATTAAACAACTAAATATTGATCTAGAAAAATTGATATACAAAATTGCTTGTAGTAAAAACTATCCCTTTCGATATGTGGAGGGTTAACATTCTGACAAATGTCAAGCATCTCATAGGTAACTTGCCTATAACTAAACCTACAATTAACTTTACAAACTTGAAACAGGCAATAAATGAACTAAAATCACTATTTGTCATCACATATGTAGATAAAGCTGCTAACAATTACGCCATCATTTGCAAAAAGTATTATGTGCAAATCTTAAACGAATTTATAAATCACAATAATATATTTAAAAGCATTGATTCTTCAGCAACAACTATATCTAAGAAAATTATTGCATTTCATAAACTATTAAAATTACCTTGCAACAATCGAAGATTCCCTTATATTGTAATGATCCCAAAATTTCATAAAAACCATATCTCTTTTAGATCTGTAACTATTGGACATAAATCATATGCAACAGTTGCCAGTAAATCTCTATTGGATATTCTCAATAAAATCACTTCTAACATAATTGATAATTCAGCTACTCATATTATTAATAATAGTTATCAATTAATTCAAAAGTTAGATACTATTAATATTTTGGGATTTAAAATTTATGATTTTAAGGACCTATTCAACAATATTGACATAAAAGATCTATATAGAGTAATTTAGGATTTGATCAAATTTTTCTATAATAGACAGCATGTGGATATAGATCAATCTTAAGTACACCACCTTCTCAAGTGTATTCTTTTTAATAATTACTTGATGCAAGGCAATAAAATTTATATGCAATTAAGGGGGTTCCTCAGGGTGGCTCTGCTAGTTCAGCTCTAGAAAATCAATATCTTCACTACTACGAGTCTAATTTTATAAACTCTGCATATACTGTCTACAGATATATTGATGATGTCATTCTTATTAAAATAGCTCCCTCATCAACTGATATAGGTTTCGGTTTTTATCCCCCAAATTTATTTCACTTATACCAAATGAAAGCAACATCTCATCAAGTGTCAATTTCTTAGATTTAATTCACTCTCTCTTTTGATAATGAATATTCATTTTTGTCAAACATTTTTGACAAAAGAAAGGGTTTTCTATTTAAAATTCACAAGATGATCAATTTTAAATCATGTATGAGTAAACAGGTATGCAAAAATATTTTAATTAATCAATTTCATAGGATATTTAGGTTATGTGAAAATACACAATTTAGTAACCATCTAGCAGATTTAATACAATACTGTAAGGCTGAATCCTATCCAGATAATTTTGTTAAATATCAATATAGAAATTTTAAATACAATTTATGATCTGTCAATTATAGTTTTAGTCAAATTTGAAATTGATATTATATATTTATATTAAAATATTAAAAATATTCTTGGAGCTTTTATGAATCTTTGTGATAAGTTTTGGATACATATTATATAACAATTATTTATTATTTAGTAAAATATTTAATCATATATTTCTTCAAATCTTTAATTCTTGGAGTTGATATTTATCTAATTGTATATCTATTGTCAATTGAGTAACAAACTTCTTTAAGAGTATTTCCTAATATTCACAACAGATGGCACAATCTACAATTCTTTCGAGATATTTTCTGGTACTAGATCACTGATATATATTCGGTGTCATGAAAGAAGGTGATTATAGGTATGAATTTGGATTTCTATTTACATCCTTGTTGTTTGATGGGTAAATCAAATCACCTATATAATATCTGGTATTTGTACTTTCATCCTCTTCTTTCCATTTGTCTCTTATTATTTTCATTTTTGGTTAAGTCTGGAAATGTGTCGGATCTTTTAGCGGTGTTTCAGCCATGTGGCTGTGTCGCTATGCGAAACACATTTGGAACCTCTGTAGATGTAAAGATCCTTGAAAAGCTGCATCTACAGACGTTCCATCCAATTTCATATATTCAATTTGCATCTTATTTTTGCAATTTGTTTTTTATTGTCATTTTAATGTTTTGAGCTTCCAGCTTTTAAAAATCCTTTGATGCTCGTGCTTTCTATGGTATCATTGGTATAGATATCTCATTTTAAATGGTATAGATATCTCATTTTGGTATAGATATCTCATTGGTATAGATATCTCATTGGTATAGATATCTCATTTTAAACCAGGGTATGCCACTGTTCACGTTTTAAATTAGATTTATGATATATATATATAAATATATATATATATATATATATATACACAGAAAGGGGGTAAAGGAAGAAAGAGATATATGTATATGCATAAATGATAAAATATATGTAATAAAATGCAAAGTAGTAGTACATATAAAGGGGATACTATCAAAAAAATTTTGTGAATTGCAATTGAAAATAAAAAATTAATTTCCATATCATTAATGCGCTAACGTAGCTTCCATTGACAGAAAAATTAAGATTTGATGAAGCCACGTAACATAGCTATATAATATGGGAAGAAATTTAGGTTATATCATGGACAGCTCGGTTGGTAGAGTTTGTTTGGGGATCAAGAGATCAAATATACAAATTCTACTTTGTGCTAAAGTTTTAGATCAAATCTTTGCTTATAATCTCATCTTTGCAGTTTAACTCGGGAAATGTGATTTTGGAGTTATCACTATATAGTTTACACTTACACAACTTTTGAGTTTATACTTTAGCTGATTGAGAGGATGGGCTTCACCTACCATTCTGCTAAAGTGCAAAACTTTTGCTAATGAATAAGATGATGTTTACTCAACTTACTATAGTGATATATGGTACTGATAATTGACTACAGAGATGATTCTATTGATCTGTTGGAACATAATTTCTCCCCCAGACTGCTTATGTTGAAGACCCAGACCGACCGACTCGTCCGAAGACTTGCGCAGCTATTTGGACGACCGGGCAGACTGCTTATGTGTCGTTATTAGGATTACTAAAATATGATTAATAACAATCTGTAAATATGACATTGTTTGGTAAAGTTTCATAAGACTGAAAAAAAAAACACTTTTGTGTTCGAACCAAGCATAAAAATTATTACCACTTAAAATAGAGAGGATATTTTACGGAGGAACGATGCGTTAAGAGTTAACTCTTGTGGAAAAACAAGATATTAAAAACGTCACAACTCAAAATAGATATGTCTTTTACTAGGGTTGTGAAATAAAATTGACCGAGATGACAATTTGATAAACTTATTGCTCCTTCTTGCTGCATAAATAAATTAATGAATATATATTTTATTACGTCTTGCGTTAATAAATTCAGTATTTTTGTATTTGATCATTTGTAAGTTGAGAAACTCGGCTCTTAACTTCTTTTGTTTCTCCCTGCAGATTTGAAGCTTCCACAAATCCAAAGATTATTAGCTTCATATCCACCATTTGTCCTAGTCATCTCGCTTCAACGACATCAAACCCCCCCCTCCAGAAATTCTACGGATGGACAACCAATAGCCATCTCATCGGCCAGCTTTCTCACGCTGGACATTGCTCGATGACCCATTTCGAACTTCGAGAGAATAATGACTGGAACGAATGATAAAGCATTTCTGTCTGCTGCTGGCACCGCTTTTAAATTTTGAATTTTTCTAAAAGTGTAAAATTTTACATATATTAGGTATTTTATTTTTATTACTCATTCTATGTAATGACAAAATGTTTTGCTGTTTTATCATTATGCAATAAGACGCAGGTATAAGGCGCATTCTCTGTTATCCACTTATTCCTGGTAACCACTAACTAGCTCTCTAAATCCGTTTGGCGTAGAAAAACTATTTATAACCAGAATAAAAAGACGTAAAACGGAGTGAAATTTCATATGATGACCTCCCGCTCACCCACCTGCAGCACTTGCGCTCCCAATATCGTCAAACATATGTGAGCCACGTACCTCTTCCAATCAATATTATCATTTCTTAAACAACCCTCTATCAAAACATACATACTACATCATCCCTTAACTAAACACAATTACTTTACAACCCCCTCCTACGAACATTTAAACCCATTTTATTTTGAATTAAAAATATAATATGTTAATAATTTATTAAAATATCGCCAAGTCGCCAAAATTTCAAAAACTGCAATATCAAGAAAACAGTTTATTCTAATGTACAGGGACTGGTTTTATAACTTTTTTCCTCAAAAGTAAAGTATAAATTAAGCATTTAATTAATATATTTAAGTATATTTATTCATTTATTTTTGTTTTATTGTTTGTACCATTTAGAAAATTATTATTATTTATCCTATTTAAAAAGTGTTCCATTTTTAAGTAAAATAAATAATATTATTTCTCCGATTTGTAATAAAATCCAGTCAGCAGCAGGGAAACACCTTACTTACTTGACAGTAACCGTTATAAAATCGAACTGATTGTTTTTGTAGGAGAATTAATACATACATTGAACAGATATATTCAGGCCTGTAATGCTGATACTAATTAAGAAAAATATCAAAGATTGAAGCTGGAAAAAAAAATCCAAAATCTGATACTCTTAGCTTTTAGTACGGCATTGAAAAATTAAATTGACCATTTGTTAAATGTTAAAAAAAAATCCACGGAAATTAAAATAAAAGACTAGATATTATTTAAATTAGTCAATATGACAAAAAGAATATTAGCTATCGTAATTATTCTATGATAAAACTGTGCAAGATATTTCAGAATTTTGAATTTTTGATAACTTTAAGTCCATTTAAAATGCGCCAAGTTTCCAAATGAAAAAGTCTGATGTGAGCAGCACATGACTTTCCCTGCAGATTCAAATTAATTTTGTAATTTTTTTATTTCATTATGCATTAAATTGAGTTTAATTGCAGAAAATAATATGGATAATTTTCTGATATTATATCCAATTCGTTTTCTTGTTATTAAATCTTCGTTTCATTTGGCAACTTAATTCACCTTAAATTCTTCAGATCCTTAAAATTCCAAAACTACAATATCTCGAGAATGGTTTATCCTACAGTCATGGGGTCAGATTTATTCGCTTAGTTGTCACATTGAATTACCTAAGTCTTACTTGTAATATTGACTTTCAATGTGTAGAGGTCAATCGTATAACAATTCTGTTAATATGTTAAGGACGTTAAAAATCATTATAGAAGTAAATAAATATGCAGTATTTATTCCATGTACTGCGTTCTCTCTAAATATGGTAAGTAATAGTACTTTTGATAGTAGAAGTCATTTGTTTTCTCAACTTTTCAACTACACATATTATCTACATACCCATACTTGAGTGTAATACTTAAATTTCACTTGAAATTATCATGTTTTAAAACCCTTATCTGATCTGATACTCGCTGGTAAGCTCATTAAAGCACAAGTGTTATTTCAGAAAATTTCACAAATATATTTGATGCGTTATGAACAATAACTGATGGTAAGACGCAGAAAATTAAAGCAATTTGAAACCCCGAAATCATTACAAACAGAACGCAGGAACTTTTGTAAGTATGGACAGGACACGAACTCGCAGCTCAAATACTCTTCCTTTGATTTTGATACAAAAAAAAATTTCAAAACTAACATCTAAATCAAAAAACGGTTTATACCAGCGTGTTCCCCTAATATTTCTTTACGAATGTACCAAATTTCATAATTTTGTATGCTATAGATTTTGCGGTATGTTACAGAGAAACTCAAGGAACGCGAAATTTGTCAAACAGTGGCGGCAGCAGCAGCTATTTTATTTTAATACAGAGAGATATACACAAGTGTTATTTCAGAGAATTTCACTAATATGTTTGATGCGTTATGAACAATAACTGATGGTAAGACGCAGAAAATTAAAGCAATTTGAAACCCCGAAATCATTACAAACAGAACGCAGGAACAAGAACGCAGGAACTTTTGTAAGTATGGACAGGACACGAACTCGCAGCTCAAATACTCTTCCTTTGATTTTGATATAAAAAAAATTTCTAAACTAACATTTAAATCAAAAAACGGTTTATACCAGTGTGTTCCCCTAATATTTCTTTAGAAATGTACCAAATTTCATAATTTTGTATGCTATAGATTTTGCGGTACGTGACAGAGAAACTCAAGGAACGCGAAATTTGTCAAACAGTGGCGGCAGCAGCAGCTATTTTTTTTAATACAGAGAGATATACGTATGGCCTATTATATCTTATTATTTCTTTTAGGAAGAAGGTACTGAATATTGTGGCACTCACTTTTTTCTGTAGTCACACATAAGGACCCTATAACCATCTTTATAATTTGCAAAACATAAAGCCAAATACATTTTGGCAACCTCTTCAAAGCTTTTATCACTAAACAGCATACCAAAATTTAATTATGATTTAAATGTAGTTTCAAGGGATAGTTCCTAAGCGCATGGCATAGAGGCATCTTATTAAAGATATCTAGGGGGCATAGGCGTTGCTAAGATCTTTGAAAAGGGACATTCGATGGTCAAATGGAGAAATTTGTTTCTTATGGACTTTATTGAGAACTTATGGCATTTTTTTGTCAGTGGAGGAATTATCATATCCACTGCCTAGGGGCGCAAAATTGTCTGTGCTTAGGATTCCAACGACTCTTAATCCAGTCCTGGTTGCAGGTATCACCGCGTTAAAGGCCCTGATGGTAGGACTTTTTGGCAGGTATTTATTGCCTTTTATACTTATACTTTTATTGTCATTTATACTTTTATTGTCTTTTATACTTTTTTATATGCCTACTTGTTTTGTTCGTTCTTGGTTCGATTCCTGCTCATTAAGTAATGTTCTAAAACTTTGTAATTGACTTTATTTCTATCTCGCTTTGTTGCTGAGTTCATAATTATTACTTTTTTAATTCTCCTCCAAGGACACTGCAAACACTTTTCATTGAATCGGGCATTCTTATTTTACTATATATAAATCTAACGTATACAGTCATGGACCTTTCTGTACAAATTCATTGGATCACATAAGTACGTTTCAAAGAACCCTTGTAAATTGCATAGCTTCCCCAACCGGAAATCGAATCTTGGATCTCCGAATATGCCAGCCGACGCCCTACCGTTGAGCTGCTGGGACGAAATTGCAAGCTCTCACCGTCGAAGTGCACTCTGCATTCTCCACCCTCTAATGTCAGATTGGCGGGCAACTGACAATCTGACTGACCACCTCTTACTATTTTTACCCCAGGTTATCCTCCTGCTACTACTATTTTTACCCATGTTAGTATCCTGTGTAGTTGTTATCCTCTCAATTTAAATCGGCGCTTAATCTTCCAGAGTCCACTGAATCCGTACCAGGGTCACTTTCAGACCTCCGACATCATTGCACTAGCCTACAGAGCTGATTTGGCCTGGCGTCATTGTAAAGAGCTTTGTTGCCCCAACCGGGCATCGGATCCTGGATTTCCGAACTGGCCAGCCGAAGCTCTACCGCTGAGCTACTGAGACGAAATTGCAAGCTATTGTCGTTGAAGTGGACTCCGCACCCTATACAATAAATTAAGAATAATCGATGCTGAAAAAGTCGCGCACTGCGTACGTCAGCTTTTTTGTGTTCTTCTCCGCAGATTTGAAAATTTTCCAAATCCCGAAAAATTATTATCATCGTATCCACCATTTGTTTTGGTCATCTCGCTTCGACGACGCCCTATCCTCCCATTCAAAGGATTCCACGGATGGACAACCAATAGTTCATCCCTTCAACCAGCTTTCTCATGTCTAACATTGCTCGATGACCCATTTCGAACCGAGAGAGAGAGAGAGAGAGAATAATGACTAGATTGTAGTTGAAGTAATTCTGTCAACCGTTGGCACTGCTTCTAAATTTTTAGTTTTTCAAAACGTGAATAACATTAAATCGTAAATTGGGTTGTATTCCTTTCACTGTATATTCTCCAATTTCTGTCGTCAAAATCTCGAGCTTCTGAGAATTGATAAAATGTAAAATTCTAAGCCTGTTTACAGTTTATCTGTGCTTTGTAATTTCATCCATTTTGTTATCCTTGAAATGAGGCTTTCTGTTGTTCATTTTCTAACTCTGACTTTCAAATAAGTTGTCTATGGATTAAAGAAGTAGAGGATCGGGGCAATTTCGAGAAATTCTAAGCTAAACAAGTAGGCATTCAGCCTTTGAGACAAACTATGTGCATTTAAAAAAATATTCTGAATTCTCACATTGTGCTCAGTATATCAGACAAATTGGATTCAAACCACTTTGACGGTTTTTGAAATTAAGAAGGATCTCTAATTTTGTCAAAATCTCTATTTACAGCTAAACTAGATACATGTTTCGAATTCATATCTAGACAATATATGTAGTATACCACCCAAATTTTGTCAAAATCGCTCCAGTAGTTTTCGAGATTACGGAAGGTCAACTATTTGACATACACCAACACAAACAGACCGACAAAACTCATTTTTGGTAACTACGGACCTCGCCGAATCAAAACATCCTCCATATTTACGACGGAAACTCAACTTGTGGTGAAATAACGATAGTCATACCTTTCTTAGACTATATCAGTTAAAATAGGAATCTACTGCTAAAAGCATATCTACCAAGAAGAGTGGCAAAAGTCACACATAATAATCTAGCTCAGCGCGAGGAGAATAAAATCTTAAGTTGGCAGCATATATCGCTACAAACTGAAATCAATTTTTAACACTTTACAACATAATTGAAAAGTGTTTATGACTTTGCTCATTCTGCCTGTCTGTCTGTCTGTCCGTTCGCACGATAACTGCCGTAAAAATGACTTTATCAGAAGGAATTTTTAGTACGTTGTTGAGACGGTCTGTGGGACATATGAGAATGTAAATGATAATATCACCCAATTAGTTTTGGATTGAACCCGGGTTAAAAACATAAAATACATTGAACCCTTCGGGACCCAATTTTTCAAACATTTTTTAAGCGAATTTAAAATTCACAAATGGCTTCGAAATTTTAGAAAATATTCAAATTATCTCATAAAATATATAAAAAAAAATTTCAGCAAAATATGTTCGGTAGTTTTTTAAATAAAAATTAAAATAATAACTGCACCCATATTATATGAAGAGATCACGCGACCCACTTCAAAGTTTAAATATGGCATCCATCTTGTGTCAAAATCGTGATTTTTACAGTTTTTTTTTAATTTATATTTAGTGTTGCATCCGTTCTAAAACCGCTTTATTTTTTTCTATGTATCTATATACTGCGCCAATGCAATTACAATATTTAGGAGTTTAAATGATCATCGAACTTTGATCTTTTCTACAACGAAACCTAACGTTCACGTATGGAGAATGTAAACACATTAAGCTGTAAGATGAGTTGTATAAGAATTGCTGAATTTCTTTAACGCAAAATTAGTTAATTCTGAAGTCTGCAATATAGCGGATATGAATGAAACATTAATTGATTTTACATAGAGAAACAGACGATTGTATATTATTACTTTATTGAGGAAGTCTTAAGCATGGAGTTAGAAAGTAATTTTATCTCCATGGTTTTACATTTTTAAGTAAAATAAATTATTGTAGTATTTTGGTAATTTTAAAAATATTGCCGCTAAATGAAAGGAATGCAAAAAGTTTGTGAATGAAATAATCATTGCTTTTATATAGAGAGCCAGACGATTTATACTTCGATTACGTTATTTGAATAAAGTTCATTTGTTTTCGATGAAGTTTTCATATATAATATATTATTGTAGTATTGTGATAATTTTAAAAATATCACCGCTGAATGTATCGCATTTTAGAGATGTTTAAATAAAATTACGTCTTTTACTTTCTTCGTTCTGGGCTAGAAAAAAAGTATGATAATAGTGATTGTGGCGTACCATATCTATGTCTGTTACATTTAGATACAGACTTTGCATTTGAATATTAATCCGTGCTTTTATATACTCATTTTTATTAACACTTTACAACATAGTTGAAAAGTGTTTATGGCTTTGCTCATTCTGTTTGTCTGTCTATCTGTCTGTCTGGCTGTCCGTCGCACGATAACTGCCGTAAAAATAAGTTATCAAAATAAATCGAAAATTTTAGGAAATATTTAAATTATCCCATAAAATATAAAAAAAAAATTTTCAGCAAAATATGTTCGGTAGTTTTTTAAATAAAAATTAAAATAATAATTACACCCATGCTATATCATGTTACCCACTTCAAAATAAAATAGGACATCCATCTTTTTTTCCCCAGAGTAAAAATCGTGATTTTTAAAATTCTTTTAAATTTATATTTAGTTCTGCATCCATCCTAAAACCTCCTTTTTATACGTATTTTCTGTACATCTATATTCTACGCTAACGTAATTACAATATTTTTGAGTTTAAATGATCATCAAACTTTGATTATTTCTACAAAGAAGCCTAATTTTAATGGATGCAGAATGCAAACATTTAATTGTAAGATGAGTTGTATAAGAATTGATGAATTTTTTTCACAAAGTTATTTTAACTCTGGAGTTTGGAATAAAAGTGTATGAATGAAATACTCACTGCTTCTAAGTAGAGAGCCAGGCGATTTATATTTCGATGACGTCCTTTGAATAAAGTTCATTTGTTTCGATGAAGTTTCTAGTAACATAAATTATTGTAGTTCTGTGATAATTAAAAAATATCACCGTAGAATGTATCACATTTTAGAGATATTTAAATAAGATTGCATTTCAGTTGGAACGTGTTTCATAGTTAATGCTTTATGCATGGTTGATCTTTCTTGTTTTGTCATATTATTTTTAAAATGTATTGTTTTCTGAGAGAGATCCGTCAGAGTATGCATGCTTTCGCTTGGTGTTATCTGTGAACAAACATAGTGCCGGAAATTTTTTGTTTCAGTATATTATGCTAAAATCTAAAACGATAGATTTTGTTTCATAAGTCGCATGTTTAAAACATGAATTATTCAAAATTCACATAGAATTATTCCTCTAAAAAGAACATTGATAATTCCTAGTACAATGAAAATAGTGTAATAGTCAATATAAGAAATTGATAATTTAAAATAATCTTTATGCTCGTAAAATGGGGTTTGAATTACATGCATTAACACGAACATCTTAATTCATCTCTTTGACTGACCTGGTTCCAATTTATAATATTCTTAAAGAATTGGGAAACTTTTTTAAAGAGCAACTCACAAACGAAATCTTAAAAAATACAATTTCTCATCATAATACTTATTAGGAAACAAATAAACGTAAAATATATAAGATTGTGGAAAATACAACCGGAGTTGATTGTTGAAATATGTGCAAATTCCTATAGTATTTCAAATGATATAGTTCGTCAAAAACTTCTATTCATATATTTAAATTTCTTCCTTCAAAAAGATGTATAAGAATCTCTGTTTTTGGCCATACAAAAGTGTCTTTATAAACAGATCTGAAGAATAAAACATCCTGATCCTGTTTGTAAACAAATTTATACAAAATATGATATTTGCTCAACATACGCCAAAATGAAAACGCTAAAATGGTAGACGAAAGATACCCATACCATTTTTACTCTATTTCAGCAATCAGTTAAACGCAATATAAAATATATAAATTTATATTGCCAAAATAAAATCGATGACTCAAAATTTTGAAAATATGAATCACTCCTCTAATCTTAAATCCCAAATCCGTAGCAAATACAACGCAATTAAACATATAAAACTGTTTATTTACAAAAACTCACTTTTATAGGGATTATTCCTTTATTATTCAACTCAGATAAAATAAGTGAAAATCATCTGCCGTATAAATACATTTGATTCAGTTCTCTTGCTAAGAAACATATCATTATCTTTAAATAAGATTTCGGAAAATAATCGTCTGCATAATTATATTTTTACAGATGAATTAATTTTGCAATTTTTACTTTCCTTATATACATAATGTATAAGGAAAGTATTGTGACGGGGTCGAATTCGAGTTTTCGACGGGAGAGCACGTTTCAAGCATCCCTGATCACGAATCAAACATTTTTGAAGTGATGTCTGTGTGTGTGTGTGTGTGTGTGAAAGTATGTGTGTGTGTGTCAGTGGGTCTGTGGAGACGATAACTGACAAACGAATAGACCGATTCGAACCAAATTTGGTACAAAAATCACAATCTGTAAACACTGGAAGCCTATTGTTTTTATACGCAATCGAATGTTCTGAACCCCCCTAAATTTTCGAATGAAATTTTGAAAAAATCGTCAAAAAATCAAAACCAATATTAAAGTTACGCAAATAGACATTTCTTATGTAATTTTTCATTAGAAAACGATTGGCATAAATTTTAGAACGCTAACATGAACCGTTCTCGAGATATTGCACATTTTTCAAAAAAATTATCAAAAAGTCATAAAATAGAAAAAAAAATATTTTCTATTGAGAAACATGTTCACTTTTCATATATAATATCATGCGATAAATTGGGTGACATCATTCTCGTGGATCTAGCTCGTTCCATTCATGAAAAAAGATACTTTGAGTAATACTTTTGCATTTGAACGCCAATTTATCTGCTGTAAGAACAACTTATTTCTTCGTCCATAACGCTTGGCGAGATTTTGGCGACGAAATTGGCGGAATGTCGCCAACTTGGCGACTTTTTGAAATATTGCCAAATTAACGAAAATCTCGCCAAATGGATAAAAATGACGCTAAATCAATGAAAATGACGACTAATTGTCGAAAATTCAATATCTTGGAAAAGATATTAGTATCTACTAGATGAAAAACCTATTTATTTTACTCTAAAAGTAGTAAATTAATTTCATTATATAAGGAAAGTCATGTGTTGCCCACATCAGATTTTTATTAATATCTCGACAAGCCCTGGTTCTAGAAACTTGACAAATGGACGATATTGCTCGCTGTGAAATAGAGAATAACCACACAAAATAGAAAAAAAATCCATAAAAAAACTGTAGATTTGTATACAAGGAAGACAAACAAACATACTTTCAATTTTATATATATATACAAAGAGAGAGGAATGGATAAAAAATTCTAGATATTTAGACTGGTAACGAAATAAATGGATTGCGTAAGGCACCTGCTATCCTATATGAAATCATTGTATTTTTGCAAAATTTGAAATAATTCCATCAAAAACTGTTGATTTGTATACAGAAAAGACAAACATAATTTCAATTTTATATATAGAGAGAAAGAGAGGAATGGATAAGAAATTCTAGATATTTAAACTGGTGACGAAATAAATGGATAACATATAGGATAGCAGATTCCTTTCGTAATCATTGCATCTGCTATCCTATATGAAATTTTGCTTCTCTTTCCGATATCTAAATCGTTCTCCAGTGAATCGGAAAGCTATCTGCATCCTATCAACCATCTGCTTCAGGGGCATCTTATTGGGATGATGCGCCGTGTCATCATGATTCAATTTCGCCAGATGAGCAGACCATTCATCCCAGCGCTGGACACTGCTCGCTGACCCACTTCTAAATCGAAGCACAAAAATAGCACTCTGAGATCGAACTCTCTAAAAGCTTCTATTCTCGTCATCGCTTCCATGTTTATACCCATGTTTATATATATTTTTTTCTAAATATGAAAGACATTTTCTGTATCGCCTCTTCGAATTGTACGTCCGTATAGTTTTATAATTTCCAGTATGAAATTCAAAAATTCTCAACGGAAAAAAAAATTGTTGTATCCAACACAGATTGAGAGAAATGCGCTCAATGTTTAATTTTTTTTACAGAAAATGAGAAAAATACATGAAAATAATTATGTTAAACGTTCTTTAAAAAATAGACATTTAATATGCAATTTTATATTTAATAATGAGTGACGTCAGTCATTGCACGTTTGTTTCTCACCAAAAATAAAATTGTAAAAAATTAAATATGAACATTATCATCAAATGCATGATAATGTTCATATTTAATCCTCAAGTGCATGATAATGTTCATATCTAGTTAATGTACGTACGTACATTAACTAGAAATGAATGAAAAATTTCCTAGGCATTATTACGAGTCGTTCTCGAGATATTAAGCAGTTTTTTTATCCGCACAGTGCTTGACACCTCGAAAGAATCAAGCAATATTCGTGAAATTTTATTTTCTCATTTCAATTGGAAAAGACCAAAAGTATATTATTTTACAGCGAGATCGTAGAATATAAAATTAAATATAATAATAATTATCTTATTTAATTTTTATGAATCGATAGATTACAACCAAAAAAAAATTAAATGTGATGATTAATAAATAAAATAAACTAATTCAATGTAAATATTCTAACCAGAAATAAATGTTAATATTTTTATGTTACTATTAACAACGTTTAACAAAATTCGTGAAATTTGGTTATGATTATTACTTTTCCAACATACGTAGTACATTGTAAAAGAAAAATATTGTAACCGGGTCTAAAATTTGAATTCGAGATTTCGACAGAAGAGCGCGTTTTAAGCATCTCTGAACTCGAATCGAACGTTTTTGGAGTGATATATCAGTTTATGTGTATGTACGTGAGTCTGCGAATGCGATATTTCCTGAACGAAGAGACTGTTTTGAACTAAATTTGGTACAAATATTACAATCGGTGAATACTAGAACCCTACTGATTTTCAATGCAATCGAATGATCGGAATACTTCTAAATTTTCATATGAAATTATTAAAAAGTCGTTAAAAAAATCTAACCCTTCAATAATGTTACTTAAATTATTGTTTCTTATGAAATGTTTTCATTACAAAACGAATGACACAAACTTTCATATGCTAGCATAAACCGTTCTCGACATATTTCACTTTTTATTTTCAAATAATTTCATAAAAACATTATATAAAATTAAAAAAGTAATAACTATTGGGAAATATATTAACTTTTCATATGTAATATTATGCGACAAATTTGTTAACATCATTCTCGTGGATCTTGTTCGTTCCATTTACTAGAGAAGATACTTTGTGTAATAGTTTTGTATTTTGACGTCGATCATTTCACCAATAATCATTTATAAGTGAAAAACAGCCCTTCTCACCGTTTGCTTGTAATACTTCCGAGATAAATTTAGTACACTTGGCGACTAATTTCGTGACATATTGTTCTTAGATTAACGAAAACATCATCAAAATTGCAAAAACGGAAATAACACAAATTAATGAATTAATTATTAAAATATACTAATACATGGACTATATTGCTTATTGCGGATGTCATCAATATTAATAATAGTAAACTTAGAGTAGCGCGAAATATAAGTCAATTGGGTACTTCGAAATAGTTTTACATATCATCATCCGAAAATGCGCCAAATGTATAATCCAACGCTAAAACATTATGCAGTAAATCTTACACAAGTCATAAGTAAAATTCAAATTTTTGTTGTCCCAAAATCTGCATAAGAAAATTCAAATTTTTGTTGTCCCAAAATCTGAAGATTCACCTCAGGAATTCGTTTATATATATTAAAAAAAGTCATATTATGTTGAACACATCATATTTTTTATTCTCTTAGATATTCTTACTCCATATCATGTTGAAATTTCTCCAAAATACAACGTGAAAACACTTAGGAGGATCCGGCATTACATCCACCAGCCTTTACTACACGCTCCACTTCTTTTCAATCCTTGTTTTGTATGCTCAATCTTTCCAATGGATATCAAATCCGCTTCTTTTTCATCTGACATCCAGTTACGCAACGCCTTCTACATCAGTTACTTCTCAACCTTTATCTATCTTTACCGATGAATTTTCTACTGTTTGGAAGCACATTTCACTTTTTAATCCAGTTAGGTGATGCCAAAGAGAAAGTTCAAAGCCTTAAGGGTTTGATAGCTTTATATTTTTTGTCTACATGAATTGTGGACATGTGGATTTGCCAGTAATTCAAGAAGTGTTAAAAGTTACCTCTGTACGGAAAAGTTAATACAGGATCATAAACTGGAGCAGATTGGTAAATCTTCCATTTTATTAGAGAAACTTTTAAAATCTTCAAAATTATAAAAGCCTTTAATTCATAGTCGTGTGAAATCATTTTTATAAAAGTCCAAACAGCTGCCTTACACCTTCAGGTAGATCGGACGGTCTCGGTCGAAGAATAGAAAGAAAGAATGTAAGGCCTTTTACATACTGTTACTTGATAGAGCCCTATGATGAAACTACTCCAAAATTCAATGCGAAAACACTTTTGACCATTCGACATCGTATCTCCAAGGCTTTATTGCACGCACCACTTTTCTTCGAGCCTCGTTTGAAACTTCAATCTCTCTTTTGAATGTAAAGGGAAAAAAAACTCCTTTTCCTTCGTTGTGATCTTCGGTTACATAACGCCTTCCACTCGGCTGCTTCTCGACTTTTTGTATCTTTCTGAAAGAATTCTCTTCTCTTTTGAGGTACATCATTTTTTAGGTTCACTTAGACGATGCCAAACAGAAGAGTCTAAATCTTTGGAGATTTGTCAACTTGATTTATAGGTAGTTCGGGTATTATGCAATACCCGTTGTTTCATTTTACGGAGATATATGCAATTCTCTAATTTAAATGAACGTTTTACGCATTTTTAAATTCATTTATTTATTATAAAGATAGCTTATGATGAATAAATATCTGAAGTACGCGAATGTCAGCTCAATTTTCTCGTACAATCATATTCCACAGTGTTTAGTTATATACTTTTACATTTCGTATCAAAATGATTGTTTTAAAATATTCTCTAAAAGTTCCTTTTCTCAAGTGGGCAACGGTTAATGACGCCAATGGTGCATTTGACTTACATGTGTCAACATAAACTAATTTGATACCACTAGCACCCACAGTGTCGTTAAAATTATAAATTTTCACCATACGCTATATACTATTATCAGCGTTTTGGAATTTCTCATTGCTTCCCATAGAAAATACTACTAATAAATTCTTAAAAAATAATTCATACTAACTTGAGTTAAAATCAAAAGAATTACTGACAAAGCTATCTAGTTCTACCTTTTCACATAATGTATCTACATATGAGATTTTATCTGGTTCATTCTTCCTTGAATCACCATGCACCCCCCCCCCCCCCCCCCAAAACATATACACGCTTAACGACGCCTTTCCAAAAGTATTCTAGATGGATTCAGGAGGTCTTTAAACGCGTGTATCCGCCTAAACCTTGAATTTAAATATTTTGGGGAAAACAATACTTTTTCTACAACAGTATAAAAAATCTGATGTGGGCAGCAGATGACTTTCCCTGCAGACTTATATCCAGGTTCTCTTTATTAACACTTTACAACAAAGTTGAAAAGTGTTTATGACTTTGTTTGTTCATTCTGTCTGTCTGTCTGTCTGTCTGTCTGTCTGTCCGTTAGCACGATAACTACCGTAAAAATGACTTAATCAAAATGAAATTTTAGTATGTTGTTCAGACGGTCTGTAGAACCTATGGGAATATAAATGAATAATATCACCCAATTAGTTTTGGATTGAACCCGGGTCGAAAAAATGAAATACATTGAGCCCTATGGGACCTAATTTTTCAAATATTCTTTAAGCGAATTTAAAATTCACAAATTGCTTCGAAAATTTTAGGTAATATTCAAATTGTTCCATAAAATATATAAAAAAAATTCAGCGAAATATATTCAGTAGTTTTTTAAATAAAAATTGAAATTATAATTACACGTCTTATATGAAACGATCACGTGACCATGATATGAAACGATCACATAACCCACTTCAAAATGATATATGGCATCCATCTTGTTTCAAAATCGTGATTTTTTTAAGTTCTTTTTAATTCATATTGAGTGTTGTATCCGTCCAAAAACTACTTTATTTTTGCTTAAATTCTGTGCATCTACATACTGAAACAACGCAATGACAATATATTTGAGTTTAAATGCTCATCTAAATTTGATTATTTCTACAACTAAGCCTATTTTTCACCTATGTAAAATGTAAACAGCAAAATATATAGAATGAGTTGTATTAGAATTCCGGTATTTTTTTAACACAAAATAATTTTGCCCATGGAGTCTGCATGGCTGATATGAATGAAATATTAATTGATTTCATAAAGAGAAGGACGATTTTTTTCGATGAAGTTTCAAGCATAGAGTTTAATTTTTGTAGCTCCATGGTCTTAAACAAAATGTTTAAATAAAATAAATTATAGTATTGTGATGAATGAAATGAATGGGAGAAAGTTATGAATGAAATCCTGTTTTTATAGAGAGATCCAGGCGTGTTATTTTTTCTATGACGTCATTTGAATTAATTTCAGTTATTTTTGATGAAGTTTTCAAATATAATAAATTATCGCAGTATTATGATAATTCTAAAACTATTACCGAGGAATGTATAACATTTTAGAGATGTTTAAACCAGGCAATTTATATTTCAATGCCGTCATTTGAATGAAGTTCATTTTTTTCGATGAAGGTTTAAGTTTTCAAATATAATAAATTAATGCAGTATTGTGATAAGTTTCAAAATATTACCGAGGAATGTATTGCATTTTAGACTTGTTTAAATAAAATTGCATTGAAGTTGGAAAGTGTTTCATAATCAATGCTTTAAGCATGATTGATCTTTCTTGTTTTAATTAAATTTAATTCACTTTTAATTCAACTTTTGCTCTCATTTGGTAACTGGACTTATTTTCAAAGGTGGCGTAGAGAAAATACGGAAAAACTAAAATATCTCCAGAACGGCTAGTCCTAGTGTAATGGGGTTGGTCTTATTCTTTTCTTCATTAAAAATTACGTATAAAATAAGTATTTAATAGATATATTTAAGCATACGTAGTTTTTACTTTAGATTTTGACGATGTTTACGGGACATTTCGCAAAAAAGGCGGGTTATTTTTTTACGAAGCATACCAAGATTTAATCAGCACTAGAGTAACCCACAAGCGACTTATATAGCGAATTTTGTGAAATTCGGTCCATTAGTTTTTCAACTAGAGTAGATACAAGCTTTTGCGGGCCATTTCGCAAAAAGAGGTGGATTCTTTTATCCCAAATCGTACCCAAAACTAATCAGCACCAGATTCGTCTACAAGTGACTTACCTACCAAATTTTATGAAATTCGGTCAATTAGTTTTTCTCTTAGAGTGGATACAAAATCTGCAAAGACAGACAGACGCACACACAGACGTCACGCTAAAAATGGTTTTTTCGTATTCTAGAGGTCTTGAAACGTGTAGATCCGTCGAAAACTCGGGTTGCGATGTTCGACATGATTCCAATACTTTCCCTATACATTACCATGTATTGCAGGGAAAGTAAAAAGTACACATTATTTTAAATATAACAAAAGAGTGATTTTAGCATGCAATACTAGTAAGACAGGAAACTATTTACAAATTTGCTCACTACTGTTTAAAACGACTTAAAAATAGAACTATTTCGTTAATAACAACATATAGGAAGCCAGTGTAGTTAAATAATTCTTTTCTATTTAGAGAACATCGTTTGTTTAATCCACTTGACCGCTGTCAAAAAAGAAGAGCGAAACTTTTCATTTGTTAAAGATTCATCAATATTTCTGTCTACCACTGTACCCCAATTCGATTCGAGTTCAGGGGTGCTTGAAAGTGCTTTTCTGTCAAAAACTCGAATTCTCGACCCCGTCACAATACTTTCCCTGTACATTATACTATGCACATAGGGAAAGTAAAAAATTAAGTTGCTTTAAACCTATACGATGAGATCGGAGTATTAAAATTTTACTTAAGCGACAGATCAAATGTTTCCAAGAATAAACTATGACTTGTCACTATTACCCTTTCCATCCCCCAAAAGGCGGTTTTGATTCATTTAACTCCGAAAAGGATTCTGGTGGGGATCAGAAAAGGGAGAGATAAAGATCCAGGGAGGAGCTTAATAGTCGCGATACAGGGATCAACGCCGCTTTGAACAGCATTCGACGATCATCGAAGAGGGAACGAAAAGCAGATCAAAAAGGGTAAGAGAGCAACAATTTTTATTTCGGCAAAAACCATTATGAATATATCTAGATCTAATAAATTGTGAGAAGACATGTAAAATTTGGCTATTATAACTTTCCTTCCATAATGTATAGGAAAAGTACTGTGACGGGATCAAAAATTCAAAATCGAGTTTTCGAATAAAGAGCACGCTTTAATGACCCCTGAATTCGAATCGAAAGTTTTTGAAATGATCTGCGTGTGTCTTTGTGTGTGTGTGCGTGTGTGTATGTGTGTGTGTGTGTGCGCGTGTGTGTGTGCGTGTGCGTGTGTGTATGTGTGTGTGTGCGTGTGCGTGAACACGATATCTCACGAACGAATGAAGCGTTTTAAAAACATTGATACGATCATTACAGTTAGTGAACCTCGTTAATTTTAAACGCAATCAAATGTTCAAAAACTCCCAATTTTCGTAAAAATTTCCCCCAAAATCAATAAAATATCAGGACTTTTAATAATAATGAATAAACAATCATCTAACATGTGATTTTTTATTAGAAAATGAAAGACACAAGCTTCAGAACGCTAACATGAACCGTTCTCAAAATATTGCAGTTCTTTAACTACATTAATTAAAAAATTACGCAGCATTAAAAAGTAGTAAGTATCAACAAATAGCTTCACTTTCCATAGCCAATATTAAGCATCAAATATGCTAACATCATTCTTGTAGATCGAGTTTGTTCCATTTACTAAATAAGACACATTTTGTAATAGTTTTGGATTTTGAAGCCGATGAATTCGCCAATAATAATATTTTATTTCACGGGATATTAATTAAATGTCAATTTCATTTTGATCAAGATTTTGTACGTAAGTGTGAGTAAATCGTTCTACATGGATTGATAAGTGGCTAAAGCGTCCAATTTTCAATTTAAGTGTTCTTAATTCAATTCCAAAAATATTGTTGTTGTTGTTGAGACCCAGACCGTCCGACCTACCAGAAAGGTGTAAGGTAACTGTTTGGACGGCCGGGATGTGCCACCCAATTTAGACCGGAACCCAGTGGGGGAGGCATCCACAGGGACCGTACCCTCCTTCCCCTACCACCAACCTCTCGGAAGGAAATACGGACCCACATGTTTAACGTGATCGTACTCCGCGTGAACACGGCGGCAGTTTTGGCAGTGGCTGAAATCGAACCCGGGCCTACCGAGTGCAACTCCAGCGCGCTAACCAATGGGCTACCGTCCAAAAATATTGTGCCTATGATCTTGTGAATCAGTGTTTCGCTGTGATAAAAAATAGTCTTTGCAATATGTAGCGAAATCAGATTTTATTTACAATATTTCAGTTCTTTAAACTAACTCCTTATTATTTTCCTTATATACAAAATGTATAAGGAAAGTATTATGATGGGGTCGAAGATTCGAATTCAAGTTCTCGACGGGAGAGCACGTTTCAAGCATCCCTGATCACGAATTGAACATTTTTGAGGTGATGTCTGTGTGTGTGTGTCAGTGAGTCTGTGGAGACGATAGCTCACGAACGAATGGAGCGATTCGAATGAAATTTGGTAAAAAAATTACAATCTATGAATACTGGCAGCTTATCGCTTTAAAACACAATCGAATGTTCAGAACCCTCCTAAATTTTCGAGTGAAATTTAAAAAAATCATCAAAAAATCAAAACCTTTTATAAAGTTACGCAAATAGACATTTCTTATGTAATTTTTCCTTAAAAAACGATTGACATAAATTTTAGAACGCTAGCATGAACCGTTCTCGAGATATTGTACATTTTTCAAATAAATTTATCAAAAAGACCCATAAATTTTAAAAAATACATATATATTAACTGTTAAGAAACATGTTCACTTTTCATAAGTAATATCATGCGATAAATTTGGTGACATTATTCTCGTGAATCTAACTCGTTCCATTTACGAGAAAAGATAGTTTGAGTAATACTTTTGTATTTAAACGCCAATAGTCATTTATCCGCTGTATGAATAACTTATTTCTCAGTCCACAACGCTTTGTGAGATTTTGGCGACAAATTAAGCGGAATGTCGCCAACTTGGCGACATTTTTAAATGTTGCCAAATTAATAAACATCTCGCCAAATGAATAAAAATGACGCTAAATCAATGAAAATGACGACTAATTCAAGACAATTCAATATCTTTGAAAGAATATAAGTATCTACTAGAAAAATAACATTTCTTTTAACTGTAAAAGTAGTAAATTCATTGCATTATATAAGGAAAGTCATGTGTTGCCCACATCAGATTTCTTTTAATTCAATTATGTATGCTACGGCAGTTCTGTCTATAATAACTCTATTGCGCCACCTTTGGCGCAGATCATATTTCATTGAACTTAATATTTCACGGTCTACTTATATCAACAGCGTCTTATTTCTCTGTGGTGATAAACACTAAGAATTTCATTTAAATCATACAATCGTGAAGCCATTAACACGAATATTAATTTTCCTTTTAATATGGAAATTAGACACAGTTCCCATGACTGGCCAGTTATCGAGTTATAACAACCCAGTATGGTCTTCTAACCGATAAAAGCTAATGAATAATCTATATAATTGCCTAATATGTCTCTGTCTTTCCAGAACCCCAAGCTAACGGAGTGAGTCAAATTTCGAATTGCTCCCTATGGGGGCGGAGATAATGCAGGGTGTTGAAAAGTCCTTCCAGGCGTTTTAGTGCTCTTCTCTTCAGTCAACTATACAAGGCTTAATCTTCTTGCACTTATAATATCGATCCCAGAATGTGCAGAATATAACGGAGCCGTTCAGAACAGTATCGTACGGTAAAAAGTATAGTACAATAAACGGTATCGTGCGGCAAACGGTATATGTATCGCATGATAAATGATATCGGTATCGTAGGATAAATGATGTAGATATTGTAAGATAAACGGTATTGTACGGTGAACGGTATCGTACAGAATCTAACACAGCCAGATTCCCTCTCGGGAAGGGTAAATAAGATGGATTCGAAAAACCTTTCTAGACCTCATCCCTGGTATTCTAAAACTCATAATCTTTACACACTTATTTCCCACCGGCCGTCCAAATAGTTGCTCAAGTCCACTGGATGAGTCGAACGGTCTGGGTTTTCAACACTTATTTCCCGTCCCGGCCACACATTAAGCTGCAGTAAGCCTTCGGGTCTGCCATATGGTCTGGGTTTTGAACACTTATTTCCCGGCCTCTCAAATTGCTGCTCTATGTCCACGGATGAGCCGAAACGGTCTAGGTTTTCGACACTTATAGAATCCGGCCACTCATCCTGTTGCTCATACCCTACGGTGAGTCGGGAGGCCTGGGTCTTCAACACTTTTAGAATCGTAGGCGGGACAAAACCAAACGAAGTAGATTTTTCGATTTCCACCTGAAGACGTAGAAAATGCAGTATTTCCGAAAACTTCTTTCACGTCCCTTTTGGTCCCGACCACTCAAACTGCTACTGTAAGCCCTCGGCCGGGCGGTCGAGTGATCTGGGTTGCCGACATCCCTCTTGGTCATGTAGAAGACTAAATATATGCATAGTTATAGTAACAACTACGGGACCGAATCTAACAGTGTAGACCACGAAACAGAACCTAACTAAACCAATTTATGATTCAGACTGCAATTCTCGACACGAAATTTCATACATTTTTAAACAAAATAAAACTTATTTAGAAATATCCGATGTGAGCGTCACGTGACTCTCCCTACAGACTCAAACTCATAATCCATTAAATTAAGCTTAATTGCTGAAATTGGCACGGATAATTACTTGATATCATGTCTAGTTTTAATATGTCTTCTTTTTTATTGGGCAGCTTGGCGCATTTTAGAACGTCGCCATTTAATTAAAATTTCTAAACTTCATCTTAAAAATGATAGAGTTGGTCTTATTCGTTTCGTCGTTAAATATTAATTATGAAACAAGAATTCAATAAATAATTTTAAGTATACTTATTGTTTTATTTTTAATCTTTTATACAGGATTTGTGGACCATCTCATAAGAAAATTGCCAGTTCTATTTTTCTAAATTTTAATCAGTACGAAGGTAATCCACGAGTATCTACCAAACTGTAGTACATTTCATCGAAAATATGTATAACTACAGCGAAAAACATTATCATCTCATTAGAATTCCAAAAACCGTAATATCACAAGAATGGTCAATCATATAGCAATAAGATGGGTCTTATACGTTTTGTCGTCAAAAATTAACACAATACATTTTAATATATTCAGTCTTATATTTCAGAAGTTGACAATTTTTCCCGAGTCATTTTTCAGAAAAAGACAGATGCTATTTTACCAAATCATACCAAAATCTGATCAACACCAAGGCCACGCAAGTGACTAACAAATTATGTAAAATTTGGTAATTTAATTTTTTAACTAAAGTAGATACATATATTGCAGGCAGACAGATACATACGCACAGACGTCAACTTAAAAAATAGTTTATTTTTGTGCTGCTGCTCAAAACGTGTAACTCCGTCGAAAACTCGAGTTGCGATTATTTTCGACACGATTCCAATACTTTCCCTATACATAACCAATTACCGTGCATTATAGGAAAAGCAAGACATTGCAACACAATTTTTAAGAGTGTTATCTTTTCTGTCTTGACAGGCTAAAATACTAGTTTAAAACTAGTTCTAAAGTCCCAGAACAAAGGAACTAGAATGGAATGAACTGGAATATTCAGTCAGGAACCACCAATACGAACTGCAAAATTCCTGAACAAACTGAAAATTTCTATAGTTCATAGGAAAATAATGTACCCTTCCCATCTCAACTACAAAATCTTCTCTTTCATTAAACATAAGCTGTCTCTGGAGAATATCGAAATCATCTCGTCATCCTCTTCATCAATCTCTTGCGTGGACATCCTGCTCAATGACCTTGCCCTCGGGAAAAGACATCCAGAGAAATAGAGAAAAAAGAACACATTATGTCCGAAAGCAATAAGCCTGTTTCTATCTTTCGAATCCCATCATCCCCACTTGCATCCCCCTCTTTTCCATTTTTGTTTTATTTTATTGAAATGCAATAAAAATGAACTTCATCGCCTTTTCTTTTTATTTCATGCTGTTTCTCCTACGCGCTCTCTGAATCTAGTCTTTCTCTCTCGCTTTTCGTTCTTTTATTTTTTCACTTGATCCCGAGAAGACCCTGTGTGGTGGGTTTCTTCTTAGCAAAAGGGCAGAAAGATGTTTTACAAATATGAAAAGGTTAATTAATTAAAATTTATTCTCAAACCTTTTTTTCATAGATTAGCCATTTTGCTTGCATCAGTCTCCCGTGAACAGCGAAACATTCTATAGTTTGGATTAAAAATATGAAATCGATAATTCCTAAAATGGCATTATAATATATACACTTCCAACATAAATTAAAAATAAAATCTCATAACAAAACGTAGTTACTATACGACCCACTTACATAGTCACTACAAAACCGCCCTTATGAAATGTAATTAACATACTAACCCCCTGCAACACGTAATTACTATATTACTCCTTACGAAAAGTCATTACTATATCACCCCTTACAAAGCGTAATGACTATATCACCCCCTAACAAGGTGCAAATACTATACAAAATCCTGACAAAGCATGATTCCGCGTTGTAATTAATTAACTTTCTATCGAAACGTAATTACTATATTATCCTCCAAAACATGGCAGTGGGACAGAGGAGTTAACTTTTAGTGCATAAAGTTATATAAACAATTCCTTCCCATTTAGCCACCTGCAACATTTGAATTTATAATATCCCCGGATATATGCAAACAAAGCATCTCTCCAGATCAATATACTTATAATACGACCCCCTAACGAAACATAATTACTATACCACCTCATAACAAAGAATTTTAGATCCCCTAGATCCCCTTAGCAGAAGGTACCTGTTAAACGAAAAGTTAAATTCACTATATTTTGAATCTACAAGTATATCATCAAATTAAAAATTACCACAAAGCAGTAAGATTTATCAAGGAAATAAAGTTTTATTTTCCGAAATATTAAATTCGTCAATTTAGTGACATTTTTGAAAAATCGGTAACTTGGCGATATTGCGCAAAATTTGATGACAAATTGCACAGACAGATAGAGAGAAGAGGTTTCGCTACACAGTATAAATCTCATAAAAACACCACTTCATGGTAAAAAAAAAACTCCCCACCAAGTACAAAAAATTACGAACGCTCAAAGTGGTTTGTGCCAAGTTTCCGCAGAACCGGGACTGTTCTTTTAGGCCTGGGTATTCTGACTGAGGGTCGAAACCCTCCTTTAAATCACGCGTATAGACCTTTTTAGTCGCTGTCACTTAAACTCTGCAGTTCTATTCTAAAAATTCTATAGAATGAATTTCAAAATATTTCCGCAGATATTCTGCAACAAAATCTAAATATTTTATGTTGTAATATTACCGGACATGAAAAAATGTAGGTAAACTTTTAATTTATTTTTAATGATTGACATATTAACACCCTTGTCCTTACCCAGTTTTAATAATATTCCTGGAAAAACAACAATATTTGCATATTTACTAGCAAATAACAACAATTCAACTACGGCATAGAAATTGTCGTACTATGACACTGGTATATATAATATACCAGCAATCAAAAATTACGGTACCAACCAAAAAATTTTTTTAAACCTCAATTATACCATTTTAAAGTCCCAAAGTTGTATTTCATACATAATTTAATCAAAATTTAAATGCTTTTTTTTTTATGTCGTGCCTTTCAAAGGGTTAAATATGAATAGACCTACCGTGTACACTCAAGAACTTTTCCTTACAAATTTATTGCGGTGCTTAAGGATTTTCGAAGAATCCCTGTATACAAATCAATACAAAATTTTATTGAAGCTATTTTTTACACATTTAGATTGGTACGTGTCACATACTAAAAATCATAACATCATCTTTTCTTAACAATTTAAGTATAGATAGTGAATGGGCTAAACATTTTAACACTAGAACGACAGATATTTTGAACTACCTAAAATGACGGGCAGCGGTCAAGTTGACCTCCATAGAAAACATAAAACATACCTTTTATTCAAAACCAAAACATCATAGTTACAGCATTTAAGATGTTTCTTCCACACATCTTTCGCAATAAGCATTCTTGATGCACCATTCTTGGCATTTTCCACAGATGGGCTTATCGCATGATAAACACAAATCTTGTGTTTTATAACGGCAGAACGAGCACTGACAACGTTTGTTACTTTTCGCTACCTTTACGCAAGAGAGGACTACTGGACCCTGCTTGGTCGTACAATACTCGGATAGCAGTTCGTTCACAAGATTCAAAATATAGCACCGTCGAGCAATTTGCGAAGAATTGCATGCGCGAAATAAAATCCAGGCATTTATAGCCGCGAAATATAGAATATTGTAGAGGATGTACATAGGCCACCTTCTTGATGCCGATCGCGTCGTATAGAGGCGGCTCATTTGGTCTAGAGCAACCAGGCCACACTTTGAGGAATTGTAAAATTTTACAGTTTCTGGACGTTTTTAATAATGCTAAAACGCCGATGTAATCATTCTTATGGCTTATCATTCATCATTCTTATGGCTCTTCTTATTACAGTAGTGCAACGCCCCAGTAGGATTACATCATCGTGTGAAATCTCTCTAGCGGTCATTTTGACAGCTGTCATCGTTCCAGGAAGATCGCTGAATTGTTCTCTTATTATAAAACCTAAAATAATTTTCTTCTGTGTTTTCAGTAACTTTAAGAAAATAAGAAAAGTCATAAAAATTTCAATGGGCTGGGATTAGTCGTTTCGGAGGAATCCTTTCTCAAAGTAATTATGCGATCAAAATGACCGCTTCCGTCGTTCTAGTGTTAAAAGAAAGCATTAAGAATGAAGTGTCACACATTCAAAATTTAACGCTCTGAAGTACGAAATCAGACTTAAAATAATTCACAGTCTCTAAATAATTCTCATTAGCCTCTTTCATTAAACTTAAGTATGCTCTAGAGATATCGAAAATCATCTTGTCATCCTCTTCATCCATCTGTGCGTGGACACCCAGCTCAATGACCCCACCCTCGAGAGGAGAAAACAACGAAGGGGAACAAAAGAACGCATGATGTTCGATAAAAATAAATTTATTTATATTCTTCGCACCCCTAACATTCACCCCCATTTTTATACGTTGTTTTATTTATTTCTCGAACAATAAAAAATAACCTTATTTTCACTTTGGTTTTATGTTCTCCCTCTTACGTCGTATTTTTTAACTTTTGTTTTTTTAACTTCTGTTTTTGCTCTTTTTATCTTCTCACCTGGAAACTCATTTTTATCCTTTGAACCCCCGAGAAATCCCTATGGTTGTTGAAGAGAAAAAAAATGTCGAAAAGTTTAGCAATAAAAATCATGGAAAATCAATTTCACTTTCTCATACGTAATATTGAGAAAGTATTGTTTTCTCAAAAATTTTCGATTTAGATATTTTGATGATGCCAATATATGTTTTAAGACCTCCTACACATGTTTTGACTATTTTTGGAGTGATGTCTGTCTATGGTTGATTTTTTCCGTACACGATAACGGCCACAAATATTAATGGATTTTCATTAAACTTTATATCACTGCTTTGTTATTAAAAAATCTAGAACTAGATAATATTTTTCTTAATTAGAGCGAAAACTTCAACATTTATTTGAAATTTTGTATCTTCTTAACATGGCAGCATAGGACAAAATGTAACATAATCATGCATAAAAGCATTTATTTGTAGCCAATTGATCACGAGACTCAATCGTTAGAGAAAAATAACCGCTATATAATTTTTTATTCGCGAAGTGATTAGTTCCACTCGAGGGGGGGGGGGGGCAAGTTCCCCGTTCGCTGGGGAATACATTGTCAAGTATATGGTATCAATCGAAATATTTTTTCAATCCCTTTGAAGTGAAGGAACAATTTGGTACCATTGGTATTTCTGTATGTTAATTATTTCCAGAGATATTAAGAAAATTCAATACGTCATCAATACAATGCCAAACATAAATGCCTACTTTGAGCACGTTTTCCTCAAAACGCAGATTTTTGAACTTACAATAATTCAAGAACCGTGTGATGAATTCTTATGAAATTTTCTATGCTTAGTAATAATATCGTTGTCTAATAATTATACTAAATTTATAAGTGTAGCTTATAAAATAAAAGTTTTAAAAGCAAAAAAGTTGTTAAAACTTCTGAAAAAAAATTAAAAACATATATAATTATTTGCCATAATAAAAATTAAAGTAATTAAATAATCTTAGTATGTAAGTATAAAAAATTGAATGTTGTCATTAATAAAACCGCAAACTAGTTTGAGTATATGTATAAAAATTTTAAATATTTTACGTCTAACAACATATTATCATTTTATTGACAAAATTCATGTGTAAATTATAATTATTTTTTATATAATATTTCTCACTTTTCAATTATTTTATTATTTTTACCTTAAAGAATAATATTACTTTTGCCAATCTTAAGAATTTCATTCCGATAACTTCAATAGATTTTATTTTTTAAAAATTTAAACCTCTACCGATTCTGTCAACATTGTCATCTTTTAAGAGCAGAGTGTCCCCCTGACTTGATAAATATTCTATTTTTAATGTTTTTATTCATACAGGGATCCTAGGAAAGTATTTAAACACCCCCAATAAATTCGGAATAAAACGATCTCAGGTATAGACGTTAGGTTTATCTATAGCAAAGTGACCATTCTCGATCGTATAAAAACGGTTGCAGCGCCCCTAGCAGAGAGTTAGAGAAATTAGCAACAAGAAATTGCCAAGAAAGCGATATTAAAGAGAAATGTTAATTATAAAATTGTAGGGCACAGCCTAATTCGAAGGAAAGTCTACTAAATTGATTACAGGATGTATTTATCAAACACAACATGGTTATAGACAAATTGCTCTTATGGTCAGGAATGATACAATAAACAGCACTAGCTCTACACTAGATTTCTGCACAGGCAAGAATCTGATGTAGAGTCTGTTCAAAATGCTTTCCACCATCGACAGTGCACATTTGAATTAGAAAAAGAATATTGCACTATAACTACTTGTTGCACATGTAGCAATGGATAAGTATGCCAGGTTGTATATACGCGTTTTAAGCATGACGAACGACTATTCTTACTAATTATGCAATAATCTACAACTTAGTAATTGACATTTTTCTTCTATTTAGCTTTGTTGGCGATTTCGTGTTCCAAACTTCAATTCTCCGCTAGGGGCGCTGCAAATTATTTTATTCAATCATGGTTATTTCATTATAAGTTGATCTAATGTGTACACTTAAAGAACTTTTATTCCGAAATTGTTGGGTTACATTTTTGAAATGAAATATTACGAAAATTCCAAAGACACCTATGTCTATTGTCTGTTGCATGTCTGCTTCATAGGTGATCTAGGATAAATGTACATTTTGCGTTTTTATAAAATTATAACTGTAATATCTATTACATATAATTTTAATTTCGAATTTCGTAAACATTTTATGCTCCGCACGATATCACACCCCAATATTTGTCTTTGTTGCATGATATGTAAAGACATGTATGACCTGATCTCATAAAGATTAAAAAAAAAGTATATTTTATTTAGAAAGAGGCAGAAATGGTTATACTTCTTAAAGAGAAATTACATTCACACAGAATTTGTGAAAAGATATTTCGTCGTATTTAAACAACATACTAGAAGAATCACGAATACCTAGTGAAACTTGTGATCTGAGTGGAAATCCCATAAATTTCTGATTTTGCTGTATTATTTAGAATGATAAGGATAACAAAGTATCACTAATTCATCGGAGCATTCAAAATCAAAACCCAGTGGTTTTGAATGCTTTGGTTTCGCCTAACATTTTGGTCAGAATGGAAAATTCGTGAATAATAAAAAAAAAAAAAATCAAACAATTCTAACTTTTTGTTTAAACACTAGAATATTTTCCATCTTTACAGCCGAAACACATTTTATAGGAACGTAAACATTCCCGGAAATATTTTTTATATTCTCTTCATCAATATCGTCAACCTCTTAAAACTAATCTAATAACGTACTACTATATTCAACAACTCTGTCAGAGAGAGAGAGAAAGAGATTACACAATTTCTGAAAGCAGTAATCTTATTTCTATTATTTGATTCACCTTCCCTGATGCATTCCTCACTATATTCTATATTTGTGATTTATTAATTTCTTGAAATTTCATAAAAAATAATTATACCGGTTTGCTACTAATGAGGGATTGGATTTGCTCGAGTTTGCTATTCCGAGTTTGCCACTAGATTTGCGACTCCGCAAATCGATCCCATATACGGACTCCATAATTGACCTATTCTGGATGTGCCCCATGTTCCATTCCTGTCCCATGTTCCATTCGTGTCCCATGTTTCATTCGTGTCCCATGTTCCATCCACAACATGAGTGGAATCTATATCGGCAGATCATAACGAGTCTACTTAGATTTGCAATATACATACATACGCATACAGGATCCATAGTGATAAACATTCGAACAAAATTTTCATCGTGCGTTCATGGACAAAATAAAAATCAATTTTCTTAAGATTCTTTTTTCAGTTCTCAAATCACTGATCAGTTGAATTTCAACATCTCAATTTTGGCTCCTCGTCAATAAAAACTAATAATTACTTAGTTTTAAAATAACACCAAAGCGAAAGAAGAAGTATTATAAAAGAATAACAAGAATAATCAATCATGCTTAAAGCATTGATTATGAAAACACTTTCCAACTTCGATGCAATTTTATTTAAACATATCTAAAATGCAATGCATTCCTCGGTAATATTTTAAAACTTATCACAATACATACTACATTAATTTATTATATTTGAAAACTTAAACCTTCATCGAAAAAAATGAACTTCATTCAAATGACGGCATTGAAATATAAATTGCCTGGTTTAAACATCTCTAAAATTTGATACATTCGTCGGTAATAATTTTAGAATTATCATAATACTACGATAATTTATTATATTTGAAAACTTCATCGAAAACAACTGAAATTCATTCAAATGGCGTCATAGAAAAATAACACACCTGACTCTCTCTATAAAAGCAGCATTTCATTCATAAATAATTTCCCATTCATATCATTCATCACAATACTATAATAATTTATTTTATTTAAAAATTAAGACCATGGAGCTACAAGTAATTAAACTCTATGAGTAAAACTTCATCGAAAAAAATCGTCCTTCTCTTTGTAAAATCAATGAATATTTCATTCATATCAGCTATGCAGACTCCATGAACTAAATGATTTTGTGTTAAAGAAATACAGTAATTCTAATACAACTCATTCTATATAGTTTGCTGTTTACATTTTACATAGGTGAAAAATAGGCTTAGTTGTAGAAATAATCAAATTTAGATGGGTGTTTAAACTCAAATATATTGTCATTGCGTTGTTTCAGTATGTAGATGCACAGAATTTAGGCAAAAATAAAGTGGTTTTAGGACGGATACAACACTCAATATGAATTAAAAAGAAATTTAAAAATCACGATTTTGAGACAAAATGGATGCCATATATCATTTTGAAGTGGGTCACGTGATCTTTTCATATCATGGTCACGTGGTCGCTTCATATAAAAGGTGTTATTATTATTTTAATTTTTATTTAAAAAAAACTACTGAATATATTTCGCTGATTTTTTTTATATATTTTATGGAACAATTTGAATATTACCTAAAATTCTCGAAGCAATTTGTGAATTTTAAAACCGCTTACAAAATGTTTGAAAAATTAGATCCCATAAGGCTCAATGTATTTCATTTTTTCAACCCGGGTTCAACCCAAAACTAATTGGGTGATATTATTCATTTATATTCCCGTAGGGCTTACAGACCGTCTGAACAACATACTAAAATTTCATTTTCATTAAGTCATTTTTACTGCAGTTATCGTGCTAACAGACAGACAGACAGACAGACACAGACAGGCAGAATGAGCAAAGTCATAAACACTTTTCAACTTTGTTGTAAAGTGTTAAAAACATTTAAAATCAAGCACCCCCACTCTTAAACACAAAACTCTTCAATTACGAATCAAACTAAAATGTTCGTTATGAAAATGAAACATCCTCTCTCATCTTAAACACCCAGAATCCCTTTCATCAAACTTAAGTAGTCCCTAGCGAATATCGAAATCATCTTGTCATCCTCTTCATCAATCTCTGAACAACATACTAAAATTTCATTTTCATTAAGTCATTTTTACTGCAGTTATCGTGCTGACAGACAGACAGACAGAATGAGCAAAGTCATAAACACTTTTCAACTTTGTTGTAAAGTGTTAAAAACATTTAAAATCAAGCACCACCACTCTTAAACACAAAACTCTTCAATTACGAATCAAACTAAAATGTTCGTTATGAAAATGAAACATCTTCTCTCATCTCTTAAACACCCAGAATCCCTTTCATTAAACATAAGTAGTCCCTAGCGAATATCGAAATCATCTTGTCATCCTCTTCATCAATCTCTTATGTGGACATCCCGCTCAATGACTTCTCTCGGGATGAGAAGACAGCCAGAGAAATAAAAGAAAGAAAGTATAATGTCCGAAAGCAATAATATTCTTTCTATCCTTCGAATCCCCCTTGAATTCTATTTTTGTTCCATTTATATCTTAAAATTTTATATAAAAAAGTAATATTACCTTCTGTTTTACTCAACGCTGCTCTTCCTATGCGCTGTCTTCAGATGTATTTTACTATCTTTTCCATAATTTTTTTTTAGTCCGAGTAGAAAATTGATTGAAAAGTTTCAAAATAAGACTAATTCATGAAAATTGTTTTAATTCATATTTAGTGCGTAAAATGCAGAAAGACATTTACAGCTCATACTGCCTATTTACTAACAGTATTCCTCAATTATACTTTGTAGCAGTTAACTGTGTACGTATAGTTTTTATTAAGAAAATAATAATTAATAAACTTTTATGTTCCACAGTGGATATATTTTCCAGTGGATATCGCATGAAATCTAAGCCAAAGGTATATTTGAAGATGAACTCGAAAAATATTGAAAATAATTTATAATCAAAACTTTATTCCAATTACATTTTTGTGATTTGCAAAAAAATATATGAATGAAAGACCTTTTATGGGTTTTTTTATATTTATTTTATATTTTTATTTATTTTATATTTATTTTATATTTATATTATATTTTATTTTTTATATTTATATTTATTTTTATATTTATTTTTATTTTATATTTATTTTAATTTTATATTTATTTTTATATTTATTTTATATTTATTTTTATATTTTTCTATTTATTTTATAAAGAATGAAAGAAACTTGTAAAATGAAATGTAATATTAAAAAAAACTGTAAAGGCTAGAGGGTTCCTAGGAAGTCCTTAAATATCCCAATAACTTTGTAAGTAAAGGTCCATGAGGATGCACGTTAGGTTTATCTATAATAAAGTGACCATACTCGATCTAATAAAAAATAATTGCAGCGCCTCTAGCGGAGAAAGATAGGAATCGAACTCGACAACAAAGTGAGATAAACGAAAAAAATTAATTACATAGTTATAGAACCTTGTCTAATGGGTGGAAATCGACAACAACCTATTACAGGGGGTATTTATTTGACATAATAATATGGTTATTGATGAATTATTGTCCCATTCAGGAATGATACAATAAACAACCCTTATATAAAGAGAAATTTAGTGCAGAGTCTGTTTAAACTGTCATTTATTAGACACAATGCACATTGGAATTCCAGAAATAACAGGACCGCGTACTTTGACGAGCATTGCAGGTGTCACCGTGTTAAAGATTCTGATGATATAACTGATTGACTGGTATTCAATGCCTTCCATTTATTTACACATTCCATTCATTCTAATGTCGATTCTTACTCATCATACAATATTCTACAACTTTGGAATCGGCTTTCTTTCTTCTTGTTGCAGAGTTTGTTATCTTATTTTGTTGCAGAGTTCGTTATCTTATTTTGTTGCAGAGTTCGTTATCTTATTTTGTTGCAGAGATCGTTTTCTTATTTTGTTGCAGAGTTCGTTTTCTTATTTTGTTGCAGAGTTCGTTTTCTTATTTTGTTGCAGAGTTCGTTATCTTATTTTGTTGCAGAGTTCGTTATCTTATTTTGTTGCAGAGTTCGTTTTCTTATTTTGTTGCAGAGTTCGTTTTCTTATTTTGTTACAGAGTTCGTTTTCTTATTTTGTTGCAGAGTTCGTTATCTTATTTTGTTGCAGAGTTCGTTATCTTATTTTGTTGCAGAGTTCGTTTTCTTATTTTGTTGCAGAGTTCGTTTTCTTATTTTGTTGCAGAGTTCGTTATCTTATTTTGTTGCAGAGTTCGTTATCTTATTTTGTTGCAGAGTTCGTTTTCTTATTTTGCTGCAGAGTTCGTTGTCTTATTTTGCTGCAGAGTTCATTGTCTTATTTTGTTGCAGCGTTCGTTGTCTTATTTTGTGGTAGAGTTCGTTATCTTATTTTGTTGCAGAGTACGTTATCTTTTTTGTTGCAGAGTTCGTTATGCTATTTTTTTAATTTCCCGCTAGGAGCGCTGCAATCACTTTTTTCTGATTAGGTATCGTCACTTTAGTTTAAATAACGTGCACACACATGGATATTTGCTTACAAAGTTATTGGGGCACCTAAGAGTCCTGTCTTTCTATGCTTAAAGTGGGCCCCTAAAACATAAAATTATTTTGCTGTAATACCGCATTTCTTTCTTTCTTACTTTCTTTCAATCTACATCGCTCTATCTATCCGAAGGTGTAAGGTATTTGTTTTTATGGCCTGGATAGTGTCATCCTGTTTAAATCAGAACTCAGTGGGAGTGGTATCTACAGGGACCGTACCCTCCCTTCTCTACCACCAACCTCTCGGAAGGACTTACGGATCCTCATATTTAACGTGTCCGTACTCTACGTGAACACGGGGCAGTTTGGGTAGAGCTGAGAATCGAATTCGGGTTGTCCGAGTGCAATCCCCGCGAACTAACCAATGGGCTATTCCACCCCAATTAAAAATGATTAAATTTTTCAGTTTTTAAAGATTGCAAGTATTATAACTGGTAAACCAAAAAAGTTAACAATGAATAGTAAGCGAGTCATTCGAATCTCCTTGAAAACTGTACAAGAATATATAATTAGAACTTTATTGGTTGGAACTCACACCGTACCCTATTTCCCCTGCTATCACCCTTTTGTAAGGACTTTCGAACCCACGGATTTGACGTACCTGTATTCTTGAGCAGATCCGGGAATCGAACTTGTATCCACCGAGTACAATCCCCATGCATTCCCCACTGAGCTATCCCGCCCAAATACCGCATTTTATTTATTTATATATTTATTACCGCATTTCATATGTTTAGAGTTTTTTTACAAAGAAGAACAAAATATTTTAAATCAATGGACCCAGAAAAACAAAACAAGCAAACTCCACTTAATAGGACTCTTGGTCAGATCGTTCCCTTTAAAGTGCGTTGTCAAACGGTTTTCCTTCTCTGACATCGATGTGGACTACGATCTGAAAACGCCAACGCACTCCTACGCTGATCCCCCTTAACGATATTTTATTTTAAAGCATTCCAAACAAATAACAGCCTCTCGCAGCTTTTTTCATATTTTCTGTTCGAAAGTTCTATTTTGAAGATGCAGTTAGATACTTATGTAATATTTTACTTTCTTAGCGTACATAGTAAAATATACAGGTTTTCTAAGGAAATCCTTAAGCATGTGTGTAAGGAAAGGTCAATGAGTGTACACATTAGGTCAATGAGTGTGCATATTAGGTTCGTGAATGTACACATTAGGTCAATGAGTGTACACATTAAGCCCATGAGTGTACACATTAGTTCCATGAATGTACACATTAGGTCAATGAGTGTACACATTAGGTCAATGAGTGTACACATTAGGTCCGTGAATGTACACATTAGGTCCATAAATGTACACATTAGGTCATTGAGTATTCAAATTAGGTCCATAAGTGTACACATTAGGTCAATGAGTATTCACATTAGATCAATGAGTATTCACATTAAGTCCATGAGTGTACACATTAGGTCAATGAGTGTACACATTAGGTCAATGAGTGTACACATTAGATCAATGAGTGTTCATATTAGAACAATGAGTATTCAAATTAGGTCTATGAGTGTACACATTAGGTCAATGAGTATTCACATTAGGTCCATGAGTGTACACATTAGGTCAATGAGTGTTCACATTAAGTCCATGAGTGTACACATTAGGTCCATGTAGAGTAACGGGGCTACGCCCGATCATATAAACGGGATTGCAGCGCTCCTATTAGGGAGAGTTTAAAATGTTAGGATAACGAACTCGGCGACAAAGCGAGATAGACGAAAAATGGCAATCACAATTTTGCAGAGTATTGCCCGATTAAAAATCGACTTTAAAACTGTTACAGGAAACATTTATTTGACACAATATGATTATCGGCGAATGGCTGTCCTATTTAGGAATGAATGATATAATGAGTAGTAATTACATGAACAGGAATCTAATGTAAAACTCTTCAAAGTGATTTTCGTCATCAACAATGCACATTTGAGTTAGAGATAGAATATTAACGAGTACTTTGACAAGCATTGTAAGTGTCCTCGGGTTACGGGTTCAGGTAATACGACAATTTGACAGGTATTTATTGCCTTCCATAGTCCGTATGTATCTTGTTACATCTATCTCGCTTTGCCGAATTCTCCTAACTACTTACATTCTCTACTAGGGGCGGTGCAATTACTTTCATTCAATCGGGTATGGTCACTTTACTATAGATGAACCAAACGCGTACACTCATAGACCTTTCCATGCAAAGTTATTGGGTTGCTTAAGGACTATAAACACTTTCTATAAACACTCTATATAAATTTAACCATCAATAACTTTATAGAATTACGTGAATTTTAGTTAAGAATTTTCTAATAAAAAGTATTTTCAAGCATCGGCGGACGGGTTTTATCCTTCTGAGCAAACAATGGCACCGAGAAAATGTAAAAAATTGATTTACAACGTAAAGTGCAGCGTAAATCAATATGTTCTTTTTAAAAACGTGGTGACTTTCAGTCGTCATTTCCGAATCTGTAGCTGACATGTATATATTATGCATAACGTAAAAAAAAAACCTATTTTCAAGGGTTTGTATCTCAGCCCCCCATGATAGCTGCAGACTTTGTATATATTTATTTAAGATTAACACGAAGCCGTTAAGAACAAAACAAATAAACATTACAATTGATGCGATAGTACCCGAGAAAAAGAACTTTAAAGTACATTTTTGTGATTTTAGCCCTGCCCTTCTTTTACTTCGATGTTGACTGGCCTGCAACCTTAACCGAGCCAATGTTAATGAATAATGGCAGCCCTTTTTGTGTGTTCCGGTGGCAAGTACTTTTTCTTTTTAAACTTTTCAATTTTTGAAGACAAATTTGATTTAGAATTTCAAAAATTGAAAAATAAAGCATGATTAAATGGTGTTCGGCAGTAAAATAAATTTTGCAATGTCTGCTTAATTGCACATTTTTCATTGTTTCATAATAATGTTGTAAAATATTAATATATTTCTATAAAGGGTATTGAAATCGCACAAAATACCCCTTCCTGGAAAATAAACTCACCGCCAAATACAGAAAACAAAAAAAAACCTTTTAAAAAAGTTTCGATATCTCTCTAAATGGTTTGCGACAAGTTTCCGTGGAACCAGAGCAGTACTTTCATGTCTAAGTACCCTGCCGAAGGATTCAAACCATACTTCAAATCACACTTAGCGCATTTTTGCCGTAGTCAAATAAAAAAATGACATAAAAATACAGCACCAGTTCTGTGGAAACTGAAAACCATTTTGAGATCTCACGACATTTAGAAGAAGACTTTTGTTTTTTAACACTTTATAACGTAGTTGAAAAGTGTTTATGACTTGCCGACCTTGTGTTGATAACTGCCGTAAAAATGACTTTATCAAAATGAAATTTTGGTATGCTGTTGAGACGGGCTGAGGGATACATGGGAATGTAAATGAATAATATCACCCAATCAGTATTGAATCTGAGTTGAAAAAATGAAATACATTGAACCCTATGGGACGTAACTTTTCAAACATTTTTTAAGCAAGGTTGAAATTCACAAATTGCTGCCAAAATTTTAAAAAATTTTCAAATTATCATATAAAATATATAAAAAAAATTTCAGCAAAATATGTTCGGTAGTTTCTTAAAAGAAAATTTAAATATTAATTACACCCATATAATATGAAGAGATCACGTGATCCACTTTAAAATAAAATATAGCATCCATCTTTTTTTCCAAGAGTGAAAATCGTGATTTTTAAAGTTCATTTAAATTTATATTTAGTGTTGCATCCATCCATCCTAAAACCTCCTTATTTTTCCGTATTTTCAGTGCATCTGTAATCTGCGCCAACGCAATTACAGTACTTTTTAGTTTAAATGATCATCAAACTTTGATTATTTCTACAATGAAGCCTAATTTTAATGGATGCAGAACGTAAACAAGTGATTGAAAGATGAGTTGTATAAGAATTGCTGAATTTTTTTCACTCAAAATTATTTAACTCTGGAGTCTGGATTAAAAGTGTATGAATGAAATATTCATTGTTTTTACATAGAGTACCAAACGATTTATATTTCGATGACGTCATTTGAATGGAGTTTATTATTTTTTCGATGAAGTTTTAAATTTTCAAGTAAAATAAATTATTGTAGTTCTGTGATAATTAAAAAAATATCTCCGCCGAATGGATAGCATTTTAGAATGATTGCAAGATGTGTTGTATAACAATTGCAGAAATTTTTTCACGCAAAATTATTTAGCTCTGGAGTCTGGAATATAAGTGATATGAATGAAACATTCATTGATTTTACATAAAGAAGCAGACGATTTTATAGCATTGCCTTTTTTGATGAAGATTTAAGTTTCCAAGTAAAATAAATTATTGTACTGCTATAATTTTAAAAAAATTACCGCTGAATGGATCGCATTCCAGAGATGTTTAAATAAAATTGCATTTTAGTTGGAAAGTGTTTCATAATCAATGCTTTATACATGATTGATATTTCTTGGTTATACTTGATGGGGAGTTTTTTTACCATAAAGTGGTGTTTTTGTGAAATAGATAAATAACTAAACCTAGCAGTTCCCTCTGTTTGCATTTCAAGATTAATGATTAATTGAAATTCATATCAGCTGTGTCGTAAAACTGACTTTATCTGATATATCTTATACCAAACTGTGGCTCATCACAATATTTCTTATTGCTACTTCGGTACGGGTGAAACCGGCACATCGAAACCAGTAGCTACTATGGGAGAATGATTCAATGAAATTTTTAGATTTTCACCGAAATTTTAGATCACCGAACTTAACCGAATCTTTCACCGAATTTAATAACGTCTATGTTTGAGGTATCCGGCTGAAATAGAAGCGTTAAGAAAAGTGTAAAAACTTTGGACGTCTTAACCTAACAGATAAATATGTAAACAATTTACACTTGTTGCACCGGAAATAGAGTACCATTTATGAATATATGATAATAATTTCAGTATTTTTTAATTGAAAAAAAATAAAAAGTTTTTTCGAGTGAGTTTTTGGATTACTTTTTTAGTTTCACTCGAAATATCTTCAAAGCTATAAAAAAGGACAACCACTGAGCGACAACATTTTTCAGTAGATAATACAGTTTCTAAATCAAAAATTGTGTTTACAAAGCTTTTACAGTTTTTGAGCAATCGTCTGGTCAAATTAGAAATAATTCTTCTTCTTCGATCCAAGCCGTCCGACCTACCCGAAGGTGTAAGATATCTGTTTCGACAGCCGAGAAATGCCACCCAATTCAAACCAGAACCCAGTGGCGGTGACATCTACAGGGACCGTACTCTTCTTTCTCTACCACCAACCTCTCGGAAGGACTTACGGACCCACATATTTAACGTGCCCGTACTTTGCGTGAACACGGGGACAGTTTAGGTAAAGCCGGGAATTGAATTCTGGTTGTTTGAGTGCAATCCCCGCGAGCTAACCAATGGGCTATTCTACCCCAATTAAAAATGATTAAAATTTTTCAGTTTTTTAAATATTGCAATTACTATAACTGATAAACCAAAAGAGTTAGCTATGAACAGTAAGCGAGTAATTCGTTTCCCCTTGAAAACTCTACAAGAATATATAATTAGAACTTTAATGGCGTTTTATTTTACAAGACGTTATTAACGTAAAACCATTTCGAGTCCATTGGACTAAAGCCACCACTGATTTTTTTATACATATTTCTCACATATATTTTAATCCCATTGTAAGATATTTTACGTGTTCTTCGTAGGTGAAACCTCATACGAAAAACCTCAACGGTGTTGTTCTCCAGTTTGGCAAAACGAGCTTTCTTCTTCAAGGTAATATAAATAGATCAACTGCACTGTCAAGAGCAGAACAATGCTTCCAGAAGTTAAAGTTTTGCCAAACTGGAAGTTATAAAAATCAAACTTCTTAGAGAAGTGAAACAGAGAAACCAGCAGCGAAAGATTGGTAGTATAAACAAAGTTAATTTTGTATGTTTTTTCTCGCATTTTTGCTTATTCAAACTAAAAAACATATTTTGTATTCTGTCCATCTAACTTTGTCTTGTTTAAAATGTTATGCAATCACTAAGTCCACTCATCACTTTCATTGCATTTACCAATGCGTTTAATAAAATATTTTTTATGGATGAGGTTTTTATTCTATATTTAAAATTATCTCATATATAATTAACAGTTTTATAGAAATAATTGCTGATTGATTTTTGGTAATTAATTAAAAAGTAAACAACTTACACAGTGTAATAGTTTTCTTTTAGATTAATTGCTTATTGCCTCAGATAATAACCCTTTCGTAGACATTTAAAAGTTACATAAAATTCTCTAAAAATTAGACAGGGTGTATTTTGTTAGCTTTTAAGCATTTATCAGCACATTGGTTAGATATTAAATTGCTAAATTTCCAATTATTTGATTGTCAGATATGTATTTATATTATAAAAGAAATATTCTTTACCACCACTTCATAGGCGTAATCAGAATCTAATAATACCGTAGATGGATTAAAAATGAGTCATAGTGGTAGATATTACTTTCGCAATTGATCATTTGCACGTTATGCCACTACTGACACATCAAATTCCTGTTCATATAGCTTCCCCACAAGGTTATAAAACAATATATATCTACGAACCTTGTCTATCTACGGACCTTGAACTTCCTCTAATTTTCCGTCCAATGTCAGAGCATAAACTCTTAATGCTGTCCTCTCTTGCCTCTAGGAAGCAAATAGGGATCTATATCCAAACCTCCTATACAGATTTCCACTATGTACCTTTCTCGAAGACGTACGTTCATAATTTTATCGTATTTGTTAGTGATATCATGATTGAACCTATTACCACATCTGACCTTATTCCCCACATAATAAAGCACACAGACGCTATGGATATTACAAACCAACTCCATTTAAATCACAACAAATCCATAATACCATCTGCTATACCAATACCCCCAGACAACACACACGTCTGAATACCTCTTCGAAATTGCAGCGATATAGAAAGAAATATTTAGAACGATTGACCCCGTTCGCCTTTCATTCTATCCATAATATCGCATTCGAATTTTACCCCCCCCCCCCCCACCCCACCCCTCCCTTCTATCTATTCTATGGCTTCAAATCTGGGCATATATCTGTCCTTAGAAAGTCCTTGATGTCCAGTTATGCTTTAATGGTGTACTATTTCTCCTCCCCTGTTTCTATTTTCTCTTCCTTATCTTCGACTCTTCGATTTTTTTCTCTTTGACTGGAAACAGTTAGTGATCCGAGTAGGGTATAAGAAATGATTTTTTTTTTCATTTTAGCTGAAACATGTACTTTTCGTTTTTTAAATGTAAAGATTCGAAAGTGCTTTAAAAAAAATCAGATGGTCTTTAATCGCAAGCTGCTGGAAACTGCAAAAAATAAATGAAATTAAAAGTTGGGTAGAGAAGAACCACTACCATTTGTTTTGCCGTTGAGATATATGCCTATTTCATTATCTCTACGATACAATGTATATAAGAAAAATGTTGTGAAACATGTATGTATGGGAAATATCGTGTATAGATGGGTGTTCTCTGAGTGAAAAGTCTGACAAAATGTTCGTGATTCTTACTTACTCAAACTATTGAATATACAAAGAATTGTTTTTCGGAAAATTTGCGAATTCAAAATTTTGATGAATAAGCGCGTTTTAAGACCTATTAAACACATTTCAAATACTTTTGGAAATATTTCCTGGTGCGTGCGTGTGTGTGCGTACGCCCATGTGTATGTGTGGTTGTATGAGTGAGTGCGTGCATACGTGTGTGCGCGCGCATTGGTGTGTGCCTGTGTGTGTGCGCGTGTGTGTATACACATCTATATGCAGGGTCTTTATAATTAAAGTTCCATTTTGAAATGGCCATAAAAGAAAAACTACTGGACAGAATGTTATCAAACTTGGTAATACTTTACAGGAGGTCATGGGATTTTATTTTCCGCAAAGAAAAAAAAAGGTTCAAAAACTCACCATCAGCAGGGAATGGCGCTGTACGCAATATTGTTAAACGAAATAAGACATGAAGACATCAGTTTAAAAAGTTTTTAATCGTTTCTAAAACGTTTTACAAATCATGTTCAATGTGGCTTCCACCATTTTCTGAAAGCAAGTTAAATCGCATTACTACTTTCTCAACAGTAGCTCTTAATATATCAGGAGGAATGTTACGGACATGTCGGTATAACACATTTTTCAATTCCGTCAAATTGTTATGTTCATAAACAGTGGCTTTGAGGTAACCCCATAGCCAGAGGTCACAGGGGTTGAGGTTTGGTGTGGCCAAGAAATGGGAGTGGCCAAGAAATGGGAAAGTGTCGGCTGACAATCCAGTCATCCTTGAAATGTTGCTTAAGTAACTGTTTGACACATGTACCAATGTGAGGTGGAACCCCGTCCTGCATAAAAATCGTGGTGTCTAAGCCACTGTTTATGGTAATAACAAACAATTTGGCGGAATTGAAAAATGTGATACACCGACATGTCCGTAATATTCCTCCTGATATGCTAAGAGTTACTGTTGAGAACGCAGTAATGCGATTTAACTTGCTTTCAGAAAATGGTGGAAGCCACATTGAACATGATTTGTAACACGTTTTAGAAACGATTAAAAACTTTTTAAGCCGACGTCTTCATGTCTTATTTGGTTTAACAATATTGCATACAGCGCCATTCCCCGCTGGCTGTGAGTTTTGGACCTTTTTTTTTTTTTTTTGCGGAAAATAAATTCCCATGACCTCCTGTAAACTATTACCAAGTTTAATAACATTCTGTCCAGTAGTTTTCCTTTTATGGCCATTTTAAAGTGGAACTTTAATTATAAAGACCCTGTATATATATATATATATATATATATATATATTCAACCGACCAACATTCTGTTCAGTAGTTTTCCTTTTATGGCCATTTTAAAGGGGAACTTTAATTATAAAGACCCTGTAAATATATATATATATATATATATATATATATATATATATATATATATATATATATAAAGAAATACAATCCCAAAAAGTATGAAATCCAAGAAAGAGAAAGGCGCAAATTGCCGCACTATCAGAGTCTTGAAAAATAAGATTTAAAATGAAAAAAGAAAATATATAGATGGAATGATTGTTTTTACAGGGTTGCAGAAAGGTCAAGGGGGATTGCGACCCCTATTTCCTGGTTAGAAGCTAGCTTTGACTTCATGAAAACGCTCCCAGAGACTCTGCACGCCCGAAACAACAATCGATCATGCCCGTGGGGAAAAAATGTCCGAATCCCAGACAACATAAAAATGATCAAAATAACAAAAATTGGAAATTTTACTAACCAGCAAGACGAGAATCTTGGAAGAGATGCATAAAGCGTATATACTTCGAATAGGAAAGCATACATAAAAAAGTCGCGTCTAACTTATAGAGCCATCTGGATGTGAAACAATCAGATAATCCTAGGTAAGAGTTGAGTTGTATTGCATGATGTCGGATAAATTAACATAATTTTTATCACTATAATTTCTGCAAAAACCATATTGTCCAATTAAACTAGGATATACTCCTAATGTTAATAGAATTATAGCCCTCTATAAACAAATTGGTATTAATATTACAGTGGTCAAATTTCCTTATTTAGTGCTCATACAAAAAATCCATAAAAAACCTGTTAAATTTAGACCTGTCACTATAAGTTGTAATACCTATTTAACCAAAGTGAATTCCATTTTATTAAAACTATTAACACCTGTTATGAAGAAAATACGAAAAGAGGGCTCTGTTATGATTAAAAACAGTTATGAAGTGGTCGACAGATTGAAAACTTATTCTGAAAGATTTTATTTTAGAACGTTTGATTTTAAAGACCTATTTAACAATATCAACTTACAAGATCTCTTTGATATTTTAATGCAAATTTATATTACATCAGATTTACACAAATATGTGGAAACCAACAAGTACAAAAGCCTCCTTAAGATTGTCATATTTGAGAATATACTATATAATGGAATCGCATTTTATAGACAAATCAAAGGCATCCCAATGGGAGGGGGATGTTCCTCGTTACTTGCGGATTTTTACTTACATCATTATGAGAAAGGCACGCATTTAATTAGTGAAATACCATTCTTTAGATTCGTTGATGACGTCATGATTGGAGTGGATAATCAATATACTATATTTGATTTTACATTCTACCCACCGTGTCTTGAACTAATCGAATCGGAGTCAGCGAAGGTAGGAACAGTTGATTTCCTTGACATCACTATTTATTATAATTTGGAACAGAAATTATGTTATAAATTATTTGACAAGAGACATCTATATGACTGCAAGATCAATTATTTTACCCACTGGAATACCAACTTAAGTTTAAACGTACAACGTAATTTAATCGTAAATCACTTGAACAGATACAGATTATTAAACTCATCTATTACAGAATTTAATAAATGCATGATGCATTTAATCAATGGAACTCGGGAACAATCATATCCCTTCCGCTTTGTACAGCACTATTATGATGTTTTTTGCAGAAATTATAGTGATAAAAATTATGTTAATTTATCCGACATCATGCAATACAACTCAACTCTTACCTAGGATTATCTGATTGTTTCACATCCAGATGGCTCTATAAGTTAGACGCGACTTTTTTATGTATGCTTTCCTATTCGAAGTATATACGCTTTATGCATCTCTTCCAAGATTCTCGTCTTGCTGGTTAGTAAAATTTCCAATTTTTGTTATTTTGATCATTTTTATGTTGTCTGGGATTCGGACATTTTTTCCCCACGGGCATGATCGATTGTTGTTTCGGGCGTGCAGAGTCTCTGGGAGCGTTTTCATGAAGTCAAAGCTAGCTTCTAACCAGGAAATAGGGGTCGCAATCCCCCTTGACCTTTCTGCAACCCTGTAAAAACAATCATTCCATCTATATATTTTCTTTTTTCATTTTAAATCTTTATATATATATATATATATATATATATATATATATATATATATATATATATATATATAGTGTACATGATAACTCAAGAAGGAATATGCATTCCGCCATGAAATTTTATGTTGTTGTTGAGACCCAGACCGTCCGACCTACCAGAAAGGTGTAAGGTAACTGTTTGGACGGCCGGGAAGTGCCACCCAATTTAGACCGGAACCCAGTGGGGGAGGCATCCACAGGGACCGTACCCTCCTTCCCCTACCACCAACCTCTCGGAAGGACTTGCGGACCCACATGTTTAACGTGATCGTACTCCGCGTGAACACGGCGACAGTTTTGGCAGAGGCTGGAATCGAACCCGGGCCTAGCGAGTGCAACTCCAGCGCGCTAACCAATGGGCTACCGCGCCCATGAAATTTTATGTGTAGAAACATTATATATAATTTTAGTTATTTGAATGATTGAATTATTATTCAATATTTAAGTTTTTTACTGCATGATTTCTTACGGAGAAACAATAATTCCCAGGACAACAGTAATAATATAGTATATTGCAGGAAGTTGATGACGTGAACTACACTAAAAATGCGGAGGTATTATTTCGTCATACAGATCAACCAAATGCATCCTATTCATTGGCGTAACAGACATTTCGCCAAATTGAAAAAACAATTTTAAAAAAATACGAAACATTTAAATTTTACTAAGATATCTGAAGACACGTATTTTCTGCTCTCTGATACGGATAATAGAATTGGAACTGAACACCATGTGGGATGAGGCTATCTGAGGAAATCGAATACAGACTCATCCCCCAAATATTTCATATCTCTCCCCCCCCCCTCCTCCATCCCCAAAATATACGATTTTTTAGAAAGCACTTATAGAATTTTATCTTCATGCAAAACTGCATAGTAATTTGTAGATATTACTTTGCACATAGCCATTCTTTAGTTCTTCTTTAATTAGAGGAATATCAATCTACCGTACATTGTTGACTAAGTAAATGCCAATTTTGCAGAGAGGTATATAACAATTCTTATAAAACAGCATAAAAGACAAAAATAAGGATGCAACGGGTTTCGAATAAAAGGCAAAATATCATTCCTCTTTGTCATATTGATATTTTGTGCGATATGAACTTGGTACCGGTATGACATCTTTAATGTTTCACCATTCATTCATAGCATCCCGCTACTCGTTTCTTTATCCGATGTTTTTATTTTTACACCTTTTTGATCTCTTCGAGCCGATGGGAACTGTTTTTCTACTTCTGCCACGCTTGCAATTCTACCGACAAATCCCGATCTTGCTCTGATGAATATAGGTCACGCTTCTTGCTAGACCTGATAAAGAAGACATTTTTGCCTTTAAAACCGATTGACATTCTTTTTTTTCTGTTTTATTGTATTTTATATGAAGTATTATTATATCTTTCTAACTTCTAGTAGCAATTTGGGCTTTTCGAACTCAGTTCTGTAATTCTGAACCATATACAGCAATATATACTTTAAGTGGAGGCAAAAATTTCGCAATACTATTTTTTTTTTCTAAAACGTTTTTGATTAACCATATTTTTATCAGGATCTGATACATATAGAAATTAGATGATGACTGATACAGATTCAGCATCAAATTTCGGAGGAGGTATGGGTTCACTCTAAGGATTTCCCCTTTCGATTCTTTTTTCTATTTCCGCTTCAAAATTTTGGACCACTGGTGACTCAGTATTGTAAAAAAATACTAGGAAAAAAATCAAAATATCTACATTTTGATATTGGCCCAAATAGGCTGCTAATAGCTGCCAATATTGGGTCAATATCGATATGCTACTAAGGTAGAGCTTAGATGATGACGACGACTGATATAAATTCAGCATCAAATTCCGGACGAAGTGCAGAGGTTCAATAAGGATTTCCACTTCCGGTTCAAAGAATTTCCTTGAAACAAGAATGGTTATAGATTTAGATCAGGTGATGAATAATGCGAATTCAGCATCAAATTCCAGAGGAGGTGGAGATTCATTCAAGATTTTCGCTTTCAGTTCTAAAAATGTCATATTTTTCCGATAATTTGCATAACTGTATTAAAATAAATATGCAAAAGAAAATAATAATGCTTCATAGTTCTGTCAAAAATGAAGTGTGCGCACCATTTACCACCATATGAAGGCTGCTTCATTAATTTATTATTCTTACCTGCTTTATTAAATTTTGAATATATTTTGAGCCACCGCTGGAGCTCACTAAATACTCTACACACCATACATCAATGTCGTTTACTTTGTCATTTACAGCAACAAAAATCCTAACAGTAATAAAATACATGTTACAATAATAATTTTAGAAAAACCCCAAAACTTTCTCACTTGATCCTAAGTTCAAATAGCGAATTCCCATTCCCTTTATGATCAAAACATGCCAACACTATTCGCATCCAATCTTTTTCACCAAAATAGGACGCCATACAACTACAGACATTACAAGCTCCTCTTAAAGCACAAAAACTCATTATACCATCCTCCAGACCAATACACTCTAACAACGCACTCTGAAATATCTCTCCAAAATCGCAGCTATATAGAAAGAAATATGTAGAACGATTGACCCCGGTCCTCCTTCATTCTATCGCATTCGAATTTCACCCCCCCCCCCCCATTCTATCTATTCTATGGATTCATGTATCAGCATGAATACATGACCCCAGAAGGTCTTTGATGTCCAATTATGCTTTAATAGTGCACTAATTGTCTCTCCTCTCTATTTCTATTATCTTCCTTCTCCTTAACTTCGTTCTCTTCAGTTATCCCTGAGTGAAAGCAGCAATCTGTGTAAGGTCATAGAAATGTTTCTTTAATCAGGGATGGCTTTTTACTTTTCTTCCCTACAATACACAGCATATATATTGAAAAGTATTGTACTGGTGAGAAAAATTCAAATTTTATCGATTTACAATCTTTCGGTAACTAAGACTGCGGATCAACTATTTTTAGCGGTATATCCGTGTTTGCATATTTATAGGTATGTCTGCCTATTTGATGTATATACCCTCTCTCGCTCGAACATTATTTGCAGATTAGGTTGTATATATAAATCGGAAAAAAAAACTGGTTTTGTTTTCTAAATGGTCCAAAAATTCGAAAAAGACTGAAAAAAAAGAGTTAGCTGGACTATGTCAATGAAATGCTTGTTTTATAGGAGTTTTTTTTTTAATATATCCAATAAAACCACCTACATTACGGTGCAATAAATATTCTATTCTCAATCTATTATATTTATTTTTTTATTCGAATTTAGGATAATTTACGCCGCTTTAAAATGCACCGTCGTCAGAAAGAAATCGATGTAACATAAAAAAAGTTTGCATTTCAACTTATATTATACTATAAAACTTGAATTAAAGTATGTAAGAAAGATAAATGAATTTTAAGACTATAGTGAAATTCATAGGCTGCCCACGCAAGAAATTGTTAATTTTTAAATTTGAAAATTCCTGAAAATATCACCTTTCTTAATCAAGAATCCATGAGAGCTAAAATAAATATAAGGCTATAAGAAATGTTGAGCTTACAGTAGAGGGTGGGGATATATAAATTGATACAAGGACATCGCATTACGCTGCTTAACTACCACTATTTTAAAATTTGTTTTGATTATTTGAAGTTTTATAATTCATTTTAACTATTTAAAATTTTATAGTTTATTTGTACTTTTTGGAATTTCATATTTCATATATATCAAAACATATGTGCATAGGAGAATATTATAAATACAAAATACGGAATTCGCTGTTTATCTAATATGCTTTTTTTAGCATCCTAGAAGTGGAGCTGCAGCTAAGCAGGGTCCAGAAAAAGACACACTTAGATAACTGGTCAAACTCCTTGCCCCTTAAATAATCATCCAACTGAAATTATGATAGATTAAATATCTATCTATAAACACAAATTAAATATCTATCACATAAATTCCATGAAAAATTAGCATTTGAAAAGAATTTTTGAAAATAACTCATTTTTACCTTCTCATACGTAGTATAAGGAAAGTATTATTTCCACGAAAATATTCGATCTCGAGATTTTAATGTCAATATATGTTTTATGACCTCCTGCACACATTTTGGATAATTTTGGAAGGATGTCCGTCTGTCTGTCTGTGGCTGATTTCTTGCATACACGATAGCGGCCACAAATATTAATGGATTTTCACGAAACTTTATATCTGGCTTTGTTATCAAAGAACCTCAGCAATTTTTAATTTTATTCGATTTTTTTTATTTTTCTAACATGGCAGCGTAGGACAAAATTTGACATAATCGTGAATAAAAGGGTTTATTTATGGTTCAACGATCACAAGACTTCAGACTTCATACACTTTCAATCATTGTTGTGAAAAATAGCCGCAATATATTTCTTTTTTGTACGTGACATCATTAGCCCCCTTGGGAGGAAGTTAACTTCAGAGGGAGATACGTTGTCAAGTATAGTATCAATTGAAAGAATTTTTAAAGACCTTTACAATGAAGGGTAACATGCTATAAATGTAATCATTTGGACTCACGATACCAAATTTTCAAATTTTTTCCTGTAAAATTTGAAAAAAAAAATTATATTTTGGTATGAAGAAGTTGAGTTGAGTCACACTCCAGGTAATTTATATTGAAGTAATGGCATGCAGTGTAAATTTAATATTTAACTAATTTATCTAATATACAATTTATCTAATTTATCTAATATACTAATTTATCTAATATATAGTGATGATACAAATAAATGTTTTGAATGATCCATAAAGCTATACATTTGTATAAATTTATTTTGTTATAAATCCTTATAGAAAAAGAAATATTATTAAACAGGAATGAATGAGGGATAAATTATTAAAAAAAACAGTTTTTCAATGTCCTTCTTTACACAACAGTGGCTCATGGGAAAAGTCGTCAATAAATGTTGATCACGCACGAAATTGAACTAAATTGAGGATGTAGGCAAATTTATTTTAAAAAAATACTATAAACATCTTATCATTAAACAAAATTAATACTTTGTAAAATTGTCAAAAAGAAATGAAAGTGTTGAAATATTAAGTAATTTTACATTGACTTCGCTTATTGTCCACCGGTAAAGCGTTAACATCTTCTGCAATTCCTATTTGGCTCATACCTAAGCCTCTAGAAATTTGCTGCCAAAATAGATTAATAAAACTCACTCAATTATATCCATACATATATGAATCCTCTAAAGAACATCCTACCAAAATAATTCGAGAAAAAAAAACAGTCACACCTTATTTTTTACGCTCCATTCCTTTTATGGCCAAAATATCGCCACGCCATCCAATACCACTTTTTTACACTGTACGGCTACAGATATTACGCACAACATCCTGTAACGTAACACAAATCCATGATACCATTTTCTAGACCAATACCCTCAAACAGCAAGCTGAAATATATCACCGAAATCGCAGCAATATAGAAAAGAAAAATTTAGAACGATTGACCCTGATCGTCCTTCATTCTATCCATGACATCACATTCGAATTTCAACCCCCCCCCCCCACACACACACACACTATCTATTGTACGGCTTTATGTCTTCACATATCCATCCCCCCAAAAAGTCCTTGATGTCCAGTTATGTTTTAATGGTGTACTATATCTCCTTCTCTGGGTCTATTCTCTTCTTTCTCTTCTGCTCTCTATTCTTCGGTCTCTTTCTCTGGGAGAATAGAAGCAATAAGTGATCTGGGCAAGCTCATAAAAGTTTCACTTAGGAGGAGGGATGGCTTTATATTTTTAAATGCCATTTTCGAAAATTCTTTAAAAACTGTATATCCTTTAATAGAGAGTTTTTAAAATATGAAAATAAAGATTAATTAAGTGATCCGCGTAAGCTCATAAAATCTTCCTTTTGGTCTAAAGATTATTTTTTAATGAAATATTTTCAAAAATTCTTCAAACATTCTACTTTTTTAACACTTTACAGCAAAGTAGAAAAGTGTTTATAACTTTGTTCATTATTTCTGTTGTCGGTCTGTCTGTCTGTCCGTTAGCACGATAACTGTCATAAAAATAACTTAATCTAAATGAAATTTTAGTATGTTGTTCAGACGGTCTGTGGGACCTACGGGAATATAAATGAATAATATCACCCAATTAGTTTTGGATTGAACCCAGGTTGAAAAAATGAAATACATTGAACCCTATGGGACCTAATTTTTCAAACATTTTTTAAGCGGATTTAAAATTCACAAATTGCTTCGAAAATTTTAGGTAATATTCAAATTATCCCATAAAATATATAAAAAAAATTTCAGCAAAACATATTCAATAGCTTTTAAAATGAAAATTAAAATAATAATTACACCTCTTATATGAAGCGATCACGTGATCCACTTCAAAATGAAATATGGCATCCATCTTGTCTCAAAATCGTGATTTTTAAAGTTCTTGTTAATTCATATTGAGTGTTGTATCCGTCCTAAAACTGCTTTATTTTACCTTAAATTCTGTGCATCTACATACTGAAACAACGCAATGACAATATACTTGAGTTTAAATGATCATCCAAATTTGATTATTTCTACAACGAAGCCTATTTTTCACTTGTGTAAAATGTAAACAGCAAAATATGTAGAATAAGTTACATAAGAATTGCTGTATTTCTTTATCACAAAATTATTTAGCTCATGGAGTCTGCATAGCTGATATGAATGAAATATTCATTGATTTTACAGAGAGAATGACAATTTTTTTCGATGAAGTTTTAAGCATAGAGTTTAATTACTTGTAGCTCCATGGTCTTAAGTTTTTAACTAAATAAATTATTTTAGTTCTGTGATGAATGAAATGAATGGGAAAATGTTATCAATGAAATGCTGCTTTTATAGAGGGAACCAGGCGTGTTATATTTTCTATGAAGTCATTTGAATGAATTTCATTTGTTTTCGATGAAGTTTTCAAATATAATAAATTATTGTAGTATTATGATAATGTTAAAAACATTACCGAGAAGCCAGATGATTCATATTTAATTGACGTCATTTGAATAAAGTTCATTTTTTTTATGAACTTTAAAGTTTTCAAATATAATAAATTAATGTAGTATTGTGATAATTTTTTAAATATTACCGAGGAATGTATCGCATTTTAGAGATATTTAAATGAAATTGCATTGAAGGTGGAAAGTGTTTCATAATCAAGGCTTTATGCATGATTGATCTTTCTTGTTTAATATGAAACCTACAAAGGCTAATTGAAAGAAAGTAATAAAGGGATACATTATTACAACTCCGTCTCTTTGGAAGTTTTTAGCTTGTTATTTGTTACCCTTTTGTTAACACTTTACAACAAAGTTGAAAAGTGTTTATGACTTTGTTCATTCTGTCTGTCTGTCTGTCCGTTAGCACGATAACTGCCGTAAAAATGACTTAATCGAAATGAAATTTTAGTATGTTGTTCAGACGGCCTGTAGGACCTATGGGAATATAAATGAATAATATCACCCAATTAGTTTTGGATTGAACCCGGGTTGAAAAAATGAAATACATTGAGCCGTATGGGACCTAATTTTTCAAACATTTTTTAAGCGGATTTAAATTTCACAAATTGATTCGAAATTTTTAGGTAATATTCAAATTGTTCCATAAAATATATAAAAAAAAATTCAGCGAAATATATTGAGTAGTCTTTTTAAATAAAAATTAAAATAATAATAACACCTCTTATATGAAACGATCACGTGACCATGATATGAACGTATCACGTGATCCACTTCAAAATGATATATGGCATCCATCTTGTCTCAAAATCGTGATTTTTAAAGTACTTTTTATTTCACATTGAGTGTTGTATCCGTCCTAAAACCCCTTTATTTTGGTTTAAATTCTGTGCATCTACATACTAAATCAACGCAATTACAATATATATGAGTTTAAATGCGCATCCAATTTTGATTATTTCTACAACGAAGCCTATTTTTCACTTATGTAAAATGTAAACAGCAAAATATGTAGGATGAGTTGTATAGAAATTGCTGTATTTTTTTAACGCAAAAGAATTTAGCTCATGGAGTCTGCATAGCTGATATGAAAGAAATATTCATTGACTTTACCGAGAGAAGGACGATTTTTTGCAATGAGGTTTTAAGCATAGAGTTAAATTACTTGTAGCTCCATGGTCTTAATTTTTAAATAAAATAAATTATTATAGTATTGTGAGGAATGACATGAATGGGGAATTATTTATGAATGAAATGCTGCTTTTTTAGAGAGAGCCAGGCGTGTTATTTTTTCTATGACGTCATTTGAATGAATTTCAGTTGTTTTCAATGAAGTTTTTAAATATAATAAATTATCGTGGTATTATGATAATTCTAAAATTATTATCGAGTAAAATATCACATTTTAGAGATGTTTAAACCAGGCAATTTATATTTCAATGCCGTCATTTGATTGAAGTTCATTTTTTTTTATGAAGGTTTAAGTTTTCAAATATAATAAATCAATGTAGTATTGTAAGAAGTTTTAAAATATTACCGAGGAATGTATTGCATTTTAGACCTGTTGAAATAAAATTGCATTGCTGTTGGAAAGTGTTTCATAATCAATGCTTTAAGCATGATTGATCTTTCTTGTTTATTTGTAATGTAAAACTCCATATGCAGCGTTGTAATTTTTTATTCATGGCAATTATTTTATTGAAAATTTTACTAAACCTGACTTTTCATTACCCATAAATTCTTGAATTTTCATTAAAACTATTTTCAGTTATCGTTAATTAAAACTTTTAATGTGCTCGGCACGTGACTTCAAATCGACTTCGATTACGAATTCAATTTTTAACGTGTATAAATGTCTATTGCCTGGGTACCCGGCTAAAATCGGATCATTGCAAAAAAAAAGGTAAACACGTTAGACACTGGTATCTGCAAAACTAATAGATAAGAAAGTAAAAAATGCTTAATTTTTTTGTTATAAATATCATTCTATTTATGAACATATAAAAAAAATTTGATATTTTAATATTTTGTAGTTTTATTACAAAACGGCTAAAAAGTATTTGTCTAAACGAGATTATGCCTCACTTTGCTTACTTCCACTCAAAATATCTTCTAAACTCTAAAATATAAGTATAAATAGTAGAAAACGAAATTGCTTCATAAGAAATTTAATTTCTAAATTAATATGTCATTTTTACAAAGCTCTTATAGTTTTCGAGAAATTGCCTTGTCAATTTCAAGAAGATTGGAAACTTTCTGTTTTTCAAGTTTCTGATGCTTATATCTCGAAACTAAAAACGCTTGCTAGCTACGAATTATAGGAAGCAATGTGTAGCCCCTTGAAAACCCTATAAGAATATACAAGATAGGATCAAAAAGTTCGGAGACTGTGCTGATATCTTTAATCCTGATTGGAGGAGAGGGGAACTATTTTACCGTGGTGTAGAGGCACATGGGAAGCGAGATTTGAAAAGGAAGAAGCAGGTCCGCAGTGCAGGGTTTTTCCAGTGAATTATAGTTGTTCACGTTCTTCGAAAACGGAAATGGCGTTTGAAGGACAACGTGCGAATACCAAATTCTGCCAGCGTTTGGGGAAATCGCCCGACAGAAACATTGCACCTGCTGCAGCAAGTTAATTACAACAATAATTACAACAAAAAATTATCAGTAGTTTCAAATTTTTTTTTGTCATCGAAAATTCCATAAAAGAAAACCAATTTAAGATATTTATGCATAATTCTTCTTTTATTTCATTTTATCGATTTTTTCAAATGAGTTTTTAAAAAAAGTGTTGTTCTATTTTTGTCAATTTGTACAAAGATATAATCAGCATCAAGTTAACATATGACTTAACAGTCAAATTTATGAAGCTAGTACAAACAGATCTGAACTAGTGTGGTACATAACATTGCTGAGACAAACAGACACACACGCAAACACCACGATAAAGCAATCGAATCGTATTCTCGAAACCATATAAATCCGTGGAAATAATCGATCACGTTTCACTATTTTCCCTATACACATTCCATGGATTACAGGTATAGGAAAAATACGCATGAAAAGATATCTTTAAAACCACAATCTCTGTTCTTTTACTTTCCCTTATTCTAATATCTCAACAGCAAAAAAGTGTTGCCACCAACGATTTTAAAACGCAGATCCAAACGAACGAAAAAGAATCGCATTTTCATGAAAGCTCGGAAATAACTCAACTTACTTTCCCCGAGTCTTGATTTTCAATACAACCTTCGATTCGAAATTGAGAAGACCGAACGGGAAGATAGTAAAACTGCAATAAAAATGGAAGAAATCCTTCTAGCGCCATTTCTTCAGCTTTTCATCTTTCCCCATAGACAGTTTACGTTTTTATATTTCTCAAAATGTAAGAAAAAAAAGTGCCACCTCCAGCTTCATTGCACATTTTCTTCCTTTCATTTTTTTGTTCTGATTAGCATTCGTTGCAAGGCGTTTTCTGTAAATTCGGATAAAATTCATCCAAAAGACATTCAGAGAGAGGGGATGTGACTTTAATGTGCGATGGTCGGGAGTTCGTTGTCTTATTGGCTCCTCGAGGTGTTTTATAAAGTTGATACGATAGAAAGTCAGGTGACAACCTTAAAATATTATTACAGTTGATATTTGTAAACTGCAAATACATTTAGCGCCCTTTTGATCAATTTTACTTTGCATACAGTACATAGTATATATAAAGTAAAAGAGTATTATTTCTTTAAACTCAGACCGTCAGACCTACCCGAAAGTGTAAAGTATCTATTCGGGCGGCCAAGGCGGTGCTACTCAATTTAGACCGGGACCCAGTAGGGACGACATTCACACTGACCGTACCCTCCTTCCTCTACCACCGGAAGGACTTTTGGACACACAGACATGTTAATACTCCACGTAGATACGGGAATAATTTGGGCAGAGCAGGAAAACGAACATGGGTCCTTCAAGTGCAATCGCTGTGGTCTAACCATCGAGCTATCCCGCCCGCAAAGGGACATGCGAATTTCGATATATATATTAATAAAAATTGAAAGATTTTAATCGAAAACTATGCATAATCTACTGTATGTACAAAAAAATCCATCTCTAGCATATCTGTTACAAATAAGTAACTATAGACCAAGACTAAGAATAAAAATAGAAGGTAACATATCACTACAATGGAAAGGGGGATGAGAAGAATATATATATATATATATATATATATATATATATATATAGTTAGAAATCAATCATTAGTTAGAAATCAACCATTTTCTCAATTATGTCCATGAATATAGGAATGCGCTTCCATTGTAGATAGCAGCATCCGTAGACCGATTTCTCAAAAAAGTGAAACTTGTCCATGGATGCTATTATCTACAATGGAACCACAAACAGCTCGAAACGATTTTGAGCGAAGCTTGACTAAATATTAGCAAAAAAGTCTTCAAAATTACTGTAATGTGGCCAATAAATTTATTAATTGAAAACTAATGAGCGATTTATACTATGAGAGATACAAATGCTAGCTACACATTTCCTTTACACACAGGGAAACGGAACCTGGAGCGACACGCACAATGCCAAGACTAAGTGGTCTTTATAGGAATCGCATAATACCGATTGTTTAAAAATTGTAGAATAAGGGTTGTTAAAAATTCGAACGATATACCTGCACCCAAACCAATATTTATTTTTCATAATATCAATCGTATATTTTATAATATGACAGATTTTATGTGAGGAAAATATCAAAGGCATGTTTTTACCTCTTCACTTTCTCTAGATTACTTCTTATATATAAAAAAAATAACGTTCAAATATTAAACTTTCGAGTTTTAATGGAATGACATACAATAAACATCGCTAAATACGAATCGATTAATTTTTCAATAAAGTGTGTACGTGCAAAAATATCTTTTAAACAAATTGATGAACGTGAAAAAATTTGGTACGATATTTTAAATCGATGAACATCGGAAATCTATTACTTGAGAAGCCCACACCAATAAATGCTTTAAATTTCTCGAAAAAAAAAATTCAGAAATGAAAAAATATTAGTTATGCCATAAATTGTTACAGAAATAATCTTTATATGAAATGTTTTATTTAAAAGAAAATCGCATCATATTTGGAATGTCAATGTGCGTTAATCTCGAAATGCTGCACGTTTTTGATCAAAAAAAGAAAAAGAAAAATTAAAAAAAGGTCACTATTATCCAATTAGGATAATATTGTGGTGTAAATACCTTTAACGAAAAATAAATGTACTCAAATATTTAGGCATTATTACGAGCCATTCCCTTGATATTAGAAATTTTACATTTTCCCAAGAAGCATGATGTTTCGAGAGTGATTTCACTGAAATTGGGGACAGCAAAATTGTAATTGGTGGCAGCAAAAAATCTATCGATGTTATAAGACAGCTCTCATTTATTTCCTAACAATATCTACATTTATATAGCTGTAGGAAATAGCGCTTATTGCACACAACAAATTTATTAACAAAAGTTAAAAAAAATCAATTTCATGTTTTCACACTAGTATCCATTTATAGATACGAGGAGAAATAAATCTAAAAACTACTAACATTACATTTTACCAGCTTCCACTGAAGAAATTATGAAACGCTTTTACAATCAGTGTTTTATAATTTCTTTAAAAAAATCTAAAATACATTTTCAATCAGAGAATTTCAGATTTTTCAAGCGCAGGAAAAAAAAAATGAAAATTTAATGTGTTGGTAGCATCTGTCTAATCGTCTGTGTAAAATTTACAATCAAAATACAATAGCTTCTGAAAGTCTGCCAACAAATTGCCCGCGGTGAGTTTAATGTTTCGAAATTTAAAAATGAAATACATTTCTAGAGTATTATTATCAGCAGCTAATGGAGTGTCAAGAATTTCATTCTTTTTTTTTTTTTTTTTTTTTTTTGACATTTAAACCAAGGGTACCGACATTAAATGTACAGATTAGAATTTTGAACTATTACAGTGGTGCAAATTTCAGATGTGTTATACAAATTTTTATTAAAGTAAATGAGAATATATAACAATAATTATATATCTTTAATTGGACAGTGAATGTTCAAAACGAATTTCTCCAGTTTTATAGAAATGTTGATGTAACTTTTCATATAGACCAAAAATGATGTCTAAATCATGTGTAGAATATTTAGCTGATATGTCAATTTATTTTAAATAAAAAAAATTATGTAATTATTAATTGAAATACTCTATTTACAAAAGATATTTTTATTAAAGAACTACAGAGTCTATAATTTGTCTTCAATATATTTTGATATCACTGAAAAGTAATTTAAAAGACTATTTTAATGAAAAAAATCTTTTTAAATGATCGACATGTATTAAACGCCACAAATCAAAAATCTACAAATTTAAGTACAAATCCTGAAAACAAGTAAAAGTTAACGTTATGGACAAGTTAGCTCTCAAATTTCATAATTTTAGATCAAATCAATCTTAAATTGTATCAATTTACAGATTGAACTTTTCAAGAATTCAATTTCTGACAAAACAGGGTGTCAAACCGAATCAAAGAAACTTAAAAGAATTCTCAAAGCCGCAAATTAAGACATTCCACACCGATAAGTTTTCCCTGGGATTCAAAGGCCAAACGCGTGACGGCACAATTCGCACTGCGACCTTCTGGCCCATAAGTTCTTAATTCGAATCCTATATACCGTTGGGAAGTTCAATGGTATGCAAGTGGTAAGGAATCTCCTTTAAACATTGGGTTCCGCCAAAGTAGTCCTCTTTTACAAAAAAAGAACAATAAAGTTTGAAAATTAATCAATTCAATCCAATTCGAGGGTTAACAAGATAAGTTCCTTCCCCCTACATTGCAATAAATATTCACTCAGCTGTCCTATAAAAGAAATAAATCCAGAAGCCTTGTAGGAAGCAGAAAGTTTTCTTGTTAAGTAAAGATTTTAAAACGAAAACTTTCTTTTTTTTAATGGTTTGAGGATAGATGGACCATGAATCTTGCTAAAGATCCGCTATGAATAGAATTTCTATGTTTAAGTTTTTTTTTTTTTTGCTCGAGAATATTATTTGTTTCCAAAAAGAAAAACTGACTTTTTTGAGTTCTTCCTTTTTCTTGTAAAAAATCTCAATAACATTTTTTAGCATATTAGGCAATTAGGTGTATATTTTCCATTGTATTCAATTTAGAAATGTTCACACAACAGCTATTGAAAATAAAAAAATAAACTCCAACCAACACTAAAATATATCTAATTATTTAAGTACACTATCTATTCATACATCCAAACGCATTGGAAATTGTTTATTCTGAAATCATTGAAAAAAAAATTTTCCTATAAGACTTAAACGTTTTTCAGCACAGAAACATCTATGTAAGTCATTCAAAAACCAATATTTTATCGAAGAAACGAACTTAAGAAAATCGACCAAACATTCTTAACGCATCCAAAAATTTCCAGACAATCATTTTTTATCCAAGTCTTCGCATCCGAAATCAAATTATACCGCTTACCTATATTCAATCAATTTTGATTCCAAGTAACAAATTTCGCCCGAACACCGCGCTCTTTTCGGGAAAACATAAACACACAATTTATCCCTATCGTCCCGTTTTATGTCTAATAACCAAACTAATAAATGAAACATTCTTCCACGGGCGCGAAATGTGATTGAACGTTCACCTTCGAACAGACAGGAAAATCTCTCCTCTTAATACAAAACTGCCTGTCCAGTGCGTAAAGGAAGAAAAATTTCGGCTAAATTTCGCAAAACTTCCCGTTTTTCTCATCATTAAAGGCTTTATGAGCTTCGATATTGACTTGAGCAAAATGAAAAGCAGGATGTTCACTCTTGGCTTTGTGCCAGTGTTCCCGTAATATATATATTTTTTTATTTCCCTTCTGGACGAATTTTAAATTCTGACTTGTTTCGATTTGTGATTATTTTTTAATGCTTTTACAGTTAAGAGCGGGGGAGTGAGTGCCGTGGAAAGAGTTTATTTATCAAAATTTTTGTATCGGTTCAGTGTCAGTAAGTGTTTTAATTTTACTTTCTCATGACGCAGGATGTAAGACAAATGTTTTTTTCCCGAACTTCAGATTTATATAAGTATATTTTTAGATTTTTAGCCATTTTATACATATAGCGCTGATCTAAATCCAGATTATATTATGTAAGAGTGCGTTTGTAGTGGGGGAAGGAGCGATTATTCTATACTTAGAGAAAAGAGTCGCTTTACAGCCCAGATAGCTAAATAAGGTCATCGAGTTGAAATTTGATGACAACAATCGTGATCGAAGAAAAGTTCAGCGGTTGCACATTAAATAGTTGAAAACGGATAATATTGTGCTCCAGAAAATTATCCAGGAGTCGGATGAAGCATTTCAGGATATTTTGAAATATGCTTTAAACTTGTAAAATGCCTAAGAAAGACTTGCAGCAACACCGTTTATAAATTTAGTGAAACGCTGAATAACAAAGGGGGGAAGGAATATACGCCAACCGCAGAGTTATGACAAATATCCTAAATGCTTAGAAGCCATGAAATCAACTGAAAACTTTCCGAGTCACAACCATACCCGTAAGCGGCGCAGAAGTGTGAGGTCATAGTACCCTGAGAAATTCACATTAGTTCTTCATAGGGTCTATATTAGAATCTATCACTGTAAATGTAACCCCCATGATCATAATCCCCTGGCTTTTCCAGATTCTGGCTACACATCACAGCCGATAAACTTCGTTAATCGAGCGATCTGTCTCCACAAGGTCAAATCATATATAAACTTGAAGATGTATGGGTAACAAATAGAAAATTTTTCATCATGTCATTAAAAATTTGAACGCAAGTGTAAAACAATGGATCAAAACAAAACTAATAGATATTAAAATGGATCTGAGAAAAAATTGCGAAAAGTATTCAAATTAAAAAATCGAGTAAATACTGTTTCTCAGAATTAGATATAAGTAAAAACTTTATAGAGCAGAAAAATGTATATTAATGGCACTTCATGACATAGCGTTGCTTATTAAAGTTTAGAACATCATTTTTCACAGTAAGGAAATGTAAAAGTTATCCTTCATAAGAAAGCGTATTTAAAGTCCATACTATAAGATAAATTTCTACCTGAGTTTTGAAAAGACCAACCAAAAATCGGTTTTAAAATGGTGTTTATTTTGCCAAATTTTTAAAAAAATGTGCCTTGACCGGGAATTTAATCATATATCTCTGATTTCAGGATAGGTGTATTAATAATTAGTCTAACAAATACTGCAATTTTGTTACACTTTTTATAACATATAATATGATTATTTAAAATTTCATTTAAAATATGAATTTTCTTGATTTTTATTTGAAACAATGCCTTAAACAAATTGTCAAATCATTCTATTAGAAACAAATATATGCACACAGCCGTCTCTAAAATGTACAAACCTCTCACAGACTAGGCAATTTAACACAATATTTAAATATCCCGTGTTATTTCCAAATATATTTATTCCTTCCAATTACGGGAAATCAGATGGCGATTTCGAATAAACCTTCTCAAGTGCGGGATTTATTTATTACTAAGAATTCTTTGGCGGCTAATTGCTTCGAATTGACTGCGAAAATTCTAACAATTAAATAAGTGGAAAGCGATTACATCATTAAACAATTGCAGACCTTCAAATGGTACTTCAGAGGCGGAACAAAGCTACGAGGGCAAACGAAAATTCCGAGCGCATGAAAGCGAGAAAAGTTAGGAAGCTTTTCTGGGCTTGCAAATTCTATTCCGTAATTCTATGAAGAAAACAGCTAAAAGATTTTACGATTTCTATAAAAGGATGGTGTTAGGTAATAGTGTAGACCAGTGAAAAATGTAAAATTGTGCAGAATTTATTCGACTGTGAAAATTCTAATAATAAATTAAGTAAAAGTATATTATATAACAACAAAATTGTGAACGTTGAAATGTACTTCCAATGCGGAACTAAACAAGAAAGGAAAATTTCATAAGTATGGAAGTAGGTAAGTATGGACGTCGGGACGGTTTTCTAAGCACATAGATTCCATTTCAAAATTCTATAAAGAAAATGGCTAAATGATCTAATCGGGAAATGGTCTTCAGAGAAAAGTGGTGTTAATATTTTAGTATTAAAGGTGGTGTTATCTGTTATGTCTATGTGTTTGGTCATTGTCTAAGGGGGTGTTATGTCTACGTGTTTGGTCTTTGTCTAAGGTAGTCTAAAACCCAGGCCACTCGACTCACCCTAGAGTACGAGCAGCTATTTGAGTGACCGGGAATGTTTGTCTAAGCTGTTAGGTCTACGTATTTGGTTGTTTGTCTAAGATGCTGTTTGGTCTACGTATTTGGTTGTTTGTCAAAGGTGCTGTTAGGTCTACGTATTTGACTGTTTGTCTAAGATGCTGTTAGGTCTACATATTTGGTTGTTTGTCTAAGGTGCTGTTAGGTCTACGTATTTGGTTGTTTGTCAAAGGTGCTGTTGGGTCTACGTATTTGGTTGTTTGTTTAAGGTGCTGTTAGGTCTACGTATTTGGTTGTTTGTCTAAGGTGCTGTTAGGTCTACGTATTTGGCTGTTTGTCTAAGATGCTGTTAGGTCTACGTATTTGGTTGTTTGTCTAAGGTGCTATTAAGTCTACGTATTTGGTTATTTGTCTAAGGTGCTGTTAGGTCTACGTATTTGGTTGTTTGTCTAATGTGCTGTTAGGTCTACGTATTTGGTTGTTTGTCTAAGGTGCTGTTAGGTCTACGTATTTGGCTGTTTGTCTAAGATGCTGTTAGGTCTACGTATTTGGTTGTTTGTCTAAGGTGCTATTAGGTCTACGTATTTGGTTATTTGTCTAAGGTGCTGTTAGGTCTACGTATTTGGTTGTTTGTCTAATGTGCTGTTAGGTCTAAGTATCTGGCTGTTTGTCTAAGATACTGTTAGGTCTACGTATTTGGTTATATGCCTCAGGTGCTGTTAGGTCTACGTATTTGGTTGTTTGTCTAAGGTGCTGTTATGTCTACGTATTTAGTTGTTTGTCTAAGGTAGTGTTAAGTCTACAATGTGTTTAGTTTTAGATATTAAAGGGGGTGTTAAGTCTACGAGTTTTATGAGAAGATAGAGTTGAATATTAAAATAGTGTATAACAGGTGAAAATGCAAAATTGTGAGGAATTTATTTATTATTAGGAATTTTTTGTAGGCTATAGTTAAGATTGACTGTTATAATTACAATAATGTAAGTAGAAAGGAATTGGTTAAATACAGAATTGGGGATGAAGTCTCCCTTCAGAGGGGCTATATGCGAAAAAAATCATTTCGGGAGCATGAAAGTGAGAAAAATTGGAATGATTTTCTAACCTTGTCAGTATTTCCGAGTTCAAAATAGAAAATGACTAAAAAAGCGTTTGATTTGAAACAGTGATGCTACATTTAAAATGCTCTTGAAAATATGTGTAAAATTTGCATTTTGAGAAGAGATAGGAGAGGATTCTTGGTGGCTGTCTGCCTCGAATTGACTGTTAAAAGTAGAAAGTTAAAAGTAGAAAGAAACGCATTATTAAACAACTATAGACTTTCATATGGCACTAAGGCAAAACACGTCATTGGAACAAACAAAAATTCTAGACATATAAATTTAAAAATATGTTAGAAAGCTTTCCTACGCTTATAATGTTTATTTCATAATTCTCTGAAGAAAGTAGTTAAAAATTTTTACAATCGTTTTAATAAAATAATATTAAATATTTACATACTATTATATGAAAATATTTTGATGTTCTTGATTAATTAATTGGTTAATTGATGTATGCTGTATTTATTCATTACTTATTTATTCATTTCGTTGTTCACTGTTTCAATTAACAACGGAATTCTGATATTTTAGTTACTAAAAAGCAGTTCATTCACTCAACAATTAAAATTGCGTTCCCATTGAAAAAAACAGCATCTACACACTGGCTTGTGTTTATTATCATTCGCCAGAATCGAATACGCGATACATGAAATGGCAACAAGAAAATTTGATGTGTGCCGCAAAATTTCGCCAACCTCAATAAGTAACGACGTATTCACTGCTGCCACGTTTCCGACTTCAAAGTTCTGCAAAATAAGGCTCAGATAACACGAGGCTGAAACGATCAAAGTTCATACTCACAGAATCCGCACATAGGGGGCGTTCCTGAAGTAACGATATCAGTTAGATGACAGTCAACAGCACTGTCAGTATCACTCAACAACTGTTGGTCTTTCAATTCGCAGGAACGTATTTTAAACTTTTATGTCCAAAATGAAACCAGGACATTGAAAATGGTAAAAGTAAATTTTACATATAGTGAATTCTATGTTTACGACAGAACGATTTTTAAATTTTATTTATGCGAGAATTGACTAAAAAATTAATTTGATATTTGTTTCATATGCGATTCATATACTCTAACCCAAAATGTTACAATTAAAACATTTTTTTAACTTTTGGCAGTTTGGTAAAAATTAAATGTATGGATTTAAATTATTGAATATGTCATTTAGAGTCAGAACTCCATCATCTCACATGATAATGATATATATGTACCGAGACTCTGCAATATGATTAATTAAAGTAAAAACAAGAAAAAGAAAATAAAAGCTTTTTAAAGTACAGTTCTTACTATTTTTATGTAACTTAAATGTATAAAAAATGTATTTTATTCAAATGTATTTCTAAAATGTATGAAAATAACGGTATACCAAATATGGACTTTCTAGTTACTTCGGTTCAAGAATTATTCGGGCAAAACAAGTACATTCCTATAGCGGACCTAAAACGAGCAGATCCGATAGTATTCAAAATCCAAAGAGTTAAAATATACCACAAAAGACAACGACATGCTAAATTTGGGATTTCTAGCTGCTCAGATTCTCAACTTATTTTCCAAACAACGAGTACATTCTTACGACGGGCCCAGGCCATGATACGGTTTAAAATCAAAAAAATTAAAATGTACCACCAAAGGACAACTACATACCAAATTTTATGTCACTGTAATTAATGAAACATTATTAATTAAGGTCTTAAATATTTGAATCACACTGTCCAACAAACACCAGAACAAGTTAAATAAAAGTTTGTAAAGAAAAAAAAGATGTACACTCTAAGTTTAGTCATTATCGAACATAAAAGTTAAGTATTTGTTTCGTAAAAAGTGCACCACAACTAAACTCTGGTAGAGAAATACAATTAATGAAATTAATAAAAACTAGATACAAATCATATAAAATGAGGTATATAAATAGGAAAAACTTATTGATGTACATAGTACTCCGCACAACTGAGCTTGTAATTTTAACATGTGCGTGTAACGTTAATATGTGCATGTGACATTAAGATGTGCATGTAACATTAAGATGTGCGTGTAATATTAAGATGTGCATGTAACATTAACATGTGAATGTAACATTAACATGTGCATGTAACATTAACATGTGCAAGTGCATGTAACAGTCGAAGAATTAAAAGTTTTATTTATATTAATTGAAGGAATAATAAAATTCTTATTATGTTAAGTCTATTATATTGCAAACACAGTACTGTCCCTTTAAACGTGTGTGCTTTGTTAAATTGTATATAAGTGATTATTTCTTAGAAAATACATGTATTCCTTATAATCTATTTTACGGATTATTTCATCCAATGCCTCTTGGATTAAGATGCCTGATAAATTCACCTATTAATTATCTGAGCCTGGTATTCGGCGTCGGTTCTAGTGAAACATTTATCTAAATAGAAAATGTGTATTTAGAATTATTCTGTCGAATTTTAACATGTTCTTACAAAAATTAAATATTTACTGCGGTAGAAACATTTTGGAAAACTCTAAATAATATTGCTTCACTTCATGAAGTGTTGGCATTCAAATAATAAATGCTTGTTAAATATACACTTCCGCAAAAGATCGGTAAGTGGCATAAGTTGCTGTCATGGTAAACAAATACACATAAAACATGGAAGGGCGCGGTAGCCCAGTGGTTAGCGCGAATACGGGAAATGCACTCGGTAGGCCCGGTTTCGATTCCCGCCACTGCCAAAACTGCCGCCCTGTTCACGCGGAGTACGATCACGTTAAACATACGGGTCCCTAAGTCCTTCCGAGAGATTGGTGGTAAGGGAAGGAGGGTACGGTCCCCTGTGGATCCCTCCTCCACTGGATTCCGGTCTAAATTGGGTGGCACTTCCCGGCCGTCCAAACAGTTCCCTTACACCTTTCTGGTAGGTCGGACGGTCTGGGTCTCAACACCATAACACATGGAAATAAATAAGGTAACACGTGGTATTTGGACGGGCACATGGGGTTAGAGAGAAGAAGGTAAAACTCCTGTGGATAAAAAACTGAGAATTATACCTAAATGTCACTAGTGTTAGTAAAGTAGTTGTTAATATTAGTTGACACAACAGGAGGGCGTAGTATTTAGTATATGTAATTTTGATTATTTTTTAATTAAAGTTCCTTAAGTATGAGTATAATTAATCAGTGTATTGCTTAGTTGTATGGCAGAATATGTGGAGATAAAAATAAATTGAAAGGTAAAATAATATTCTTAATACGTATGTATATACTTTAATGTTTCAGATCTAATTTGCATTACGCTAATAATTAATTTCTACAAAATTTACAATTTAAATAAATAATTTAGACCTTTCCCATTGAAATACATGCAATGCAGGACTACTTATCCTATCCCAGCGCCACTTGAATGATTGTCTCAAACGATATTGGCGTTTTCTCAATGGAAGATTTAACTCCTTTCCTTTATCTCCATTGTTTTAACTCCTTCCTTCCGCATTCATAGCATCAACAAATATGCCATGTAATAAAAACAAAAACAGTAATGTGTGTACACGCAAATAATAATATAGCTCTATGGTTTTGCTTAAATGCTTATTCTTTTGCAATGATTCGTTAAAAAAATCGTGCAAAGTTTATTTGGTGGTAAACTCCACCAAATCCATTTTTAAACCATCGTTGAAATGAGGATGAGACTTTACTGGAAGGATGAGCGTCATCTGATCATTTACAAAAATTTAATACGGGAAGATGAGAAAAGCACTTATGATTTACGCAACGCAAAAGATACATTTCTGTCTTTTTGTTATTGTTCAGCCCCCAATCCGTTTGCTTTTCTCCCCACAGAAGACAAGCAGAACTTCCGCTGATCGTTATTAATGATCCGAACGTTCGAAAGGTGATTCGAACGAACTTCATTGCGTTGCCAAACGAACCAATGGTTATAAATTATAGACGATAAAACAGAAATGCTTCGACAAAAGGTGGTGCTCTCATGTGAAACAAAAAGCTTTGTTTAGCGTGAAAATGGTGCGAAAATATTGCTTCCGTCTCTCTGTGCTACATGAAGTAACATTTCATTTTCCCACACTATAAAAGACAGAACGAATAGTTGTAAATGATTCACAAAGATATTTCACTATGGTTTTACGATTTTAAATACTCTTAACATGTATTTAATTATTTCACATTGGATGGTATTTTCAACTTATATCAATTTCGCATAGAGAATGTATTTTTTCCTGAAACTCTTATAAATGGGCATTTTAAGGGAATGAACGTTTTACGTCATCCTGAACGCATTTCGAACACTTTTGGAATGGTTGCCAAATGTATGTTTATTTAGGTGAGGTATGGACACTGTATCTAACTCAAACACTCAAGAAAAATCCCCCCAAATAGTATTATTTCCTTGGAGGTTATCTTAGTTACATATGGAAAAGAGTTATAAAAACATAACAAACATATACAGACACTTCGATCTGATAGAAGATTCAAGCTTAAGATCTACAACTTAGCTTCCAGTGACTTACTATTCAACGTCCTAACAATCAATTACGAGTGAGTAACTGATTACATTATGCTGCACAATAATAAAACTGATTTATTTGCTATATTATCAAAATAGAACAAATTTGAATACGTAATATCTTTTAAAAAATCTTATGTGGGCAGTTTACTACTTTTACAGCAAAAAAATAGCTTATTCTTATAGTAGATACTTATATTCTTTATAGATATTGAATGTTCGTCAATTAGTCGTCATTTTCATTGATTTAACGTCATTTTTAATCATTTGGCGAGATTTTCGTTAATTTGGCGACATTTAAAAAGTCGCCAAGTTGGTGACATTTCGCCAAAAGCTTTGCCAAAATCTCGCCAAGTGTTATGGAAGGGGAAATAAATTATTCTTACAGCAGATAAATGACTATTGGCGTTCAAATACAAAAGTATTATTCAAAGTACTTTTTTTCATGAATGGAACGAGCTAGATCCACAAGAATAATGTCACCCAATTTATCGCATGGTATTACATATGAAAAGCGAACATGTTTCTCAATAGGAAATACTTTTTTTTATTTTATAATACTTTTTGATATTTTTTTTAAAAATGTACAATATCTCGAGAACGGTACATGTTAGCATTCTAAAATTTATGTCAACCGTTTTCTAATGAAAAATTACATAAGAACTGTCTATTTGCGTAACTTTATTGGCGATTTTGATTTTTTGACGATTTTTTTCAAAATTTTACTCGAAAATTTAGGGGGGTTCTGAACATTCGATTGCGTATAAAAAACAATAGGCTTCCAGTGTTTACGGATTGTGATTTTTGTACCAAATTTCGTTCGAATCGGTCCATCCGTTCGTCAGTTATCGTCTCCACAGGCTCACTGACACACACACACACACACACACACACAGACATCACTTCAAAAATGTTTGATTCGTGATCAGTGATGCTTGAAACGCGCCCTCTCGTCGAAAACTCGAATTGGAATTTTCGACCCCGTCACAATACTTTCCTTATACATTATGTATACAAGGAAAGTAATAAGTAATTCGATGCTGCTCCAATTTACATTTATCATTGCACAAGTTTCTTTCCAAGTATATCTCTAATATTTCAAAGCAGAGTTCATACTTTTCTGCAAAACCCATATCCAGGAATTTTTAAGGAGTTTTTTTTAGGAGTGTTCGAGTCCTTTTTCCAGGATTTTTTATAACCACTAATAACAGAAACAAAAAATTCTGCAGAAGTTTCTTTTAGATCTAGGTCCTTTTGTTTTATATCATCTACACCACTCCAGTCATACAAAAAATTCTCTTGAATTACTCTACAATGCACATGCACACACAAAAAAAATCAAAATATAAAAAGTTTACCAATTTCCACTCCATAATTTATTAAATACTAGCCGCCTTTGGCGACCAGCCTGTTCGCTACCCTTGAAAATTCTGACCGTGGCAAATTGTAACCGTGGCACACTCGCTGGCGCGACCTTACCAGAAGGTGTTGTTGTTGTTGTTGAAACCCAGACCGTCCGACCTACCAGAAAGGTGTAAGGTAACTGTTTGGACGGCCAGGAAGTGCCACCCAATTTAGACCGGAACTCAGTGGGGGAGACATCCACAGGGACCGTACCCTCCTTCCCCTACCACCAACCTTTCGGAAGGACTTACGATCCCACATGTTTAACGTGATCGTACTCCGCGTGAACGCGGCTGCAGTTTTGGCAGTGGCGGGAATCGAACCCGGGCCTACCCAGTGAAATTCCCGCGCGCTAACCACTGGTGTACTTCGCCCTCCGCGACATTTTCCATAACTTTCTTTTTATTCACCGAATTTAGACCGGAACCCAGTGGGAGAGGCATCCACGGGGACCGTACCCTCCTTCCCCAACCACCAACCTCTCGAAAGGACTTACAGACACACATGTTTATTCCGCGTGATCGTACTCCGCGTGAACACGGCGGCAATTTTGGAAATCGAACCCGGGCCTACCGCGTGCAATTCCCGCGCGCTAACCACTGGGCTACTTCGCCCTCCGCGACAATCTCCATAACTTTCTTTTTATTCACCCAATTTAGGCCGTACCCTCCTTCCCCTACCACAAACCTCTCAGAAGGACTCACGAACCCACATGTTTAACGTGATCGTACTCTGCGTGAACGTGGCGTAAGTTTTGGCAGTGGCGGGAATCGAACCCGGACCTACTGAGTGCAATTCCCGCGCGCTAACCACTGGGCTGCCGCGCCCTCCGCGACAATCTCCATAACTTTCTATATATTCATCCAATTTAGACGGGAACCCAGTGGGGGAGGGATCCACAGGGGCCGTATCCTCCTTCCCTTACCACCAACCTCTCGGAAGAACTTACGGACCCACATATTTAACGTGATCGTATTCCACGTAAACATGGCGGCAGTTTTGGCAGTGGCGGGTATCGAACCCGGGCGTACCGCTAACTTCCCGCGCGCTAATTTGCAATTTAAAATGACCATATGCTTAATTCCATCATCCTCATTCCATTGTTTCATTGTTCCATCATTTAAAATATCCATAAAATTAAAATATCCATTTAAAATATCCAAAAGTTAAAATATACATTTAAAAAATCCATATCGTCCCATCATTTAAAATATAAATATAATAATTTATATAGAGCAAAGGAGCTCTATTCAGAACCGTGACGTCACCTCCACCTTGACGTCCCCACCCACCACCTTCCCTCCTTCAGCGGGGGAGAAACGAAGCGGCACGCCGAGCGGAACGCCGAGAAATTGAAATTCGGAAACTTTTAAAATCCCGATCCTGTGGGCAATACGGAATATTTCCTGACCAGATTGGACTTGTAAGAATGCCAGATGTTTGACCTTTCTAAAAATGTAAATTATTAGTCGAAATTATGAGTACTTTTTACTATGCGAGAATTTAAAAACCAAAAATCATTTTTTTGAGTCAAAAGTGACTTTTGCTTTAAAATCATAAAAAAATATTAGAATTTATCTCTGAGATTTAAAATTGATATATTTTTACTCGAAATTCTCTGCTCTTTCCGATGGTGTGATTTGTTTTTTTCTACGATGTCCGGATCGTGGAGAAAAAAGAGCAAAAAGGTCAAAAAACGGTCGAAATCGCATAAAACATTAAATAACAAAAAAAATAATTAAAATTTTAAAAATCGGTTTTCACGTGTCCCCTTCTCACCCCCCCAGGGTCTCCGATTGCAAAATTTCGTAGCTCTCCGACGCGCGGTCGCGAAACGTATAGTGTATAAGACAGACAGACACACACACAGACATTGCCTTTTATTATTTACTAGCCGCCTTTGGCGACCAGCCTGTTCGCTACCCTTGAAAATTCTGACCGTGGCAAACTCGTTGGCGCGACCTACCAGAAAGGTGTAAGGTAACTGCTTGGAAGGCCAGGAAGTGCCACACAATTTAGACCGGAACCCAATGGGGGAGGCATCCAAAGAGACCGTACCCTCCTTCCCCTACCACAAACCTCTCGGAAGGACTTGCAGTCCCACACGTTTAACGTGATCGTACTCCGCGTGAACACGGCTGCAGTTTTGGCAATGGCGGGAATCGAACCCGGGCCTACCGAGTGAAATTCCCGCGCGCTAACCACTGGGCTACCGTGCCATCCGCGACAATCTCCATAACTTTATTTTTATTCGGCAATTTTGGGAATCGAACCCGGGCCTACCAAGTGCAAATCCCGCGCACTAACCACTGGGGTACTTCACCCTCCGCGATATTCTTCATAACTTATTTTTTATTCACCCAATTTAGACCGGAACCAAGTGGGAGAAGCATCCACAGGGACCGTACCCTTCTTCCCCTACCACCAACCTCTCGGAAGGACTTACAGACCCACATGTTTAACGTGATCGTACTCCGCGTAAACACGGCGGCAATTTTGGGAATCGAACCCGGGCCTACCGAGTGCAATTTCCGCGCGCTAACCATTGGGCTACTTTGCCCTACGCGACAATCTCCATAACTTTCTTTTTATTCATCCAATTTAGACCGTACCCTCCTTCCCCTACCACCAACTTCTCGGAAGGACTCACGGACCCACATGTTTAACGTGCTCGTACTCCGCGTAAACACGGCGGCAATTTTGGGAATCGAACCCGGGCCTGGTAACTGGTTGGACGGCCAGGATGTGCCACCCAATTTAGACCGGAACCCAGTGGGGGAGGCATCCACAGGGAACGTACCCTCCTTCCCCTACCACCAACCTCTCGGAAAAACATACGGACCCATATGTTTAACGTGATCGTACTCCATGTCAGTGGCGGAAATCGAACCCGGGCCTACCGCGTGCAATTCCCGCGCGCTAACCACTGGGCTACTTCGCCCTCCGCGACAATCTCCATAACTTTCTTTTTATTCACCCAATTTAGACCGTACCCTCCTTCACCTACCACCAACCTCTCGGAAGGACTCACGAACCCACATGTTTAACGTGATCGTACTCTGCGTGAACGTGGCGTAAGTTTTGGCAGTGGCGGGAATCGAACCCGGGCCTACTGAGTGCAATTCCCGCGCGCTAACCACTGGGCTGCCGCGCCCTCCGCGACAATCTCCATAACTTTCTACATATTCACCCAATTTAGACGGGAACCCAGTGGGGGAGGCATCCACAGGGGCCGTATCCTCCTTCCCCTACCACCAACCTCTCGGAAGGACTTACGGACCCACATATTTAACGTGATCGTATTCCACGTAAACACGGCGGCAGTTTTGGCAGTGGCGGGAATCGAACCCGGGCCTACCGCTAACTTCCCGCGCGCTGATTTGCAATTTAAAATGACCATATTCTTAATTCCATCATCCTCATTCCATTGTTTCATTGTTCCATCATTTAAAATATCCATAAAATTAAAATATCCATTTAAAATATCCAAAAGTTAAAATATACATTTAAAAAATCCATATCGTCCCATCATTTAAAATATAAATATAATAATTTATATAGAGCAAAGGAGCTCTATTCAGAACCGTGACGTCACCTCCACCTTGACGTCCCCACCCACCACCTTCCCGCCTTCAGCGGGGGAGAAACGAAGCGGCAAGCCGAGCGGAACGCCGAGAAATTTAAAATCATGACGTCTTTAAAATTGCGATCCTGAAGGCAATTTTCATTATTTCTGGACCAGATTAGACTTGTAAGAATGCCAGATATTTCAGCTTTCTAAAAATGTAAATTATTAGTCGAAATTATGAGTACTTTTTACTATGCGAGAATTTAAAAACCAAAAATCGTTTTTTTGAGCCAAAAGTGACTTTTGTTTTAAAATCTTTAAAAAATATTAGAAATCGAAATGGAGATTTGAAATTGATATATTTTTACTAGCAATTGTCTGCTCTTTCCGATGGTGTGAGTTGTTTTTTTCTACGACGTCTGGATCGTGGAGAAAAAAGGGCAAAAAGGGCAAAAAAAGGTCGAAATCGTATAAAACATTAAATAAATAAAAAAATAATTAGAATTTTGAAAATCGGTTTTCACGTGTCCCCTTCCCTCCCCCCCAGGTCTCCGATTGCCAAATTTCGTAGCTCTCCGACGCGCGGTCGCGAAACGTATAGTGTATAAGACAGACAGACAGACACACAGACATTGCCTTTTATTATATAGAAGAAGATTAATGATGTGTAAACATTTTCTGTATTTAATGCCGTTAGAATCTATAAAAAGGAAATCATTTTGCACATTGAAAAAAAAATTCAAACAATTTTTCATTTGTGAATCAGGAATGAATCAAGAAGAACGAAGAAGCATAAAAATTGCGATTTTTATGAAAAAGCGTTAAAATAACGATTTTTACGGAAAAGCAATAAAATTCGCAATTTTAGGAAAACATTAGAATTCACAATTTTACGAAAACTTTAATCATTCGTAATTTTTTATGAAACATCAACTAAATTCGCAATTTTTACAAAAGATCAATAAAAATCGCGATTTTTACAAGACGCTAGATTTCACAATTTTTACAAAAACACAGTTTTTATTAGAACACTAAACCTTGCTATTTTTTACCAAATCCCCTAAAATTTTTTACGATAGCATACTAAAATTCCTAATTCTTATATTGTATTCGGAAATATGAGGTTGTAATCTAATTACTAGCGCTTTTCCAGGAGGATTTTTCTATTTCAAAAGTCTAAGACTAAAACCAATAAAATAAGATTTTAAAATTTTATAAAAAACAACTTAAATTCAAGAGTTTCAAAGGATATCCAAAAAGTATACGTTATGTAAACTTTTGTTCTAAAAGAATTTAAGAACATTTTTGAAAATAAAACTAATAGCCATAACTTGTAAGGTGTTGAATGCCATATATCGCAAAACTTTCAAATTGTTCCTACATATAATACTCGATTTCTATGATATAAAAACAGGGAAATAAACAAGTAATCTATAAATAAATGCAGAATTCACGAATTTATTAAATATTAGCAGAGTACCCGTTCGTACGGAGTATATAATATAAAGAAACTTAAAATTCACAATCATGTTCAAATTCCTATAGTATACTAAATGACATTTTTAATAAAAATATTTTGTTAAAATATTTAATTTAATGCTCCTAAAAAGAAGTTTAAGAATCTCTCTTCTCGCTATACAAAATTATCTTCAAGGGCAGATCTGAAAAATAAAACATCCTGCTCCTTTTGTAAGCAAAAGTACAAAAAAAAAAGGGAATTGTATCAATATATGCAAAACGAAAGCATTAAAATTGTATGGGACCCGTACTACTTATATGCGCGAATATTAGAAGATATAACCTGTATTAGTGCATTACATGTATAAATTGAAAATATCAATAAACCGACTCTAATATATGCCAGAATGAAAGCACTAAAATTATATGGGAATATATATATATATATATATATATATATATATATATATATATATATATATATATATATATATATATATATATATATATATATATATATACCCGTACTACTTATATTGTCACAAATTAGAAAATATGCCAGTGTGTTAATAGAAATTACCCGTATTGCAATATAAGTTTCAAAATTCTTTGCCAAAATAAAACAGATGATGTAATAAATTGAAAATATCAATTATCCCTGTACTCTTTATACAAGAAGGTCGTACTTTATTCCAATGTATGCCAATATATATATATATATATTATATATATATATGCTAATATACCTGTACTACTTATATTCTCGTAGATTAGAATATATACCCATGCATTTGTAGAATATTACTCGTACAACGTACAATATATGAGTTTAAACAATTTTTATCATAATGAAACAATGGCATAATAACTTGAAAATATCAATAATCCCTGAATCAATAATCCCCGAAAATATCAATAATAATAATGTTTAAACATGAAGACCGTAATTGATATTATCCAGTCAAAAATGCAATGTCGATTAAATTTATTTTATATACATATCTTTATTATTCAAATCGGAAAAGATTTAATAAAAATCATATGCCGCATAACACATTGGATTTACATGCATTGCTAAATGACATATCATTTGCTTCAAATAAATTGATAGAGATCATATCGTCTGAATAATGCGATCTCCATGGAAGGTTTGGCGACATTTTCATCACTTTAGCGATAATTTAAAAATCACCAAATTTATCGCCAAGTGGGACTATAGAACTGACAGTCGCATTTTGCGATAAACTGACGAAACATCATCACAATACTATCCCCTAACAAAACACAATTAATTTCACTTATTAAGCGCAATTTTATCAATTTCATGATATTTTTATGGATTTACAAAAATTTTTATCAATTTGGTGATATTTTCGCTACATGTGTTACTAATTAGGATGGATAGACTGAGCGACAAATGCTACCGAAACATCATTTCAGTACTCTCTTCTAAAAAAAAACAAATTTAAATTTCATTGATTTGCGCCATTTTTATCAATTTGGTGACATTTTCGTCAATTTGGTAAAGTTCAAGAAAAGTTGCCAAGTTAGCGATATTCCGACAAATTCGTAGCTCTGAATTTGCAGATCTGAAGGCTAAAACATCCTGATCCCGTTTTTGTATACTAAATAAAAAGACTAAAATTGTATTAGAAGATATATCCGTTCTAATATTTTTCTGTTTCAACAATCGGATAAATTAATTTATTGGGCAAACACAATATATGAGTTTATTACCTAAATACAATATAAAAGCTTAAAAAATCTTTGCCAAAATGAATGAAAGTGATGTACGCAGTCCGCAATTAATATAATTAAAAGAAAAATCAAACTGTTCTTTTCTAAAATATATTTTTATATCCATTTATTTATTATTCATATCGAAAAAATAATAATTAAAATTAACAGACAGATTTAATTTAATTGCGTTTCTGAACAACATGATATAAGATAGAATCTTCCTTATAAACTGCGAAAATAAAAAACCATTTTGATTTTTTTATACTTTTCATTATTGAGTAAAAGCTTGTGAAAAATAAACCATGCAGATAGATTTTCCATTTAAATTCATATTTCAAACAATTCATGCTTTTAGAAAGTGACTTATTAGCGCAAAAAATCTCCCACCAAACTCGGAAATAAAGTTTTAATTCATTTTCAAACGATTGTCACCTTTTCGTTTGGATAAACCATGGAATTAGAGAGTAGAACTCCTAGGAAAAAGTTTCGTTTTCATCAATATCTCAACAACCCCTAGTCTTAGAAACTGGAAACTTAAGACTAAATGTATGGGGGCTATTTTAAGGCTATCCACCAAATTTCATTAAATTCGGTTCGGCCGTTCTCCCGTGATGATGAAGCAAACGAAAGTTTCGTTTTTTGCTAATATCTCAAGTTCAAACTCTAAACATGGATTAAATTTTAAGTGGGGCTATTTCCAGGCTACCCACAAAATTTCATCAAATTCGGTTCCACCGTTCTCCCGTGATGGTGGTACAAACAGACAGACAGGCAGATAGATTTTCAATTTTATTTATATAGATATTCAAATACCTATAAATGCATCCAATGTTATTATTATGAATATAATTTAATTATTCTTACATTTAAATTCCGTAAATAAATTAGATTAATTAAATTTAACTAATAAATAATTAAATTTCACTTTAAAATAAGATTAATTAAATTTAACTTAGTTTATCAAGTTTTAAATTTATTAATATTTCTTCTTAATAGCGAAACAATTTCTTCCTTAATCGTCCATTTTTAATTATAAATAATTAGTAATTTTATCGCTTAATAAAGAAGCACTTGAGGGAAAATAACTTTTCTTTGAAGGAAAGATATAGTTTTTTCTCTATTCTGTTATAAATGCGGCAAATTGTGTAATTAAAACCGATAAAGGTACTATCAAATTCCATTTGACTAGCTGCTGATTTCTAAAAATAGTTAGTTGAAAAAAATAGTTGATTAAAAATGACCAGTACATGCACGGTACTCGCCCGTTATGCGAACAAGCCACAGCTAATGATAAAACCAAGCGTACTCAAACGGGAGAAATATAACCGTTATGCAAAATTTTCTATAAATTTATTTTTAAAAATGTGTAATATCTCGAGAAAAGTCCTTACCAGCGTTCTGAAATATGTTTCATTTCCTAATAATAAATTAAGCATAAAATGACTGTCACGTCCTTAGCTATCTCTCACTATAAGCTCATCTAATGAAAGAGTAAAATAATAAATTCTCACAATGCCATCCTTGTTGTTGAGACCCAGACCGTCCGACCTACCAGAAAGGTGTAAGGTAACTGAATGGACGGCCGGAATGCCATCCTTGTGTACTTCCGTTTGATTATCTTTCATTTTATGATTATTTTATGCTTATTTTATCATAAAATGATAATAATCATTTATGATAATATATAATTTGATATTTTATGATTACCTATATTATCTCTCTTTGATATTTTATGATTATCTTTCATTTTTATGTATATTGTGTGGCAAAATAAAATTTATTATTATTATTATTATTACCGCAAAATGATAGCAATGTTTATGTAAGACCATTTGGGCCCGATTTCTATCGTTGTCGCCAAATAATTAAAATGCTATCATTATTTTTTTTAATACCTAAAGGTCTTTCATAAATATAAACCTTTTATTAGACATCAACCACAATTTTTGGAAACGGGAATAATATGAGATAAACACTAGACATAGATATACAGATACATGCATAAATAGCTACACTATTTTATTTATTTACGTATAAGAGTACACAACAGATCCAAGGATAACTCTCACGAACAAAAATATAATACATTTATTTCGCAAATAACAAACGGTCACAAGTACTAAATTATCTAACCTTGGACAAAAATACTTTTTTAAATTGAGAAATTGGCGTGTGTTAAAACCATCTAGATTTGTGGCATTAAAAACCTTATAGAACTCAACAATAGAATTTGAATTACAGTAATTATGTCTAGTTACAGAAACATAAAACAAATCATTATCGCTGAGTTGAAGATTTCTGGCTTTAAAATTGAAAGCTGATAACAGATCACCATAATCAACACCATTATTTAAAAGTTTAAAATTTAAAAAAAACCATATACAAGAAATTTTTCTTCTGGTTTCGAAAGAACAAATATTAACAACTCTTTCCACGTAATACAAGAGAAATCAAACTTTTTAAAATAGATGCAACAAAGAAACCAGTTTTGAATCTTTTCAACCTAGTAATTATCATTATAATAGGTAGGATCCCAAATAATCGAACCATACGCAAGCACAGATCTAACCAATGAATTGGAAAGCATAATTAAACATTTAATATCTACAAAATACGTAGTTTTGCGATAAATGACACCAAGATTTTAGGATTTTATTATCGCACACGTTTAATAGTATAGATTTCAGAAATGTGATTTCAATTGTATAATAAAAATTTTGTTCACGCCTCATGTTTATCACCATCTTACATAATAAAAGAAGATGGTTTGTGTGTTTGTCTCTATGTCTTTATCATCTATAGCGGAAAATCAAGGCTTCAAAAAGCGGCGAAATTCGGTACAGGGGTACTTCAGGTTCCCGGACGATACGGGTCGGCGATATTTTATTCAAAATTCGAATACGTTAAAAGTTACGAACTTTTAAACTAATTCGAATAGACTATTTTGAGCCATTTCATCAAATTAATTTCTCCATTGCAACTGCAGATAATATTCCAACCCGTGCTAACGTTCCAGACGGGTGAACAATATCTCAGACTTTGCCTAAATACGGAATAAATATTGCGATTTTCAAAATTCTTGAATTTAAAAGATGAATTTATAAATTTTGGAACATAGAATTACTTTAATATTATGAGTGTGCTCTAAAGATTCGACTTAAATTAGATGAAAACTCGCTGAGATAGCAATTAATATTACGAATTTTACTTCTGGTGTAAAAAAACTTTTTTTTTTTTTTGCAGCATCAAATATTTCCATTAATTAATGTTTATTCGAAAATTGAAAAGATATAGCGTATAAAGCATGCAAGATATTTATGTGTCGTTCTGCCAATGATCGATGAACCAGATGCGTGTGAGCATGCGTAATGCGTAACGAATTACAATGTGCCTATTTAGGACATATCTAAAAATGTTTAGGGCGAATCAAAAGCGTATCCGTACTATTTAAGTAACGGACGCTTATTTAGGACCCGGTCAACGCAGAATGCATTTTCCAGTTTTACATAAGAAATTATTCGTCCCTAACCAAGCCCAGGTAGCTCAGTTAGTAGAGCGCTTGTCACGAGATAAAAGAAGCCCTTTCCTAGACAACATTTCACACTGACGCCTGAGCTATGTTGAGCTTAGTGTACGTAACAAAAGATGGTATAGAAAGAAAAAAGAAAGTGACGACGATGTGGAAAGAGAAAAAGGCGAATTCGATGAAACCAAGAAGTAGCGGTCTGACATTAGGAGATGAAAATGTGAGCTTTTATATCAAAGCTGGGTAGCTGAGTAGGTAAGACTTTCATCTGAAGATCAGAGATTGGAAGTTTCAGTAATTGCTTAGATAAGACTTTCTGGATTATTAATATAATTTTAAAAAATCTGATGTGAGCAGCAAATGACTTTCCCAACAGACTCAAATTTATTTTCTCTTCATTTCATTAATATTTCATTAAATTGAGTAACGATGTATTTTCAAAACCGGGATAGCGAAAATGCGAAAAAAAATATATCAAGGACTAGTCCTAGAGTAATGGGGTTGATCTTATTCTTTTCATCATCAAAAATTACGTATAAAACAAGCATTTAATTGATACATCTGAACATACTTAGTCTTTTATTTTAGATTTTGACGAATTTTGCAGGCTATTTCGTAAAAAAAAAGGCTGGTTCCTTTTCTCCAAATCGTACTAAAATCTTATCAGCACTAGGGTAACCCGTAAGTGACTTGTCTAGCAAATTTTGTGAAATTTGGTCAGTTAATTTTTTAACTAGAGTGGACACAGTCAATTTTTGCGGGCCATTTGGCAAGAAAAAGGCATGTTCTCTTATTCCGAATCGTACCAAAATCTAATCAGCACCAGGATAACCCACAAGTAATTATCTATAAAATTAAATTCGGTCAATTAGTTTTTGGGTTAGAATGGATACATACATTGTACAGGCACACACACACAGACGAAAAATGTATTTTCGTGTTCTAGAAGTCTCAAAGCGCGTAGATCCATCGAAAACTCGAATTGCAATTTTCGGCATAATTCCAATACTTTCCATATACATTACCATGTATTGAGGGAAAGCAATAAATTAGTTTTGTAGGGAACGGAATATTGCTTTAAATGTAAACATTCCATACAATAATATATTAGGTTCTAGAAAGTTGGTAGCAAAGAAAGGGAACATATTACATTCCATGTTTATACCACGTTATCTGTCCTTCTTTCGACCCAAACCTCCCGACCTACCCGAAAGTTAAGGTAACTGTTCGGACGGTTGAGGAACCCACCCAATTTAGATCGGAACCCAGTGGCATTTTGATTGATCAGTTTAAAATCAACCTTGCATTAAAATTAATATTTATAAAATGGTTACTATCTGATTTAAAATCAATAAAATTGGTATTAGGTAATCATATGCATTTACCGGCTCACCCAAACCCTCACAGCAAAGATCGTCACATGTGTGACAGTGACGTTGTACTCACGTGACACCTGAGTCACAATGTAACATCATATTTGTGACTTCTATGCGACGTTACGTATTAGTAACTTCATTGTGACTATATTCTGTGACGTTTCCACAATTTAATTAATACGTAACAATGTGGCGACATTACAATGGCAATTACAAGATGACGTCACAAACAAGTTAATATGCGACGTCACAAACGACCATGAAAATGACCAAAATGACTTCGCTGTGACCTCAATATGACATTGCTGAGACGATCTGCGACGTTCTGTGACGTCCCAAAGTCACAGTGTGACGTAAATCTTACGTCACTGTGAAAAAAAATGCTGTTAGGGAAGGAACACGACAAGAATCATGTCATCGTGATAGTATTAATATTAAATTAATGGAAGCTCTGCTAAAACTGTTTTTGAGTTTTGCCAAAGACATGGCCTTCCTGTAATATTTCCTCCTGCAAAAATTTACCAACATAAACCCACCAAACCGACCTACATCAGAGTACCGGGTATTATTACCTGCACTGAACACGTTCATAACCAAGACGATTTCGGAAAAAAAGTTCCCATGGAGACACAAAAATTTTTCATACAAATTACAAGGAAGTACGAGAAAAGTACGATGCAACGATGATTAATTTTTTCAGTTAGATCAAATATTACATCACACATAAGCTGTCGATAGCATTTTCGCAAAAATGCGACAAAATTCCACGTTTTGCGACAAATTGTGTTGATAAATTCGCAAAAATGCAATCTTCAATTTTTCACTTTTTATTTAAAAATAGACTTTTTCTTTTTAACTACTCGCCAACCCTCTCCAACATTCACAGTCGCAAACTAAAACTTTGTATTACAACGTGTTATAACGTTTTACAACGTATTACAACGTGGTACAACGTATTGTTATTACAACGTGTTACAACGTATTGTTATTACTTTGTATTACAACGCCCATGCGCGGCGAGTGAACGAAGTTCTTTCCCTCTTCCTGTCTTTTAACCACTGCCTCCTTTTAACCTTTTGTTTACGGGTGGGATAGCGTCAATCCCAAACAAGAACCTCGGTGAGGTTCCTGTCGGCGAGGACGCCAATACCTGCAAAGGGGGATCGAACTGTTTGAGATAGGGTATGTCAAATACCTGTCTTTCTGGAAGGTTCTTCGTGTGGGATTGACGTAGTCCCACCTGTAAGCAAAAGGTTAAATCTGCCTGTTCTATTAGCAGCTGGAGTGGATTTGAATCCTGCCCAAATGTACCTCATAAACTAGCGCCCTCGTGCGGTGATTGGAATGTTTCAAGAAGTTCATAATTTCAACACTATAAAAACGCGCACTAAATTTTTGCTAATTTTTTTTTTTTTTTTTTTCTACAACTTTTTGCCAGCAGTTAGAAAAATTACTACAAAAATTTTGAAGCCAGCTTAAACCCTGGTCACACACATGCGTATAATATGTTCTTCCTAACGCACATGGCGGTTAATGTATTTTAGAGGAAAATGTAAAAATAGAAAAACTATTTATAAATATTGCTCATTTTTTCTTTACCATCTCCAAAAAATCTTCGTGTGGGATTGACGTAGTCCCACCTGTAAGCAAAAGGTTAAATCTGCCTGTTCTATTAGCAGCTGGAGTTGATTTGAATCCTGCCCAAATGTACCTCATAAACTAGCGCCCTCGTGCGGTGATTCGAATGCTTCAAGAAGTTCATAATTTCAACACTATAAAAACGCGCACTAAATTTTTGCTAATTTTTTTTTTTTATTTTTCTACAACTTTTTGCCAGCAGTTAGAAAAATTACTACAAAAATTTTGAAGCCAGCTTAAACCCTGGTCACACACATGCGTATAATATGTTCTTCTTAACGCACATGGCGGTTAATGCATTTTAGAGGAAAATGTAAAAATAGAAAAACTATTTATAAATATTGCTCATTTTTTCTTTACCATCTCCAAAAAATCTCCGATTTCGAATAGTTTGTTGCAATTCGCTTTGACGTACAAGTTTCTAAGAGAATCCTTAACCACGCCAATAACTTTGTAAGAAAATTCCCATGAGTTTACACATTAAGTTTACACTATAGTCAAGCTATACTATAGTCAAGCTATATATAAGTTTACACTATAGTTAAGTTTACACTATAGTCAAGCAATTATGCCCGATCAAATAAAAGTGATTGTAGTGCCCGTTGTCATGTCGCAATTCTGCGCCATGAGCCTTTCTTATTTTTATGCGTGAGAAACATCCTTCTCTCCGTTCGTGCCTGTGCTGTGTTTTTCGTTAACCCTTGTCCGTATTGAAATCGCATTAAAAAGCGCATTTGGTCGTGAATTCGTTGGAATGTCTGGACTTTGTGTCTGGCCGGGATGCGTGACGTGTGATCGCCTGTTGCCAGGAGAAGCGCGTCTGTCCAATCAGGAAGAGGCGCAGCGGAGAGGAGAACCTTTTTGCGTGGGCTCGAGCGACCCACAATTTGCGCTCTTCGAGCTGGAGATCCCGACGATGCAAGTCGCTTGAAGAACTTGTCTAAATTTTTTAGACAAAGGAAAATTTGGCCGAAATGGCTAAGCTGCCAGAGATGGGCTTTTGGTTAAAAAGGAGTCCGCCCCTGTTTTCTGGAGCTGAAGAAGAGGAGCCTGGAAACCATTACTAAATATTCTGATGCAATTTTTCTAAATTATATTTTTTTATTCCAGGAAATCTATCCGACATCGACCCCGGATTTGAAGTAGTTATTCCGCAATGATTCGGATTGGTGCAAAATAGTCTGATGTCCGATACCTAAAGATTTTGGACTTTTCCCTCATCTTTTCCTTTTGGAGAACTTTTTGTTTCTACCTAAAACCCGTGCGCATCTGATGAGAGGTATTTTCTGAAAAGCTTGAAATGTATAATAGCCAGGTAACATTTTCTTTACGGGAAATTTAATGCCGTACAGCACCGGCATAGTGAAGAATGATTTCTATAATTAATCGGCTCATGTCAAAAATGTATTTATGGTTAATTTAAATTCATAACTAAGACCATATGATTATTGAAGTGAATTATTGTATGCTATATAAATTTTGAACAGAGCAGAAAGGCAGATTGTTCTTATATTGAAATGAAGCTCTGAATTTGATAAGTTGATTTTTAAAGTAAAAATACTTAAGTGTGATTTTAAATAAATAATATTTTGATTTTTACTTTGCATCTGATTTATTTGAAATGCCTTTAATTCCTCTTTTAATTCCTCTGCTATTCACTGCATGTCATCTAACAAACAATTCTGTTAGACTGAGAAAGTTTCTTGCTTGGGTAAATTTAGAATGTTTGATTACTTTGTTAAAATTCCACTATACGGCTTCACCGTCCCTTGGTTTGTCTGGTGCGCGTTTGCTTTTGTGAGTTGGCAAACCGCGCCATGACACCGTAGAAGAGAATTTAAAAAGTTACGATAACAGACTCGGCAACAAAGACGAAAGATAAACGAAAATCCAATTTCAAAGTTGCAGAGAATTGTCTAAAAAGTAGGAATCGGACATAAAATTGTTACTGAAGGTACTTATTTGACGCATGTGGTTGTTGGCAAATTTCTGTCATGTTCAAGAATACTAAAATGAACAACACTCACATGCATAGGAATCTAATGTACATCCTGTTCAAAATGCCCTCCGTTAGCAACAATGTACATTTAATTCGAAAAATATACAACCGCGTACTTTGACAAGCATTGTAGGTGTCACCGTGTTATAAACCAGGATAATACGACTTTTTGACATATTTATTGTCTTTCGTGTACGCGTTTCGTTCGTTCCTGGTGTCAATTTTTACTTATTAGACAATGCTCTACAACTTTTTAATGGACTTTTTTCGTCTATATCTCTTTGGTGCCGTGTTCATTATTTGAACTTTTTCAATACTCCGCTAGGGGGCGACTCAATCTATTTCATTCCATCATGAAAGGTCACTTTTATATAGATAAACCTAATATGTACACTCAGGGACCTTTCCGTGCAAATTTATTGGGTGCTTAAAGACTTTCATATAGGAAACTTGTATAAACTCTCTCACGAAATTCAACAATTAAATACATAATTTAATACAGCAGATAACTCCAATGACTTCAAAACTCTGTCATGCCTTGCGATTTCCTAAGAAATAATGCGTATCATTAGGCTTTTGTTAATAAAAATTCCATAATGATTTAAAATTATTTAATGCAATCAAACGCAGCGATATATCCAATTAAGCACCACTCGCCCTTTGAATCTTAACATTTCTCAGTCGCGGGAGACTTAAAATTCCCCGCTAACTGTACAGATTGCCGGTCTAATGAGAAAATTTCATCTTAATCTCAATTCGCAAGAGGCAAGCAGGCAGAAAATATTTATTTTCCCCTTATTTCGGAAAATCAGGTGGCAACCAAGACCGCATTTTCTCCGAGATCCGAATCATTTATCGATAAGATTTCTTCTTCGGACACTAATTGCTGCAAATTGACTGAGGAATTCCGAAGAGTTAAATGCTATAAAGGCAATAGGATCGTTAAATCTTTGCAAATGTTTAAGAGAGTTTAGTTCGGATTTCATATTTGCTTTTAAACTTTCTAATAAATTGTTGTTAAGGAAATAAATACGTTATTATTTTAGAATAAAAGTGTTTGTATAACTTGAGTGAATGTTTCACATTTTCCTACATTGACCATTTGCTTAAGGCACCTAAAGATACAGGCTGACGCAACCGCCATTTTGACTCCACCGGTTCAGTCAGTTATAGTCTGCCTGTGCTATTTCAACGGCGCGCACATGTTACATGACTAATATTCGCTGCGCACTTTAGCTGTAAAATAGATGCTTCTGCTTTTAAAACATTGTACCAGTCATTCAAGAAAATAGTCTTAATTTTTTTTTTTATCGAGAAATCGAGACGAGAACAAAAAAGTATCTTTCTTTTCATTATGAACAGCCGTCGCTTCAACTAGGATTCAAGGTGGCCGCTGTTGCGCCAGCCTGTATACAGGTTGTATATAAACTGTTTTGACAAAAGAGGGGTGATAGTACCTATCAAGACGAACAATATTTAGTATGGAAGCTAGGATCGCATTCCACTCTAAGGCCAGAAAAGAGCAACTTCGAAACACGTTCAACAAGCACAAGTCGCCACTTCGGACGACATAGCTGTCGTGGAGAAGTATCGCATCTCCGGAACATCACCGTTACTTCTAGTCATCGGAAACTTTTTGAATGCCACATATCCCGGAGGATGGATTGGGCGTAGTGGACCTGTGGCTTGGCCTCCACGCTCACCGACCCTCGCTGTTGCAGTCGACAGGATAAATACGACACCAGGTGCCTTTGAGAGGATGCGCCAGTCGTTCATTCGCCGGTGTGAATTGTGCAACGGCCCCCTTGGCCGTCATTTTGAGCATCTATTTTGAGTCTTTCTGTGGTGTAAATAAGTGGGATTCTGCAACTTATTATTACGTTAATTCTCCTTATTTTCACAGTTGAAAGTTCAACTTTAACTTTACGCTTTTCTGACACTTAGCGTGGAATGCGACCCTAAGTTCCATTGTAAATATTGTTCGTCTTGATGGGTACTATCACCCCCTCTTATTTTGTCAAAAGAGTTTATATACACCCTGCATATGCGAGCCTTACAATTGCGCGTACATCACAATGTAACGTCACTGTTGCTTACGTCGCCATGTTGGACGGAATAAACGCCGATGGGAGAATGCATCCAGTCATAATATTGTTATCAGATTACGATTAAACGTATTAATGTACGTCTTCCATAAAGAAATATTGAGAAAAATTGTACCGCATATTTTGAGCACTGTACCGCACAACAATTTATAACCATGGTATCCTTCAAAAAATACGCAATTGCAGTAGCACAATCGCCGAACAATAAAAAAAAAGCATACGTCAGCTTGGAACGGCAAACCGATCACACCGTCCAACAGGGACTAGGGATCATTTAATACTCTCTATACATATATATAACTGTTTATACATATATAGGAGTCTTAGGGCTGACAGAAAGCAGATTTGCCGATTGGGACATCACGTTCAAATGGTCAATACAGTGAGTTCTGAATCCAGTAATGATTGGGAGGGCGTTTCAGCCCCACCCATCATTAATTAATTTCTGAGCACTCAGGAATACATAGCCTCGCGATGGCAGAATAATACATCTCAAGATAATTTGGCTCCATTATCAGTGAATACTGGAACCCTGATTTTAAACACGATCGAATGTTCGACAGAAAATACCCTCCATTTTCGAATGAATTTTTGAAAAAATCACAATAAAAAAAAATCGGAGCCTTCAATAATTATAAATAAATTTCATTGCCGACGTAATTAGAAAACGAATGACATCCATTTGGGGACGGTAGCATGAAACGTTATCGAAATATTACGTATTTTTCAAATGAATTTAGCAAAAAATTATATAAAATTCAAAAAACAATAAATGTTCACTTTCCACATGCAAAATTAGGTGATAAATCTCATAACATTATCCTCGTGGACTTTTTATTCAATTCATAAGAGAAGATATCTTATGTACTAATTTTGTGTTTTATAGTTAGTTGCTTCACAGGATATGTATTAACTGTTAGTTACCTTTCGATTATTATTTTCAAAGTGAATATGATTTTCAAAGTGGGATGAAGATCTTCCAAGTCACGATGCCATAAGTTGCCCAAAGTACCCAATGCAACTTACGTGGCATTAATTCAATGCCAAAATTGTGCTTTTAATGGTACATAATTAATTCGTTATGAAAGAAGTGATGTCATTACATTACGCAGAGAAAGTCATGTGCTATCCACATGACTTTTTTTTTATTGTGGAAATAAATAAGGAAAAATGAATTTGAGTTTGCAGAAAAAGTCATGTGCTGCCCACATTCGGTTATTTCTTTTATTAAATTTTGTTTTGGCATTTCCTTTTTTTGAGCCAAAATTTATTTTAAACAAAAGCAAACAAATATTTCCGTACGAAAGAGGCTTAACTCTCGGTATCAAAGCAAGGAAACACGCGGGTTATGCTCAAATTAACACGAGTAGACGCTATCACATCCAACCACAAGCGCCATAACCTCATCCGCCTCTTTATTTGCAAAACCATGAAATTGGAAAGAGGGGATAATTCCATACGAGCTAACGGAAGTGTTTTTCTCTTCTCGAACTTTCCCGTTTCTCTCCTGCCCTAATTATGAACAGGGTCTTGTAAAACAGAAGAGAGAATAGGATGTGCAAAAGTTTTTGTTCGACAAAATTACTCGGAGTTTCATTTCGATCCCAACCCCCAACCTCGTCGATTTTTTTTTACCTCTTCTGTTTCTTCTTCCAGTCAATGATCTCCACACCTAATGCAAAGCACGCGGAAAAGAAATAATCGTTACTTTGGGAACTTTTCAATGGTTTTCTCCGACTCGTGAGTGTCAATACCTCCCCACAGTTTCTCGGGGTCATCTAGTATGCATTTATGCACATAAGAAAATACGCGGGGCACGGCACAGAAATACAAATCGACCAGACCCTTCCAAACAACTGTAAAAATTCCACTTCTGCCCGGCAAAACTCCACAAAACCCTTTAACCCTTCTGCACAAGAGTATGAAAAAATAACGTTAAGTTCTAGCCTCTCCTCCCCCGACAATTTTCCTCCTTCGTCCCCCTCCAGTAATGTTCTTGTGCAAATACAGTTCACCCAAATTACTCAGCATCGCTGAAAAATCGATACTTTTTAATATGCATAGCATGCTCAAAGAAACACAAAGGCATTGGGGGGGGGGGAGGGGGACCGGATAGTTGCTGTTCGCCAATCAATACAGGGTTGGCGTTCCGTTACGTTTGGAAAAGAGAGCAGGGGGGTGTACTGCCATGATGGGGGGGTACCTATCTGACGGTGCCATATTTCGTTCCATGCAAATTTCGGGAACGGTGCCTACCCAATGTGCACGTGTTTCGAGTACGAATGGGCACCCGGTCACGACTAAAGTCCCTTTCATGACAGGCAGCTAAGCGCTACCTAGACATTATCCCCCCCCCCCTCTTTCATACTCCCACTGTGTCCTAGTGTATCAGAAAATATCATTACACTTATTGAAATGAGTGCTCATGGGGACACAAATTCTGTCTGTCAAGCACCTGTGGTATCCATCTAAATGTAGCCGAAATAAAGATTGATGCAGGTTTTAGGCAATCTGCATTTCGTTTCTAAGCGCAACAAGAAAAAGTTTTCATAATACAAGCGTTTCTGGGAATAGTGAATAATACGTATATTGCTGTTAGTGCAAAAGCTATAATAGCTTAATTCTTAAGTTTGACTTTTCAAAAATTACCCATATTTCAATACGTAAATGTTTGTTGTTGAGAGGGCTGATACCAAATGAAGACAAATTTTATTCCATAGCAGGATGAAATTTTTGGAATTCGGCAACTTCAAAGTTTAATTAATAAGTAAAATATACTTTGTGGGAAGGATAAGAAAAACTGCAGCAGCGATCATAAGCACAAATAAACAATAATGCAGCATACAGCTGTTTCGAGGACACGCTGAATCCACCTTCATCAGTGCAAGAAAACCAACAAACCCGAAATCCAAAAGAAAAAGACATTCCTCGTTTGGACTTCGGGTTCGTTGGTTCTCTTGCACTGGCAAAAGGGGATTCAGCGTGTCCTCGAAACAGCTGTATGCTGCATTATTGTGTAATTGTGCTTATATACGTTACTCTAGTTTTTCTTAACTTCAAAGTTTCTTTAAATTTAAAAATATCACATAAGTAAATAAACATATTCCTCAAATAATAAAATCTTCGCTCTTACTACTATAAATGCATGTTGCTGGTGAAAAAATACCTTGATAATAAAAGGAGCCACATAATGAACGATACCAACTGGTTTCGAAGCAAAATGAGCTCCTTTCGCCAGGATGAGAAAAACAGAACAATTAATCCCACAACCTAAAATAAACTGTCCCTTAACAAAACTAACAGTATCAATCGGTTTTGGGAGTATGAGTTGTCGACCATTTAATTTCGTTATATGCTAATTTAATAGCAAAATATTTTTTTATGATCAAATTTTATTTCCAACTTCTAAAAATTTGACATTTTACCCCAATCTTCATTAGGTTTCTAATACTTACCTAGGTTATATAGGGCCTTAGTTAACACGGATATTGTATATTTATTATATATATTTATAATTATTATATATATTTATAATTATTATATATATTTATAATTATATATATATATTTATGATTATTATATTTATATTCTTGTATATATTTTTTCCAAATGTAATTGGCCTAGTAGTTTTGTAAAGCAAGGTTTACCAACCTGTGTTTCGCAAAAACTTTAATGTGCAGTGAATTTTCGTGAGTGCTGCGGAATTCAGTAAACTCTAGGTATACTAGAAGGTCGTCATATATTATGAAATGCAAAAAGTTATATAAGACTCCCTCGCATCAGCTCACCGGCAGAACTTGCTCTCCTAACATAACCAGACACGTGGAAACACACAACTCTCCTGATCAATATTAATTACAACTATACGACCACGTAATGAAATGAAATTACTATGCAGAGTTACTAGGAAAATTCATAAGCACCGGAATATATTTGTTCGGATAAACTCGATTCGCTGGCAACCCTTCCGTCTCGATATCTCCGGGTTACTAGAGAAATGGAGTTCAGCCTCGGTTCGGAAAAGGTCAGGAGTATGCACGCTGAGTCTGTCTGTAGTAAAGTGAGCATGCGAATGAAAGTAAATGCAACGCCCTTAGTGAATGATTTAAAAGTTGAGATCGCGAACTTTGCAACATGGCGAGATAAAAGGAAGTGGCAATAACAAAATCATAGTGGGTTATCTAATTAGTAAGAATCGAACGCAGAAACGCGCGTATGAAAGACATCAAATATCTGTCAAAAGGGCGTATCATCAGGAACTGTAACACGGTGACGCCCGCAATGCTTATTAAAGTACTTTGTAATATTCTTTCCTCGAATTTAAGGGGACGGTGGACGTTGAAATTCTTTTTATTTATTTATTGACTTAGAAACATGAAAATTTGTATAAATATTCCTCTTAACATTACTATATTACCTTTAATTTTTTTTTCAATTTTGTTTAATCTTGTCTTTTTTTTTAATTTAATTTTTTTTAACGAAAATTCGAAAATGCTCCTTGCGTGCCATTTGTTCACATTTTTGATTAATTTTACATTATGATCACTCAAAAATACATTATGAACAAATTTGGGAACTCATTTTTAAATCCCTTGGAAAGTTAATTTTTTAAAAATATTTTTCTGCATTAAAACGTAATTTTCATCACTTAATTAGGTTCGTATTCACTTTTAATTACCTTAATAAAGTCCAATTATAAAATGCATACCCAGTTTCCTTAAAAAATATGAAAGGTGTCTTCTTGCCAAATTTCATGCATCTCAACCAAAAATTAAGACGCATGGAGCATTTTAAAAATGTGAAACCTTTGAAAATTCAATTTCGTAAAACATGAATATAACCTTTTGCTTACGGGTGGGACAGCATCCATTACAAACGAAGAACCTACCAAAAAGACAGGTATTTAACATACCCTATCCCAAACATTTCGAACCCCCCTTTGCAGGCATTGGCGTCCATGGAAATCACTTGTTTATGCAATGGAAATGCAATATTTCTGTCGGCGATTTCCATGGATTGCTTTTTCCATTGATTTCCATGATTTTCATTTATTGGAGTGCTTAATGACGTTCTTAGGAGCACTGTATAACCCCACAAAATATAATTACCATATGGCCCTCTTGCAAAACGCAATTGCTTTATTACCCCCCTAAAGCCTATACACTTCTAACAAAACAACTATTCGACTCCCTAATAAAACACACATGTCCCACAAATAGTAAACTTCTTATATTATGAATAAAAAAATTTAATTTGTAATGCTTAGAAAATAAATTATCATTAAAGAAATTACACTTAATTTTCAGAAATGTCAGATGGCGGCATTTCCCCAAAATTAACAAGTTGGCGATATTGTGCCAAAGTTTTTGCCAAATTTGTCACCAAGCAATTAGACAGAGATATTATCTTCTCTTATGTATATTATTTTTATTTTTGCGCATTTAATTCTAAAAATTCTGATTATTATACAGAGAAAAGTTAGAATTTCTTTGATTGAATGCAATGATCTTATTACATTTTACGAAAAATTCAGTATTACGCAGAAAACCATTCCCAGTTTAAGTGAACCCCAAAAATCTTGCCAGCTAGAACTTTATCAGTGAAAACAATAATTGCAAGCCGTGACCCGTGTTATAAGATTTCAGAGTTAAGACACTTCGGCAACTTTAACCCTCAAAATAGCAGAAATCATCAGAAGCATTTCATAATTCATCACACTCAGCTCATGGAAAATTCTAGAACTAATATTATGATAAAATATAGATCATGATGTAAAGTTAGAACAAAAAAAAGTATAATAAGGAATAGAATTACCTTGAAATGTTCTATAAAGATCATTGCTGATACAACTGTATAATATTAAATAAATCCATACCTAAAAATAGAGAAGATATGTTAAGTTATATAAATTAATATTACTTTGTAATCTGTTAAAATTAGCATAATAGTGTTTCCTTTTATAGATACAACACTCCTAACTGATGTTAATATATTTATGTGCATTACTTTTTTCATATTTATGACGGGTCACAAAACTGCATGCATTAAATTTCATCCGATAGATGTATGTTCGTAGACCCAAATGATCACAATTATAACATAGTGTCCTTCATTTTAAAGGACTTGAAAAAATCTACTGATTAATACCAAACTTGACTATGTACCACCTCGAGGGGGGGTGACTTTCCCCCCTCGTCTAATAATGTCACAAACACAAACATTTATCACTGCTATTTGTAGCTATAATTATTGAAATTGTTCAGCTTCGTGATTATTGAGTCATAAATATCCCTTATGCTGCCATGTTAAGAAAATATAAAATTTCATTGATTTATACTATATAAATAAATGATATCAATCGGAAAAAAAATTTCAAGCCTTTTAAAGTGAAAAATAACCAGTTACAGTTGCAAACATCTGGATCCATAAGACCAATTTTTCAAATTATTTTTCGAGTTAAGTGACATTGATATATGTGAAGTCACATTGATATATATGTGAAGATATATCTGAAGTCACATTGATATATATGTGAAGATATATGTGAAGTCACACTGATATATATTAAGTCACTCAACATCGAGTTAAGTCCCACTCTAATTAATTTTTCGATGGGGAAGATTTACTTTACTATAGATAAACCTAGCGTATACCTTTTATTCAAGGAATCCCGTATAATGTTCACTGACTTGGGCGAATTCTAGACATTAAATGAAGAATATCTTGACCTGGATACATTTAACATTTCCACTATACTACATATTTCAATTTAATTTGTGAAAGCAAATATTTCATGCACATGTTCACTTTTCTAATCACTGTTTTAAACGGTAGCGATAGCTGGCACAAGTTCAAGATCTTCTGAACTCGAGTAGTTTAAAAACTCGATTTAGTGACTAAGTGATTGGAAGATTCTCCTAATTATATTCGTGACTCCATTCATTGAGGAATGAATGGAAGTGGATTTAAATCAGAATACTTATTTAATCATATTTCGATATCAAGATAGGGAGATTAATTTCGATCTCATTTTTGATCATATCGAACAGAATATTATGTCTCATGAAGTTTGTTCATCCAAGGTAACCACGTGACATATCAATTTCAGTAACGTTCAGATTCATTCAATTTTTGCTTCGCTGTTTGCTTTCATTCACAAAATAACTTTTTTTACTCATTTTTACTGATAAAATGTCCTTCATTGTCTTTTTTAACCGTTCATTTTGGAATTAAAATATCTGATGTGGTCAGCCCATGACGTTCTCTACAGATTCAAATCCATTTTTTCTTTATTTCTTTAATAATTCGTAAAATTGGGTTTAATTGCACGAAATAATATGAATAATTATTTGAAATTACACTGAGTTGGCACTTATAATTCAATTTTTGTTTTCATTTGGTAACGGGACGTATTTTGAAAGGCGGCGTAGAAAAATGCGAAAAAACTTTAAATATCTCGAGAACGACTGGTCATAGATTAGTGGGATTGGTCTTGTTATTTTCATCGTCAAATATTACTTATAAAACCATTTAATACATTTGAACATACGTAGCCTTTTATTTTAGATTTTGACGATTTTTGAGGGCCATTTCGCAATAAAAGGCAGATTCTTTTTTACCGAATCGTACCAAAATCTAATCAGCACCAGGTTAACCCACAAATGATTTATCTACTAAATTTTGTGAAATTTGGTCAATTATTTTTTTTTAGCTAGAACAGATAAATACGATTTTTGCAGTCCATTTCGCAAAAAAATGGCAGGTTCTTTTATTCCGAAACGTACCAAATTCTACTCGACGCCAGGGTAACCGTCAAGTGGCGTATAAAATTTAATGAAATTTTATCAATTTTTGAAATGTTATCAATTTATGACATTTTATCAATTAACTATTCTAGTAAAAATGTGAAAAAATATATATATAAATTTTTGATTAAAAATATCGAAAACCGTCCCTAGGTATCTTGTATCATTGTCATAAACAACACTCAACCTTTTACCATTCAAAATATGCCAAAACTGATACTTCATCAATCTATAACGAGTAAGTGTTGCTCACTATATTTTTTTCGTATGAATGTTAGGTCCATGGAATAATATTTTTAACTGCCCTGGCATTCAAAGTGTGAGTATAATCATATTTATTCCTTCCTTATAGTAACACTTAATATGCCATTGTATAACCCTGTACAGAATTTTAAATATCCAATTATGCATAGAACAGAGAAACGACATTTATATAGAAACACCAGTCTGACACCAAATCCTCGATAATCAATTGAATCTGTAATAAATAGCTTTTAGTACAAAAAAATATGCTGTTTCCGAGATTCAAATAAGGGATTCACCAGAAGTAAATATTCCCTCCATTCATTAGAGCGCAGTTTATCTAATTAATGATAAAATTTGGGTAAAAATAAAAATGCCGAGTACGGAAAGATTCAAAAGGCAAAGGAATGGGGTTAATAGACATTTTCATCGATGCCTTGTCCTTTTCTGGTTCAGTAAATTTTAATGCAATTACGAAATAAAAAATCATAGATGAAAAATGCAAATACAACGTCCATTTATAGCAATGAAAAAAAAATGACTCAGAAGTCTTCGACGAATAGGAAAATCGTAAACGTGCATGGCGGAAAAGCCATTATCGACGAAAAAGCAAAATCCCATGCGAGCCAAAATAGTTAATGGAGCGCTGACTTTTATTTAGTGCCCAATAGATGTCAAAGAATAATTAGTTACGCGCATAAAAATCTCCTCCGATCATAAAAATGGAAGCTAAAAAGAAAAAAGAAAAAAAAAAAGACCACCTTTGCCCATCCTTCCCTTTTCATCTTTGCAACTTCATCAGTTATCATAACTTCATAAGTACTAAGTGGTAACAAGGGCTGGTGGAACATTTTTTTTTTCAGAACGAAAAAAATGAAGAAGATTCTTTTTGGAAGCAAAGAGCGTGACCGGTAGAACGTGCCAAAATGTTCGACGCCATATTTCAGCTGTGACAGCCAAACGATACAACTTATTGGCTATTGTGTCTTGCTTATCGGTTATGTTCAGTTTTTTCACTCTTTTTTATGTATTGTTTGAACTTTTGTGTTATTACCTTCTACTTTTCTTTTACTTTTATCACTGAACGTTTTGTGAGAGTAGGAAGAAAGTAAAGATTTTATTGTTCGTTTTTAATATTTTGTAATGCAGGGCAATGTGTATTAATAATCGATTCCGTTTAATCTGAAACTGAAAAAATCTGCAAGTTGTATATAGTTCTTTTTCTGGAATTTAAGGGTATATACGCATTCTGGTTGATCGGATGGTCTGGGTCGAAGAAGAAGGGTTTATACTCAAAAAGTATTATTTATTCTGACAGACTAATGTTTTAACAATCAGTAACAAGCTAACATTCCATATCAAAAGCATGTACTATATTAATGAAAAATAATGAAAATATAAGAATCAATTGGATAAAAGCTTATACAAATGATATAGTTAACAAATCAGCAGATGCTCTGTCTTTCATTGTAGCAAAAAATATTGATGTACGACAGAATGAGATTATTCATTACTCTAAATCTAACTTAAAATTGCCTCAGATAAGGATCCAAATTAGATTGACAAATACATTAGCTGCATATAAAATTACTTGGAGTGTGGTTCAACTCAACTTTTTCATAACAGAATCCATTTTTTAAAAAAATTTCTTGCGAATTTTACAAGAAAAAAATCTAAAATTCTGCAACGTCATTCCAAATGATTACAAATACAGCATGTTACCCCCCCCCCCTCATTTTAAAGGGTTTGAAAAATTATTTCCAATGATATCAAGTTTGATAATGTTCTCCCTGGGAGAGATAACTCACCCCCTCACCCCTCTCACCCCCGAAGTGGGCTAATAACGCCACAAACGCAAAAATTGTATCTCGGCTATTTTTCACTAGTTATTAAAACTATTAAGTTTCGCGATCAGCGATGCATAAATAGCCCCTTTCATCATAATTATGTCAAATTGTGTCCTATACTGCCATGTTAAGGAAAGATAAAATTTCAAATAAATTTTGAAGTTTTCACTCGAGTTTTAAAAAACCCTATCTAGTTCTAGATTTTTCGTTAACACAACCGAATATAAAGTTGCGTGAAAATCCGTTAATATTTATGACAGCTATCGTGTAGTACACAAGAAATCCACCGCAGACAGACAGACAGGCAAGCAGACGGACATCACTCCAAAAATAATCAAAACGTATTGAGGAGATCCTAAAATATATATCAGCATCAAAGTCGGAAACATTTCATGAAAACAATACTTTCTCAATACTACGTATCAAAAAGTAAACATGGAAGTTTCACTTTCTCCTTATTACCTCTGTCGAACCCCATTATTGAGAGAACGCTTAACAGGAACAAATGTTTATTCGTGTTACAGTGGAACACATTTTGTTCTACTGCATTAACTTCTGTACTCCATCTAAATATTTTTTCTGGTTCCTAACTAACCATGGTCATTTTTCCTTATTTGTCCACAAACTTCAGCAAATTAGCACTCCAAATTGTATTGGACCACGAGTGAATGCAATTCAATACACTTTTTTCATCGTCCACTAACAAAATATCACCACTTAAAAAAAACATCTGTAATAAACTTTCAACATTAAATAAATAAATCATTAAATAATAAATTTATCCAAAATAGGATAAACTCTAAGATGATCTTTCTTCAAGAAAACGAATTAGATTTCATTCCAACCATGATCCCAATTTAAAACACCCATCCCAAAATTGAAGATTTATTATGCAATATAAATATATTTATTCTTTATAAATTTTATATTTGATTATCAGAGCAAAAATATATCAATGTTTAAAATAGATGTTTATTTAAAAGGTTATTAATGTTTAAAATAGATGTTTATTTAAATGATTATTCATGTTTTAAATAGATGTCTATTTAAAAGGTTATTAATGTTTAAAATAGATGTTTATTTTGCAATTTCTTGTACATATATCTTTATTTATACTTCTTCGCATCTATGTAATTATCAAAACTGTATTTCTCATCTATATATAACAATTTCTAAATTATAAAAAAATATACTTTGGGGAGATAGACATCAACAAACTCTTCAAACCATTCTTTAAAAATCTGATGTGGGCAACACATGACTTTCCGTATATAATGCAATGAATTTACTACTTTTACAGTTAAAAAAAATGTTATTCTTATAGTAGATACTTATATTCTTTCCAAAATATTGAATTTTCGTCAATTAGTCGTCATTTTCATTGATTTAGTGTCATCTTTATCCATTTGGCGATATCTTCGTTAATTTGGCTTAAAAAAGTGAAAAAGTCGCCAAGTTGGCGATATTCCGCCAAATTCGGCGCCAAAACCTCGTCAAGCGTTACGAACGGAGAAATAAGATATTCTTATAGAAGATAAATAACTATTGCCGTTCAAATACAAAAGTATTACTCAGAGTATATTTTCTCATGAATGGAACAAGCTAGATCCACGAGAATGATGTCACCAAATTTATCGCATGATATTACATATGAAATGTGAACATGTTTCTCAAGAGTTAATATACTTTTCTTAATTTATGGGATTTTTTGATAAATGTATTTAAAAAAGTGCAATATCTCGAGACGGTTTATGCTACCGTACTAAAGTTTATGTCAATCGTTTTCTAAGGAAAAATTACACAAGAAATATCTATTTGCACAACATTATTAAAGGTTTTGATTTTTTGATGATTTTTCAAAATTTCACTCAAAAATTTAGCAGAGTTCTGAACATCCGATTGCGTATAAAAACAACAGACTTCCAGTATTTATGGATTGTGATTTTTGTATCAAATTTTGTTCGAATCGGTCCATTCGTTCGTCAGTTATCGTCTCCACAGATTCACTGACACACACACACACACACACACACACACAGACATCACTTCAAAAATGTTTGATTCGTGATCAGGCATGCTTGAAACGTGCTCTCCTGTCGAAAACTCGAATTCTTGGCCCCGTCACAATATTTTCTTTATACATTATGTATATAAGGAAAGTAATAAGATTCTATCTTCCGGACAATAATCAAAACTCGGCATTTAAATAAAAAAAAATCTGATGTGGGCAACTTTCCTTATATGATACAATGGATTTACTGCTTTTACAGTAAAAAAATCTGATGTTGGCAACACACGACTTTCCTTATATAGTGCAATGAATTTAATATTGTTATAGTAACGAAAAATCTGATGTGGGCAGCACGACTTTCCTTATATAATGCAATGAATTTACTACTTTTACAGTAAAAAAAATAGAGTATTATAGTAGATATTTATATTCTTTCCAAGATATTGAATTTTCGTCAATGAGTCGTCATTTTCATTGATTTGGCGTCATTTTTATCAATTTGGCGAGTTTTTCGTTAATTTAGCAACATTGAAAAAGTCGCCAAGTTTGCGCCATTCCACCAAATTCGTCGCCAAAATCTCGCCAAGCGTTATGGACGAAGAAATAAGTTATTCTTACAGCAGATAAATGACTACTGGCGTTCAAATACAAAAGTATTACTCAAATTATCTTTTTTCATGAATGGAACGAGCTAGATCCATGAGAATGATGTCACCCAATTTATCGCATTGTATTACATATGAAAAGTGAACATGTTTCTCAATAGGAAATATTTTTTTTTATTTTATATGACTTTTTGAAAAAATTTTTGAAAAATGTGCAGTATCTCCAGAACGGTTCATGTTAACGTTCTAAAATTTATGTCAATCGTTTTCTAATGAAAAATTACATAAGAAATGTCTATTTGCGTAACTTTATTAGCGGTTTTGATTTTTTGACGATTTTTTCAAAATTTCACTCGAAAATTTCGGGAGGTTCTGAACATTCAATTGCGTATAAAAACAATAGGCTTCCAGGGTTTACGGATTGTGATTTTTGTACCAAATTTCGTTCGAATCGGTCCATTCGTTCGTCAGTTATCGTCTCCACAGACTCACTAACACACACACACATACTTTCACACACACACATCACTTCAAAAATGTTTGATTCGTGATCAGGAATGCTTGAAACGGATCCCCTCACAATACTTTCCTTATACATTATGTATATAAGGAAAGTAAAAATAGGTTATTCTTATGGTAGATACTTATATTCTATCCAAGATATTGAATTTTCGTCAATTAGTCGTCATTTTCATTGATATAGCAATATTTTTACCCATTTGGCGAGATTTTCGTTAATTTGGCAACATTTAAAAAGTCGCCAAGTTGGCGACATTCCGCGAAATTCGTCGCCAAAATCTTGCCAAGCGTTATGGACGGAGAAATAAGTTATTCTTATAGCATATAAATGACTATTGGCGTTCAAATACAAAATTATTACTCAAATTATCTTTTCTCATGAGTGGAAAGAGCTAGATCCAAGAGAATGACGTCACCAAATTTATCGCATGGTATTACATATGAAAAGTGAAAATATTTCTCGATAGTTAATATTTTTAATTTACTTAATTTTTTGTAAATTTATTTGAAAAATGTGCAATGTCTCGAGAACGGTTCATGTTAGTGTTCTAAACTTTATGTCAATCGTTTTCTAAGGAAAAATTACACAAGAAATGTCTATTTGCGTAACTTCGTTAAAGGTTTTGATTTTTTGATGATTTTTTAAAAATTTCACTCGAAAATTTAGGGGAATTCTGAACATTCGATTGTGTTTAAAAACAATAGGCTTCCAGTATTCACGGATTGTAATTTTTGAATCAAATTTCATTCGAAGTGCTCCATTCGTTCGTGAGATATCGTCTCCACAGACTCATTGATAGACACACACACACATACAGACACCACCTCAAAAATGTTCGATTCGTGATCAGGGATGCTTAAACGTGCTGTATAAGGAATACATAATGTATAAGGAAAGTATTGTGACGTGGTCAAAAATTCGAATTGGAGTTTTCGATGGGAGAGCACGTTTCAAGTATCCTTGATCACGAATCAAACATTTCTGAGGTGATGTCTGTGTGTGTGTATGTGTGTGTCAGTGAGTCTGTGGAGACGATATCTCACGAACGAATGGAGCGATTAGAATGAAATTTGGTACAAAAATCACAATCCGTGAATACTGGAAGTCTATTGTTTTTATACATAATCGAATGTTCAGAACCCCCCTAAATTTTCGAGTGAAATTTTGAAAAAATCATCAAAAAATCAAAACCTTTAATAAAGTTACGTAAATAGACATTTCTTATGTAATTTATCATTAGAAAAAGGTTGACATAAACTTTAGAACACTAGCATGAACCGTTCTCGAGATATTGTACATTTTTCAAATAAATTTATCAAAAAATGCCATAAATTAAAAAAAAATTATTAACTGTTTAGAAACATGTTCACTTTTCATACGTAATATTATGAAATTTGGAGATATCATTCTCGTGGATCTAGCTCATCTCGTTCATGAGAAAAAATACTTTGAGTAATACTTTTGTATTTGAACGCCAATAGTCATTTATCTGCTAAAAGAATAACTTATTTCTCCGTTCAAAACGCTTGGCGAGATTTTGGCGACGAATTTGGCGAAATGTCGCCAACTTGGTTTCACCTTAAGACCATCTCATGTTTTTGCCAGTCCTGATACGATTATTTGTATTTATAATATCCTTGTTAAACCAATTTTGGAATATTGTGCAATGATTTGGGACCCTGTTTACAATCTGCATTCTCAACGGATAGAAATCGTGCAAAATAAACTATTACGTACTATTGATTACAGATTGACTGGCTATTATCATTATGATATGCATACGAGGGAACTCAGACAGAAATATAGTTTAATGTCTCTTAAAAAAAGAAGAAGCTGGTCCTGCCTCTTGTTTTATTATAAGGTTTTGAATAATACTATTGATTGCCCTATTTTACTTTCTTGCCTGAAATTTCACATACCTGTCAATAATACTAGGAAAAAAACTCTTCTTCACAATACTACTGTTAAACACAACTACATTAAATGTTATTCTATCTATAAATTTGTTGATCTATATAATACCTATTGTGCTGATTTTGATATATTTTACTCTTGACTCCTGCCTGTTTTAAAAAAGCCTGTTTCAATGCGCTTAAAATGTTTACTACTTAGTATTCTTGTATCCTATGTTCTGTACTTTTTAATTTCTTGTGTGGCTACTGTAACTGGATTTCATCTGTAGTTGCCACGTAAATTGAATAAAATAAAATAAAATAAAAATAAAATAAACTTGTCGACTTTTTTAAATGTTGCCAAATTAATGAAAATGGATAAAAATGACGCTGAATCAATGAAAATTACGACTAATTGACGGAAATTCAATATCTTCGAAAGAATATAAATATCTACTATAAGATTAGAATTAGTCGATTAGAATTAGAATACTAATATAACTTTTTTACAAAATATAAAAAATTACAATCAAAATTTACAAATAATATTAAAAACACAGAAACTTTAATCTTTCAACATCTTTGTTTTGCTAAAAACTCCTGTGGAAATGAAATAAAAATTTTGCCATGATTCTTTTTTCCCATAAGTCAGCATTGGGAAACTGACTTAAAATTCAGAGCAGGAGATATTCCTTTTAAAGGCAAGGGAATAATTGAATCATTATATTTTGAAGTTAGTCAATAGAGCCGATCTTCCGTACAAAGGTCGAAAATCGTGAAATATTTATTCTGAGAGAATCGGGGGGATCTTTTTGGAAGATTATCACCCTTTTTTGAATCTGCTTCAACAAATAACTATGCAATATTAAGAAAATATTCTACATAGATATATTTTACTCAAAAAATCTAATTAAATATTGAATTTTTATACAACATGCATTGCACCTCTATTTATTGAAGGAACTAACAAACTTTCAAGTAAGTCCCTTTTGAATTTCACTTGAAAAAAATACCTAATTAAATATTGAATTTTGAAAAAGCACCTCTATGTATTTTATCCGATGAACCAACACAAACTTTTAAGTAGATTTAAATTTCCTAAATGAAATCAGAACTATACATACGCGTCTGCAGGAAAAAGTTGGGAAATGGGGGAGGGTGTAATCAATGGTGGGAAAAATTATCCCTTCCGATGGTGGAAAAATTTACATTATTTTCCTATAGAGTCTATATTGGAAATAAAAAGTCAACAAGGCTTGTCAATCTTCCTTGATGTCATACCCCCCTATTCTGAGAATCTGACTACGCCTAAAGAAATATGGCAACTTATTTTATTACTGTATTTTTTTCTTAATTACAACTTGATTAATAATCTCAAATAAAGAAAACTATACACAATGCATACTGTTACGAACGTGTAAAATGCTCGAGTATTTTTTTCTCCTTCTCAATGAAGTATCGCCCTCACTGAAGACGGAGAAGACACCTGTGCACGCATCCTTTCCCATGACGTAAATCTAGGGTTACCATATGCAGAAGTTCGATGAGAGGTTCCCGATTTGCCAATTTATCGCCAATTTGCCGATATTTGGCGACTTTCTAGAGGTTAACGATTATTCTATGAGATATGAGATATTTCTAGAAGTTTCTACAGAGAGTCTACAAAAGGAGTCATCACTCAGATGGAGCGCAGTTGACGTGATACCAGCTATGTACATTTAACTGTGATATTCGTCAATGGTTTGAAAATTGTAGCTGCTATTTTGTAAAATAAAATAAGTTAATGTTTCAAGAATAGTATCGGTTGTTTTGTGAAATTATTGGAACATTTAAGGACTGTTTTATTGTATATTGTTCCTGTTTACGCTGAGCTTGTGAATAAACGTGTTAGTTATCCAGAAATTTGGGCTAATTATTGTATCCTGAGAGTGCATCCACTATTCCGGAGGATAGTTTGTAACAATATTTTTCCACAATATAGAGTCAACAATTGTTTCGTAAAATTATTTGACCTTCATATTTTGGCACTGAACTGATATACTTTGCCTACACAGGTACAAACACGAAGATAATTGGGGGAATAGCATATTCAAAATATATGTTCATCAAAACCTGTGTCGGATTTTGAATGCCCACAAAATAATATACTATATGTAAAGATTAATTATGTGGCATAGGGGAATAAAAAAGTCATTTAGAACAAAATATCCTCATCAACGATTTTCGGTCACGAAGGCAATAAATAATCCCACCTTAAAATCATTTGAGAATTTCCATCGCTGCTTTGCAGCAGTGGAAAATAATTTCAAGCAGATGACCTGTGACAGCGACAACCATAAGTATTCTTTAAAAGAACAACACAAAAAAAAACCTTTTAATCTTTGTAACTGCCTGTTTAAATTGACCATTTCCATACAATCAATAAAGCATAGCATCTTCCATAATCGGGTGAAAAAAGTATTTTTATTTTAATCCCGGAAACTATCTCTCTCTTTCTCTGCTGTGGAGGATTCACTGCGGATGAAATTAATCACAATCCTGATTTTTCCCATGCATTTTTATTCTCTTTTTACCCGAAAAAATCGATTCAAGAAATGTATTTTAATTCGTTTATAAAGTAGCCATTATACTTAAAACATTATATTACCTCGACCTTGTAATTCCGGCAACACATGATTATTCGATTGCGTGTCTGAGGTGGTGAAAAACGAAGGGGGAGGGAGGGGGGGTGGAATGTTTTTATCGGATTTATTTTTTTCCCATCGGAATTTTTTATCTCTTTTTTATAAGAAACAATGCATATTTATTTACCGTAAGTATTAAGGATCCTTGATTAGGAATTTTAGAAAATTAATACCAGGAGGTCTCCACTCGAGTTCCGCACATCCATGTTTTTACGTCTATTTGTATCACAATCTGCATTAGGGTGAAATGTAATGCATCTTGTTACGAGCTCCGTTTACAAATTGTTCTTTTAAAAAAAAATTACAAGATTTTATTTTATTCCTGTTCTGCAATTGTGTGCAAGAAAATAAAATTTATATAATTTTATCCCCTTACACTCGATTGCAATTAAATATTAATTAACTCTATTGAGGTCCAACTAAGAGTTCTTGAGATATTTTAATTTATGGCAGACGATTTTTTATTTTATTTTATAATTCAAAATTCGAAAATTGAACATTTTCCCAAAGCCGTCAAGCTGGTGATATCGCGCCAAATTAATCGCTAAAGTCACCAAGCGTGAAAAACCAACAGAGATATTGGTTTTAATTATGTGTAAAAATACAAAGAAATGAGGTCGACAATACAATTCTCGGATCTTAATCCACACATTTTGAGAATCCCTTAATACGAATTGATCTTTTTTTCAATGACTGTGTTTATGTGTAACTGCGAGTATGATACCTTTAGATTGGCCTATTCAAATGCAATTTAGTAAGGATTTTTTCAATCAGTAAATGAATTAAGGCTCTTGAGAGACCTCAGTTTTCAAGCACTTAATTTTGGAAATTGAAAAATGCATTAAAGAATAATTATGTGAAATATTGCTATAAAAATATTTATACTACGTGTTGTTGTTGAGACCCAGACCGTCCGACCTACCAGAAAGGTGTTGAAAACCCAGGCCGTCCGGCTCGTCAACAAGGACTTGAGCATCCATTTGGACGGCCGGGAAGGTACCAAGGTGTAAGGTAACTGTTTGGACGGCCGGGAAGTGCCACCCAATTTAGACCGGAACCCAGTGGGGGAGGCATCCACAGGGACCGTACCCTCCTTCCCCTACCACCAACCTCTCAGAAGGACTTACGGACCCACATGTTTAACGTGATCGTACTCCGCGTGAACACGGCGGCAGTTTTGGCAATGGCTGGAATCGAACCCGGGCCTACCGAGTGCAACTCCAGCGCGCTAACCAATGGGCTAACGCGCCCTTTTTTTTACGCCCTTTTATACTACGTGTCGAAAACCCAGACCATCCGACTCGTCCGAGGACTAAGAGCAACCATTTGAATGGTTTATACTACGTGTGTAATTTCTAATTTAAAATTGAATGTCATCACTTTTGAGCCATTCTCAAGACATTAAACATTTTTTTTTATAAAAAAGAAAACATAAAAACATCATATATGAAATCAGTATCGAAATAAGTAAGAACTTCTAAACACTTTTAACTAGGAATAAATTGAAACTATTTTTAAAATTTTTCACTAGCCTTTCTCGATATATTAAACATTTTACTTTCTTCCACAGAAAGAATGATATCTCCAGAAATAATCAAGTGATTTCCACGCAATATGGCGTACTTCAATCAGCAATAGCGATAATAAATTTTCAACGAAATCGAGAGATAAAAAAAACTTTTATATTTTGTCATCCAGGTCACCGAAATTTGCTCACTTGTAAATGAAATCCTATGTTAGACACATTAGAAGCTTTTCCAATGCGGTATTCTGTAATATTGACAACGAAACGAAATCGGCGATGTATTTACATTTAGCAATACTTATTCACTTAGAGAACACCATAAAAATTTATTGTTACACAAAAAATTCCACATTTATATCACTAGCAAAATATCGACGTAACCTCATAGCAATGAATTACAAGCAGAGGACACGAACCTTTTCTTAAAAACAATAACACACAAAAAAAAGCGCCTTAATCTTTGTGACTGCTTGCTCAAATTGACCACTTTCCTACAATCAATAACGCATAGCATCTTCCTAAAACCGGGTAGGAAAAGTATCTCTTTTTTATTCCCAAACGCGTCTCCGGAACCTCTTCTCTGGTGGTTTCACTGCAGATGAAATTAATCACGCAGTCCAGATTTTTCCCATACATTTTTATCTTCTTTTTTTCCCGAACAAATCGATTCCAGAAATTTATTTTAATGCGTTCATAAAGTAGCCATTATACTTAAAAACTATATTACTTCGACCTTGCAATTTCCCGTAACACACGATTCGATTGCGTGTCTAGGGTGGTGGGGGTATGGGTGAGGGGGGTCATAGAACATTTTTATCGGCTTTTTTTTTCTTTTCCTTGTTGGAAGAATTTGATTTTTTCATCTTTGTTTTAATGAGGAACAATAAATATTTATTCCCCCATTAAGTGTGGATAATAGTGATACTTGATTAGGGATTTTAGAATAAAAAAAAACAGATTTATAGGTAGCAAATGCATTATTTTGAAATAAGGATTAAGCATCTTAATTTTTTATACATGAAGAGAAAATGTGAGGAAGAAACACATGGACATACTTATGCACACATCGTACAGAACTCTTGCCAAAGACGAAATCTTACCACCTTACTTACTTTCTGAGACAATTACATTCCTTCCACATTTTAAGTTATTTCTCTATTCTCCACCTCTAGATTTCAAATCGAAGTGAAACTAACCATCTCATTCCTCTACTCTTTTTTTCTACAAAATAGAGTCCTGTTCATAGTAACTCTTCTTGAATCGATTTTTTTTTCTTACGATTGACATTTATTGATGATTGACATTGATTACGATTGACTTATCGTTGACAGTTCCATATCACGTAAAAAACTAATATTGTATATAATTTTCTAATACTTCTTGGAAGAACGCAGACATAGGACAATTACGCGAAAATATATATCGAAATGGGATACAAATGCCATTTTTATATGGAGTTTTCGTTTGCAAGTTATTCATTTTTAAATGAAGTTAATTTCCTAGACTTAATTTCCAAAGATTTTATCAGGCCAATAAATTACATATATTTAATTTAATTCATGTCATCAAATACCACTACATGCCTAACAGGCCTAAAATTTACACGCCTATGTATTTTATAAACGTAAAACCTATGCATTTTATTTTATCTTAACTTTCAATTCAGCTACCCCCCCCCCCCATGGCGATTTATTACAAACTATTGTTACGAACAAGTAAAACGCCTTCACTAGTGGTTCTTTTAAGTACCAGAAAGGAAAAAATATCTTTACAGGCAACAATTCCTATTACATCAATGAAAGGTTGCCATATTTGAATACTCGAGGCAGGGATTCCAGATTTGGCGATTTATCACCAATTTATCGACTTTTCGAAGCTACGAGAACTTACTCGAAATAATGAATATTCTTGGTGATACCAGACCTTTTTGGAAGTTTCTACGGAGAACATATAAGAGTAGTCGTCGCTCAGTTGGAGAGCAATTGGCGTGATACAAGTTGCATTGAATTGCAAGATATGGCAATGTTTTAAGAATAGTATATGCTGTTTTGTGAAATTAGTGAAGCATTTAATTGCTGCTTTACTGTACCTGATAGTTATTTAGTGTTCTTGTGAGATGTTTATCGAGCTATTTTTTATATATTATTCCTGTTTCCGCTTTGCTTCTAAATAAACGTGTTAGTTATATAGAAATTTAGACTCATTCTTGTATCTTGAGCTTACACCCACGTTGTAACAATATTCTATCAAATTCTAGATTTTTAAATAATATATCTAAATTTAAGTGGCGATGCATAGATTTGTTTTGAAGCTATCATGTCCATATCTCATGTACACAGAAGGATATTATTCACAAATTACTCTAAACTTGTCCATAGACGTTCAAACGTACATATCCATTAAAATCTGTTCCTGAAATTCTCGCGGGAAAACAATACTTTATAGGACCCTATATGAAAGTATAGATTTAAACATTCGAAAGTTAAAAAAAAAAGCCTAATTCCTTTTCCTAGTTGAATGCTCATATCAATTACTAAATTACTTTATCACATTTTTATTCCCCTAAAAACAGTGCTCGCCTAGTGATAGAGAGAGAAAAAAATGCAATTACAGAAAAAAAGCTAGAAATAAAATCAGTCGATCTGCTCTACTCGAGTGGGATATCAGGGCAGTCGTAATTTATTCAAATGACTCTCCGCCACCACACCCAGAGTATTGATCAGAATATAAAATTGTCATCGACTAGATTAGAATGGGCCCAACAGAAATCCCCGGGGTTTTCCCTTTCCTAAGCCAATGGAATTGTGCGTCAACGGGCTTAAAGTGCTACATTTTTCATTTTTCTTTTTTTGTCTTCTCCGTATTTTTGAATCTGTTTTTTTTTTATTTATTTTACTCTCCCCGCTTGGAGAAATTGTGGCAGACGATGATCTAATCCAATAAATTTGAGAATTTGAAAAAAAGGTTTCTCGAGAGAAAAGAACCGAATCTCATTTTTTTTTATCAGTGTATTAAATGTGTACTGGGATTTTATGCGTGAGAATGATTATTTGATTTTTTGTGTGATAGAGTATTTTATTTTTAAGATATCTGGAATAGGAGTCTCCCCTTCTAATACATTTATATCGCATAATGTTTAGTTTTGCTTGCATCACAATAATTATCAAAATGAAGAAAAAAAGATGCATCGTTTTTCAGATTTCTTACCAAAGTTACTCTTTTAAAATATCAAGTTAAACTTCTATAAAAGTTTCATTTTCGAGTTGGCAACAGCTTAGTGATGCTGATGGATGCACTTCTCTTATTTCCGTTAATAAAAACTATTTTGATACCATTTAGCAAACTCTTATAAGTCAGTATCAAATGCTTTGAGCTGAAGACATCTTTAATTCAACGATATGATGCTGGCCTACACAGCTTTGACCTCGAGTTCAAACCTCCGACACTGCTACGTTGGGGATTTCGCCATCCCATTACATTAGTGACCTTGGACGGTTACGAAGCATCCTTTGCATTATTATGTTCCAGTGTTTCAGCTTTCTAACAGTTATATATGCATTGTAAACATGCGCTTTCTGTACTCCCCATGAGATTACTCCAAGAAGCAATTGAACGAAGGATTCAAACTCTGCAACGAATCCTTCATCGGTCACGTGAATGGTAATACAATTCTCACAGCACGCCTCCTTACGTCCACTCCTTCCCTTCAACTTATAACTCGCACGCCTCATCTGCAACCCAGCAATTTCGTTAGGTTAACTCACTAAAAAGGAGAGTAAGTACTATAGCGAATACTCATGAAGCAATACATGCCTCGAACTAAAAACGTCTTTAGCTCAAAGCTAAGATTCTGACCTATCACGTTTTGACCTCGGGATCAGACTTCCGGCACTGTCAAGTTGGTGATTACGTGTTCTGGCTACGCCTTTAACAATCATATGTAGTTCAAATGATCAATTTTCCTCATATATAATATATTGCAATCATTATTCCAGGAATTATCAACGTTTTTCATAGAATATCATTGTTTTCACCATGCTATTAAATATGCTATATAATTTTAGTTCTTCACATAATGTATTTACACATAAAATTTGACAGCTGCAGGTACATTTATTATTGAGTTATCATGTCCACACCTTATAGGCAGCTATACATTCATTTATAACATAAATAAACACTTTCAAATTTTATATACATGTGGCAAGACTGAAACAAGTGCACATTTTCTCCGCTAATGAACCAGGACAAAGGCTAAATTTTCAATTAGACACAAGTCTGTAATACATTAACCAGTTCGAGGCTTAGGCTGGTTAATGGATTACAGGCTTTATCTAAGATGGTGTGCGCACTCTTTGGGCTTGTCTACATTTTATAATTTCCGAAGACAGTTGCCTGCAGTTTTCTTCGAAGCATCTTTTTCCGTGAATGGAACAAACTAGATCCACGAGAATGGCGTTAAACGATATTTTTTGCATGATATTGCGTATGAAAAGTGAACATCTTGGATGATATTGTTACTTTTTAATTTTATGTAATATTTTTTGACAAATATATTTTAAAAACGTGCAATATCTCATAAACAGTTTATTCTAGAATTCACAAGTTTGTGTCATACGTTTTGTAAAGAACAATTATGTGTGAAATGATTATTTATTTTTACAGTACAAAAGGTTCTGGTTTTTAATGATTTTTTTTTCAAAAATTGATTCAAAAATCGTACGATATCTCGAAAACGGTTCATGCTAGCTCTTAAATATGCATTTAATTCGTTTTCTAGCGAAATATTGCACATTTAGTGATAATCTATTTATCATTATTGAAATTCCTGACTTTTTTATGATTCTTTTGAAATTCCATTCTAATATTAGGATATGGAGTCTTTCGAACATTCAATTGCGTTTCAAATCAGTAGAGTTTCTAGTATTCCCTAACAGGTAATAATCGTAGCAATTTTTAATGTTCCATTCGTTCATGAAATATCGCTTCCAGATTCACGGACGCACACACTAACATACATACACTGGCATATATACACAAAGAAAAATATACATACACATACACACTAACATACATACACTAATAAACACACACACAATAACACTCACATACATACACACTAACAAATAAACACAAGCACACATACATACATACTAGCAAACAGACGCATACATACATACACACTAACAAACACACACACTGACATACATACATACACACACTAACAAACACACACACTGACATACATACATACACACACTAACAAACACACACACATATACAAGCACACATTGGCATACATACACATACACACACTAACATGCATACACATGCACTAACAAACACACACACTAACATACATACATAAATACACACACATACATACACAATAACAAACATACACACACTCACTAACATACATACATACACACACTAACAAACACACACATTAACATGCATACACTAACATACATATACACACTAACACACACACTAACAAACACACACACACTAACATACACATACGCTGACATACACATACGGTAACAAACACACACACACTAACATACATACATACATACATACATACAGACATCCCTTCAGAAATAATCGAATCGAATTCAGAGATGCTTAAAACATGCTTTTCCGTCGAAATCTCGAATTCAAAGTTTCGACCCGTCATAATACTTTTCTTACACATTATACTATGTATGGAAAGTAAAAACAGAAACATGCAATGCAAACATCTCATATATATCTGTCGTAATGCCCACATCTATGGCAAATATGAAACATTTTTCTCTATATATAGATACCGTCAAAAGAATTCAGTGTTACATGAACATCATATCCTCGCTGCCATTAGCATATTTTCTAAACAGCCCAAAATACCCTAGCTCTAAGAATCGAATACTAATCGAATATTCCTGGCTCTACAAAGATGAAAATATTCAACTTGTAAATGGAGCGAAAATATTCAGAGTGCTATTCTTACTTCTCCAAGTTTCGTCTGTCACAGTTTAAAGAGGTCTTCGATTCAAAAGATACCCCATCGGGACAAGATGTAGGCTAACAGAAGAGTTGGCAAACTCTGGATTGCAGCATGTATGTAGCGAGCGATAAGTATTCACTACCACCTTAATGTGGAATTACTTGATCAAGAATTTAAGATTAAATTTAAGTTGATAACTAAAATATATTTTACTATGGTCCTATGTTTATCATATTTTCAATCCATGTTTATTATTATGTTTTATGTATGTATGTGAGCATGTAAGTTCATGAGTATTTAGGAATTTCAGTTAGTTTCAAGTTATTTCTTATTAAAAAATGTACTTGGGGTTGTCAGGGATTTAAAACGAACGGTCGTGGCACAGCCATGTGTGCACCCAAGCGATAGGTTTTTTTAATTATTTTTTATATAAAGCAGCGTATTGTTAAAACGTTATTTGGTTTTCAGGAATTCGCTGTGAGTTCCGATGTAGTATTTATCAGTTTACATTTAAAATCCAAGGCAACGTTGAGTATATTTTCTTGTAAATAATAAAAATGAGGATGGAAATAACACAGATCAATTTCCGAAATGCCTGTTTTGAACAAAAATCGTTCGAGGCTGATTTTTTTGTTATTCGCAACATGCCAATTGTATAGCGCAATTTAATAATAGTTATATAAATGCTTCACTGCTTGTTGAAAATCCCCTGTTCTCCGTATTTAAAGTATGATGTAACATCTGGAAGCACTAGATGGCGTCCATTAGCAACCATGTAACAGAACTTCCCGTTCATGATCCAAATCTATCACGAACGGGGAGTTTTTCGAACTACAAAACTAAATCTCGCCGAGACGTATCACTCCGGGTCCTGAAGTACATGTGTGTCAAATTTCATGTCCGTACGACGTTTAGATTTTCTGCTACAGACAAACGGACAGATTTCTTTATTATCATGGATTAAAAGTACTTGCAATACATTAAATTTATTTCATAATAATGATCATATCTAATAAATTGATTTCTTTTATCAAATACGTGAGATATCTCAAAGGCGCATGTTAGCATCTTATAAACGATGTCATTATTTTAAATTAAAAATTATATATATATATGTGTGTGACTTTTTCTTCAAGAATTTGCAATTTGATTATTTTTAAAATGTTTTTGTATTTAAAAAACAAAAACTGTTTTATAATTGAGAGCATTATTTTTATTTGTAACAAATTTAGTTTATATAAAACCATTTTATCGTGAGATGCCGTACCCATAGGCTCACACACAGAAGTCATTGAAAAATGGTAAAATCATATTCAATGTTTCTTAAAGCGCGTAAATCTATACAAATCCGAAATTCGGATTTTTAACACCCTCGCAATACTTTCCTTCTACATATACTACTTAAGAAAAGTAAGAATTAAGTCTTAGCCTATATTTCTACACCCAAACCGGACATTCAAAAGTTTTGTCAAAAATTTTATAAGAAAAATCATTGTTCTCATTTCCTTCCCATATATCCACACAAAAAAAAAAAAAAAAAAAAAAAAAATATGTCTCCAAAAAAACTTTCATCTTAATCAGTTTCTGAAAATGCGAGTCGTGGAATATTTACAAAACATTCTGAACGAAAACGCAACCGAGTTTCACCGAATCCGTAACTGATTCCGCAGCTCCAAATCCATTTTTCCGCATCCTGTTTACTTCCTGCCAATCATCATTTGTTTCTGAGGGGATTAAGCACGTATTATTGAGGCTAATTTTCCATCATGCCAGTTCTTTATTTCAATTATGCCATTTTTTTTCCCTTTGTGCCGCATATATTCACTTTTCTTTTCCCCCCTTTGCAAAACGCTGCCGCCGTCGGATTATTTTTCATGTGCTGTATCTTTTTCGAGTCCCTTGGGGGGTTAAGACTATTTCTTAGGATACGGAAAGTTGATATAGAATATGAAGGAATTCTGGAAATACTTTCTTTGCTACAGATTTAATCTTCAGGGTAAATCAAAATAATAAAATAATGACTGTTAATATTAATGAGAGAGCGGAAAAAAATTGCGAAGATGCTCGTATATGTTTTTCCCGATTCTTATATGGGACCGAAATGGAAATTAGATTATAATTTCAGTTGTCGACGTTTTTCAATATATAGTTTTGAGATTTAGAGACTTCAGAGACACGTAATCTACCGTTCGGAAGCTATTTCCGAGGCTTATATCCCATCATTTTTATGAATGTTGTAATAAGCGAGCAATGCGCTGATATGTTTGTTCCGCATACTTAGATATTGAAGCGGATGCCGTGGTCAAATATGCAATTTAAAAAAGTCCGGAAGCTAATCGTATGAAAGATAGTGAGAAACTTCTTTACTCGTTATAGATTGCTGTCAGAAATCACTTCTTTTGCATATTTCGAACGGGAAAAGGTTAATGTGTGTTGAGTGTGTCGATAGTTCAATATTCCTAGAGAAATGTTTCGATATTTTTTTGGCGGGTTTTAATATTTTATTTATTTTTTATTTCTTCTTGAAAATTATGTAATTTTAATAAATTAGTGAAAATCAGTTTATTTCATCCGAATCAAACCCCAAATTACGACGATGAAACGTTTGTAATCATTCCACCGGGAGAGCGTCACAAGCGAAAAACTCATACCAGCAAATAGCGCAGACGCTGATGCACAGATCTAAAATTTTAATTTTTTACATTTTTCTACAAGAATTGTTTTATAACAGCTTTAAAAACACATATAATTAGAAGAGAAATTACATATGGGCTTCTGCATTGAGTTTGTCCGATGTTTTTACTCGTATCGCCTCAACAACCCAACTGAATGATAACAAGCTAAAATGCCCCTGTTGAAAATTTTGGATAAAGCACGTAACTCGTTAAGTTCTTAGCCAATCTACAAAATTCGAAAAGTTTATAGAATTCGCCAAAAAAGTCGATATCCAAATTCAACACCAAAGTCACCAAATTAGTCGTTAAAGTCAAGTGGCCCAACTTTCAAATTGGTAACAATGGTTTTCAAATATGTATTCACAGCGATAAGATGTTACTTCCGTTACATATTTCTGTTTCATCCCCGTCGCATTTATTTCAGGATTGCCTCCGCACCCCGGGCTCTAAAATGTGTCACACTTAAAATGTAAAGATTCAAAAGTAGAGGCATAATATACAGGGTGATTCAAATTAAATATCAGGTGTTTATGGAAAAGAAGTAGTTATGACTAAAAGGTACAGTGCTGTATTTCTGTTTTTGTTTCTATACTTGAAGTGGCCTTTAAAGCATTATATTTTTCTGCTTTAATACTTCATTCATTTATTTATTTCGACTTAAACCGTCCGACCTTGCCGAAGGTGTAAGGTATCTGTTTAGACAGCTGGGACAGTGCCACCCAATTTAGACCGGAACCCAGTGGAAGCGACATCCACAAGGACCGTATCCTCATTCCCCTAACACCAACCTCTAAGAAGACTTTCAGATCCACATATTTAACATACCCGTACTCTCCGTAAACACGGGCGCATTTTGCGTGCGGTCGATAATCGAACTCGGATCCTCCGATTGCAATCCCCGAACTCTAACCACTGGGCTGTCCCGCCTGCAATGTTGTATTTTATTTCCCAATATGGACCTAATGAATAATAAATATAATCTTTCTACCGATAAGGTTATAACATCCAACACTCCCGCCTCCTTACTTACGCCACTGAGTATATGCATATATAGGAAAAGCATCAACAGTATCACAATTCGAAATGGGCGTTTGAAAGATGTACACCTTCAAAACATCTTAGGGCATGAATGAAATAGTCAAAAATTAAATATTTCTAACGCAGTTTTCTCTATGAAGAGGGTATTCTGTTTCTGCAATTATATGTACCTACACTAGCTCAAGAATTTTCCGTCCAGTATATTTAAAATTAGGCATAAAAGCGATATCTACCTATTAGTTCCTAACTTACATCACTAACTCGTTAACTACTTGATGGCTCATTAAATTTTAGTTAGGAATAGAAATAAAAGCAAAGAATATGCTTATCTACAATAAATATTAATTCTGTGGAATATATGTGCTACCCACATAAAATTAATTATTTCATGTTTGAAAGTGCAATTCAAAGATTTATAAATGTCTTCTTTCTTCCACTAATGTAAGGTAAAATTCTTTTTGTAGTAGTGTTTATTGTATGGAAAGCATATTTCATATCACCCAACAAATTAAGCCATGAAAATAACAGGTATCCACCACTAAACAGTAAAACCACGCAATTAAAGCAAATTTTATTTAAAATTCTGTCTTTTAAATTTATAATAGTCTCGAGAGTTAAAGATAAAAATTTGCAAACATGTGCCGCTAATTAAGGGTTTTGAAGTCCTATATAAATTCTCTATAAAAAATTTTCGGAGATAAAACCCTTAATCCTTATAAAAATTTCCTTTCTCTTAGTTCTGTTTGTACGTTCCCTTTGACACCCCTACTCAAAATGCCTTTTAGTCTAACCATTGCTTCTTTTTCTCCCTCATCGACAATTATTTCCAAAACAAAGAAGTGGAAAAACTAAGCATTTTTACAACATCTTCTTTTCCGAAATGGAAAAAAAAACGGTAGAATTTTTCTCTGAAGACCTAATGCGTCCTAATTCTCAATACCCCCAAGCTGACATTTTTTTTTTTAAATTTGTATCCTCTATTTCAATAATCAAATTTGTGCATTCGTATTATATTTTCTGTATTTGGGTACAATTGTTTCAAATGTGTTTGTTCATTGCATTTTCCGCAACTAAGAAAACAACCGAATTCCGTTCTTTTTTATTTTTAGCACCCCTTCTCCAAGTGACAAAAAAAGGGATAAAAAAAAGTGAAAAATCATTTGATACTTTTTTTTTCTTGATCGCAATTTTTACTTTCCCTGCAATACATGGTAACGTATAGGGAAAGTATCGGAATCATGTTGAAAATCGCAACTCGAGTTTTCAACCGATCTGCATGTTTCGAGCACTCTAGAACACAAAAAAATATTTTTAGCGCAGTGTGCGTGCGTGCGTGCGTGCGTGTATGTAAATTTGCCAGTGTAATGTATGCATCCACGCTAGTTGAACAACTAATTGCACGAATTTCACAAAATTTTGTAGATAAGTCACTTGTGGATTACCCAGCTGCTAATTAGATTTTGGTACGGATAAAAAAACCTTGCCTTTCTTTTGCAAAATAGCCTACAAAATTCGTATGTATAAAGCTAAAAAACTAATTGACCAAATTTCACAAAAATTAACAGATAAGTCACTTGCGAGTTACTCTGGTGCTGATTAGATTTTGGTGCGATTCGAAATAAAAAAAACCTGCCTGATTTTGTGAAAGTGCTGCAAAAATTATCAAAATCGTCAAATTCTAAACTAAAAGACTACATATGTTCAAGTGTATCAATTAAATATTCGTAAACGCGACAGTTGAATTAAAATTGCAAATTCGATGTGATTTTAAATAAATATTAATATAATTTTGTGAAATTAAACTAATTGCATAGAGAAAATGGATTTGTGGCTATAGTGACAGCGATGTGCTGCTCACATCAGATATTTTTTTTTATTTCATACTCGAATATTTTTATTGTATTTTATTCCCCCCCCCCTTATTTTCTAATCAACTGATATTATCCGTGTTATTTTTCATGTATTTCAACAAAAGCATTTTTTATCCAATGTAAAGTTTCTAATCTGGTTATTTTCATTTCTCAAACTAATAACTATAATCACCAACTGACATCCAACAGACCTCCACCTATAAATGGCATTTACTAAGTTATAATCACACTCCCATTGGGGATAAAAGCACGCTTGGGCCGATTTAAATCATCACAATTCTAGGAGTTCATAGACGGAGACTGGAAAATTCAGTACTGCTAAGTAGAAGGCTTCAAATTTCTTCAAGATGGAGCTCATGATACACCAGGATGTAGCAGCATATGTGGGCCGATTTAATCCATCCAATTCTAGGGTTCATAGACGGAGACTGAGAAATTCAGTACTGCTACGTAGACGGCTTCAAATTTCTACAAAATGGAAGTCAAGATACACCAGGATGTAACATCATACGTGGGCCGATTTAATCCATTGCATTTCTTGGAGCTGATAGAGAGACTGGGAAATTCAGTAATGCTACCTAGATGGCTTCAAATTTCTTCAAGATGGAGCTCATGATATACCATTAGGATGTAACAGCATACATGGACCGATTTAATATATCGCCATTCTAAGGGTTCGTAGATGGATATTGGGAAATTCCGTACTGCTACGTAGACGGCTTCAAATTTCTGGAGAGATGAAGTTGAGGATACAGCAGAATGCAACAGGCAAATTCATAGAATGGAAAGAATAATATAGAAAGAAGTTTGAAGCCAGCTAAGTGGTAAGATTACATTTTTGGGTATCCACCTATGAAGTCCGAGATTTGTGTCAGAACGGGAATTCCGAGGGCATCAAAAGTCGCAACGGTTTCCCGCCAGACACGGCTGACCGAGAAAGTCTAACGTTCTCAGAGAATTTTTCTACCCAGGTTCTAAACACACCTCTCGTCAGTTGGAGAATCCCAACTGATGACCTGCGGAGTAACCCAAACAAATTCCAAAATAACCAAAGAAATACCTTTACCTTTAAGGACTCAACAGCAGCTGAAAACACTTAAATCAACACAAATTCTACACAAATAAAAACTCACACTTTCATTTAATTCTTGATTTATTATAAGTCAGATAAAAGGAGTTATCACATAATACAATTGCTGATTCACATTCAGCTCATCAACCACAGGACCACCTTTACCAAAATCATCGGCTCTTTGCCGGAATTAAATATTCATTTCTATAAATCATTACGTAACAGTATAGCACATAAATATCTCATATTCTACTATTAAATAAAATGGCATGGTCAAAAGAGAGAAAGCACACTCGAGGAATCAACTAAGAATTCGATTCAACATATTAACTTAATTTATATTACTTTAGATGTATTAATTCTTAATTATAAAGGATGGAAACTGAGGTTAAATGATATATATATAATTAATGATGGCAGCTGAAACCAAGGGCGAAGAGTTCTTCGGAGTTGACGCTCAAGTCCAGACGACTGCCAACGGCACGTCTAAATATCCAAGGCTTACCTCATAAAATTCTTGGAAGGACTCATGGCAGAAAGAGCACAGGCATCCACTGGTAATTTCCCTCGGGGCAAACATTGCCCCGCTCCAGCAGGAACGGCAGAACCGCAGTTTCCGGCAAGGTACCGGGTCAGGCTTGCCAAGGGACCAGTATCATATTTCGCTTCTTCTGGTCCCGGTACACGATCAGAAATATGAGGCATCTCTTCGACGTTCACACGGCGGTCGACGATCGACGAGGGCAAGGCATCAGCAAAGGTCCGGTCAAGCAGTGGCGACGGTAGCGGCAGCTCTCCCGAACCCACAACTGCGGTAACCCAACCTGAGAATTGAGTCCCGAGCCGTACGTGAGTTCGAAGATGTTTTTCCAGGGAGAGAGCCCAGAATCACCCTTCACACCACTTATAAGCATTCCAGGTGGATCCAGAGCCCGGCCAATAGAAATTTACAAAGGGCTCACATCATCTCCTTTCCACCAATGCAAATACACATGACTTTCAAATTCATCCAGGGGTCCGCCCATTCAACGACAAATTTCCCAAGGCACGTGCAGAACAACATAAAATTCAGCACAAGGTTGCATCACCCAAAACATAGCAAAAGAACGAAGACATCTGTCTCCACCAGCAAACAAGTGCGACCTTGAACAAACGGACGCTGTTCCTTGAGTGTGAAAGAATTATTACATGAAATAAAAATGGCCACAATTCTGCACAGATTCAGATACATTAAGATAATAATATATATACAACGACATGAGGGTTCCGGGTCACAAATTAAATAAATATTAATATAAAGGTTTAAAAAGTAATGTAATTTTATAATTTGTATAAAAGTGACGAACTCCGTCACGACATTTGCGAGCTGAATCTTGACTGAAATTGCTTTGATTTTTAACTTTGACAGAACTTCCTATGTTCCACCCTTTTACGAATCTAGAAATTGCAAAGCGGAGACATAATTTTCTTGCTGCCATTTCAGGTTTTGACTACTTCATGCTGACGAGCACATAAAACCGTTCAGCGAATGATATTATCAGCAGTAGGAGCGCAATCCTAACACACACCATCCTCCAAAGGTTAGATATACAAAGCATTTTAATACAAAAAAAGAACCCCTCACTTCAATGATATTTTTGTAACTACTTTGGATGACAGACGAACGAACAGTCAAAACGTATGCAATTCGTAAACGTAAACAGTCAAAATTGAAAATAATAAAACAATATTTGAAGATAGCAAAATAGAATATTAGTACCATTAATTCTAAAACAAACTCCCACACGAAATATTAAATAAATAGATGTGCTCGCTGTCAAAGCTACATATCTTTTTATTAAAACAACGAAGAGGACCCTTCAAAGATATTACATTCCCGAAAAGTTCCAGACGACTTCTATCGTTTTTATCAGCAACATTTACCTCTGCATTAAATGCAGCTATTACTGATACGTAATTCTTCGCTCCATTTGAGTATCAGCTTATTAAATCTGACTAACTGTCTATCTATCATGTAAGCTCAACGCAATCAAAATGTAGGGGGATGTTTCATTTCTGTTGAAAATGGATAAAATACAGTGCTAAAAGTAAACAGCAGTTGCATGTAATTGGTCACACGTCTGAATCAGTCATTGTTATTTTTTTATCTAGTTTAAAAACCAAATATTAATTAATGTGTAATTTTATAATACATGTGGGAAAATCCTGAACTTATAAATATTCTTAATCTGGCACTCAGTTTCGAAAGTTTTTAAATCAAAGCTGCATTTATTAATTTCTTAATTATTAAAAATATTTTGTTGCTCACAAAATTTTTATATCGTTTTTTATTTTCCCTACAATACATGGTAACGCATAGGGAAAGTATTGGGATCATTTCGAAGATCGCAAATCGAGTTTTTGACGGATCTACATGTTTTGGGACCTTTAGAACACAGAAAAACTATTTTTAGCATGGCGTCTGTGTGTGTATCTGTCTGTGCAATGTATGAATCGAGTCTAATTCAAAAACTAACTGACCAAACTTTCTAAAATTTGGTAGATAAGTCACTTCTAGGATACTCTTGTGCTGATTATATTTTGGTACTATTCGGGATAAGAAAAAAACTTGCCCCTTTTGCAAAAAGGTCCCCAAAATTTGTCAAAATCTAAAATAAAAGACTACGTGCACTCAAATGCATCCCTTAAATCCTTTTCTATACGTAATTTTTGACGATGAAAAGAATAAGATCAATCCTATTACTCTTGAACTAGCCGTTCTCGAGATATTTTAGTTTTTCGCATATTTACTACGCTGAAAGCACGTTCAGTCACCAAATGAAAACGAAAATGAACTGAAAGTGCAAATTCCGTGTAATTTAAGAAAAATTATGCGTGTTATTGTGTGCAATTAAACTTAATTTCGTGAATTAATAAAGTAATAAAGAGAAAATGAATTTGAGTCTGTAGGAAAAGTCATGTTCTGCCCACATCACGATTTTAACAACTTTCCCTTTTTACAAAATATACAGCGTTTCCAAAAAAAGTTCTTAACCTTTTGCTTACAGGTGGGACACACAGCATCAATTCTAAACGAAGAACCTCTCATAAAGACAGGTATTTGACATACCCTATCCCAAACAGTTCCATCCTCCTTTGCAGACATTGGCGTGAAACACTCTTTCTGGGAGGTTCTTCGTTTGGAATGGACGCTGTTCCACCCTTAAACAAAAGGTTAAATACCCCAAAAGCTTTGTAAGAAAAAGTCCATGAATGTACATGTTATGGCTATCTACAATAAAATTACAATGCCCAGTCGAACAAATGGGATTACAGCGCACCTAAAGATCTAATAACTAACTCGGTAACAAATCAAAATAGACGAAAAAAGGAATTTACAACGTTGTCTAACTAGTAAACTCTGTTTCTTCTTTTTTATACAGCGTCCTTGAAAAATCCTTAAGCACCCAAGTGACTTTGTAGACAAAGGTCCATGAGTATAAGCCGGATCGAATCAAATAGATTGCATCGTCCTGAGCTGAAAATATAAAATGTTTGGATGGCAGACTCGGCAATAAAGTGAGATAAACGAAACATCCAATTACAAGTTGTTTAATGAGTAGAAATGAATACAAGGAACACACAAGAAGAGTATATGGAAGGCAATAAATACATATTAAAAATCCATATCATCAGAGTCTCTAACACGGTGACACCTGCAATGCTTTTTAAAGCACTCGGTAATATTCTTTCTATAATTTAAATGTACATTGTCTCGGACGGACATCATTTCAAACAGGGTGTACAATAGATTTCCGTTTATGTAAGTGTTATTTATTGAATTATTCCTAAATAGGATAGATATTGTGTCAAATAAATGCCTTCTGTAAGAACTCTGTGGTTGATTCCTACACCTTAAGCAATGGGGCAAAATGGGGCGCTGTAGCCCATTGGTTAGCGCGCTGGAGTTGCACCCGGTAGGCCCGGGTTCGATTCCAGCCACTGCCAAAACTGCCGCCGTGTTCACGCGGAGTACGATCACGTTAAACATGTGGGTCCGTAAGTCCTTCCGAGAGATTGGTGGTAGGGGAAGGAGGGTACGGTCCCTGTGGATGCCTCCCCCACTGGGTTCCGGTCCAAATTGGGTGGCACTTCCCGGGCGTCCAAACAGTTACCTTACACCTTTCTGGTAGGTCGGACGGTCTGGGTCTCAACAACAACAGCACCTTAAGCAATGCTCTATAACTTTCTAATTCTCTTTTTCAGTCGAGCTCACTGTGTTGCCAAGTTCATTTGACTTCTCCTCTAGGAATCTGCAACCTTTTTTATTCGATCCGGCATGATCACTTTAATGTAGATGGACCTAAAATTTACACTCATGAACCTTTCCTTAACTGCTATTGGGGGCACTTAATTACTTTCCTAGGAACACTGTATATACACGAAAAGTATCAATGCAAGATCTAAAATTCAAACTCTAGTTTTCGACACGTGTGTGCCAAGCCAGCCAAGACATATCATTGCGAAGCTCCTACTATCCAAGATGCCATATCTCCACATCAAAAACTATTACAACGATATTCGAGTATGCTCTTTGCACTTTGATAATTCCAGGTGCTCAAAGTTGGTCTGCGCAATTGAGAAACAGTTCATCTACTCATCCTGGAATGGCAGAAGTGTGTATTGTCATACATGTGCGCATTCATATGCTTTCATGCTCAAGTGTATGAATCGCTGGATTTACACCGGAATGATTTACACGGAAATTTTGATGCCCCAGCCAATAGAATATGGATATCTTTCAACTTTGTAAATAAGTTGCATTCCTATTGACTAGCACGTAAACTCATTAATGTGCATTCAGTAAGCCCCGTGTACGTGAGTGTGCACACAATATAGAGAAAATTGAATATTCGTACACAATTTGGTAAAATTTTACAATTAATAAATACTACAATGCAAAAAATTTTAAATAATACTACTCTGTGCGGCTCGCCAATGAACCTCTAAAAAAATTTCATTTGTATAAAAATACTTTTATACCATTAATACATTTCAAATTATGAAAATGAAGTCTCATTAAAGGTGAACTTCATCCTTGAGGATTTAAATTTACAAAAAGTATTACTTTTAACTGGATTTTTAAAATGAAAAGACCTCAATAAATATGAACACCCCTCCCCCCTAATATCCACCAATCATTACTTTGGCACATGGCGGATTAACGAAGAGATTTTTGTAAGAATACTTAGAATATAAAAGCATGTGCAACTGTTATCGTCTCTGTTTGCACTCTTGGGGATTGTAATCAGTATTACCAATTTAATTTCTTGTAAGCTGCCATTATTCCAGCTCACTAGTCGGATTACATGGCATTTATATTAAAAATACGATTAAACGAAATTTTACATTTTGTATAATATTTCATTAAATTATTTATGGTAGATAAAAATGTCACTTAAAAAATGTATATAAAATCAAAGTAGTAGTCAAAGTATAGTCCCATTACTCAATGCCCGCCGATTATATTAAATCTCCGTATATAACTGGCAACACCCAGCTTCAACAGCTTCCGTAGATGAGAGATAAAGTAAACCGATTTAGATTTCTTTATACTGCATTAAAATTTAAAAGTAATGTCTGTTGTCAGCTTGTTTATATTAATCTCTTAATTTTATATTATTTGCAGAAATTAACAAAACCGGCATTTTAATTTCATAAGGAAAGCGTACGGAAGATCATTTCCCGATTATTTTTTTTTAATTCTCAAATTTAACTGTAGTAATTCTGCTTGCGCAAATGCGTGCGTATGAGTGCGTACATGTCTGCGTACATATGTGCGTATATATTTGCATGTGTGGCCCACGGATTTCCAAGTAACTCAAATATGGCCCTTGATTCATAAAGTTGAAGATCACTAATGAAGGGAAAGTCAAATTCATCCTAGCCCGTTAGTGAAATCATGTACTGCTTATTTAGCCATACTCTCAATTTAAGAAAACGTCCCAATCTTTACTAATTTTTTCCCTTCCATGAATGAATTTTTACAACTTACTCAAAATGGGAAAATTTTCATTAAATATTTATATTTGAAATATGATTTTCCATTTTGCAGTCATCATTATCAATCCGCTTCATTATCAATCAGTATATTACAAAGGGAATTCCCTTCAATTCGAAAAGTCACAAATAACAAATCTATTGTTTATGGGATCGAAAAGACTACAGAAGGGGACATCCCGAACTCCCTCTCTAAACCCAGGGCTATAGAAGTACTTCTAGAGCCCTGAATCTAACTCCCATAAGGTCATCTATTGAGGAGGGTAGCCCTAAGTACAGTTAATCGTAGGGCTTTGGTGATTTGCCAACTGTCGGAGAATGAAAGTACACACGCACAAAAATTTTAAAAAAGCTTTTCATTCAAAATTCCTTCTAAAGGAGACGTCGGTGAACATCAAACGAATCCCTTCTTTCCCGATGATTTCAAAATGGCAATGAATGAAATAACATGGAATACATTTGGTTCGCTTTTCAATAATTTCAGATTATCTGATAGAAAACAATATGTTATTAGTATTTTATGTAGCTACACAGATCAGTATATCGACATACCTATACATTATGTGTTTGATCTAAATGTATGTTTATAATAGTCCAAGATATAAATTAAACGATATACAACTACTTTATCCGCCTTGTGGGACACCGGAAGTAATAAAATAAAATCAAGCGTAGAAGTGACGTTTGTAAATATCTTCATGAATATTGCAGATAATTGCAACTTTTTTTTTCTTTAAACTGTATAGGCCGACTATTTCTAAATGAACTTTTTATGATAAATGAATCATAAAAAATCTACACTACGTATCTTTGTGAGAATATCACCCACTGGAAAATGAACTGAAGTGTGGCTCAACTCGGCTCTTTCATACCAGAATTCATTTCAAGTAGTAGTAGTAGTAGTAGTAGATCCATTTCCAGTAGTAGTAGTAGTAGTAGCAGTAGATCCATTTCAAGTAGTAGTAGTAAGTGTGTGTGTTCAATTTTGTCGCTTCTATTTTAATTACTGATCCTCTTATGTGATATTGGGCCTAGCTCTTTTCGCTTTGCTCGTATTTTTTACTTTCTTAAAAGTTCTTAAGCTTTCCTTTTACCCCCCTCCCCCCCCTCCTTTGTAGGTCGACATGCTAACTTACTTCTTTTGCTCTTCATAGTTCTTTTTGATGACTTTTTTAGTGAAAATAAAATCTTCTCTATACTATATTCAATAGTACGTATGAGGAAGTAAAAATTATATAAAAAAAAAATCCCTATTTAATTTTATCAAATTTTCAGATTGAAAGTATGTGTCAAAAATAGATGCTGAAGCTTGAAAAACTAAGTCGACTATGCTGAAACGCCCTAATAGGTAGAGTATATATAGAAAATTTATCTCTATCTAATTGTTTATACTTTTTCTACAATGTATAGGGAAGTTATTGGAATCGTGTGAAAAAAAAAGAAGGAACACGAATTTTCGATGGATCAACACGTTTCAGGTACTCTGGAACTCGAAAAACCTAATTTTAGAGCGACGTATGTGTATATGTGTCAATCTGTCAGTTCACTCTAGCTCAAAAGTCATTCCACGAAATTTGACAAAATTTGGTAAATAAGTCACTCGTGGGTAACATTGGTACTACTTAGATTTTGGCACGATTTGGAAAAAATAGAACCTGCTATTTATTTATTTTTTACTTTCACTGCAATACATGATAATGTATAGGGAAAGTGTTGGAATCGTGCCAAAAATCGCAATTCGAGTGTTTTTTACGGTTTTACACGTTTTGGGACATCTGGAACATGAAAAAACTATTTTCAGATTGACGCCTGTATGTGTGTCTGTCTGTCTGCCTGTGCAGATTTTATATCCACTCTAACTGAAAAACTAATTGACTGAATTTCACAAAATTTGGTAGATATGTCACTTATAGATTACCAAGGTGCTGATTAGATTTTGATACGATTCTGAAAACAAGAACCTGCTTCTTCTTTGCGAAATGCCCACAGAAATCGTCAGAACTTAAAATGAAAGACTACGCATACTCAAACGCATTAATTAAATGCTTGTGTTATATACAATTTTCGACGATGAAAGGAATAAGACCGACCCCCATCACTCTAGGACTAAACGTTATTGAGATACTTTAGTTTTTCCACATTTTTGCTACGCCGGTTTTGAAAGCAAGTCCAGTTACCAAATGAAAACGAAAGCTGAATTAAAAGCGTAAATTCAGTATATTTTCAATTATTTGGGTGTTATTTAATGCAATTAAACTGCATTTAATGAATTATTAATGAAATAAAGAGACGATGGATTTGAGTCTGCGGGGAAAGTCACTTGCTGTTCACCTCAGATTTTTCATTTTGCAAAATGGCTCACATATGTCGTCAAAACTTGAAAAGTAAGACTAAATATGCTGAAATGCATTGATTAACAAAATCTTCCCAACTTCTACTATGGACTACAGACTCGATAAATACAAATTTATAGAGACCCACACCAAATAGGAAAAGTTGCGACAAAGATTACATTTAAACTGATTTTCCATTCTACAGTATACTATATCTCAACAATATCAAACATCCAATACAAATAATACACTTAAATTGCATTCGTTGGCATACAAATTACAAATCTATTGTTTGTGGCATCGAAGTCTCCAGCAAAAGGCCAGCACTCCCCCTTCCCCCTTCACCTCAAATTGATCATCTATTGGGAAGGGCCGCACTGAGTGCAGTTAATCTCGGAACTTTGGTGACTTGCCAGCCACCAAGGAATGGGAGAGTCGCACACAGTAAAAGAAGCATTTTCATTCAGAATTGCGTTCAAGTGAATGTCGATGTACGTCAAATGGATTTCATTTTTATCGTCTTTTTTTCCTTCCGAGGCGATTTAAAAATGGCGATGGATGGGAAATGACGATTTAGATGCATAGGGTCTGATAAATGCGGCGCCGGACTTTTTGTGCAGAATTTGTATGTATATGCATAGGGGGTTCCGGGAAAAGTATCTAAGCACACGCCAGTAATTCTGCAAGAAAAGATTAATGATGGAACGGGACAGTCCAGTGGTAAAAGCACGGGTATCTGTGGACCCGAGTTCGAATCCCGACTCTGTCCAAACTGTTCCCGTCTTCACACAAAGTACGGGCACGTTGAATATGTGGTTCTGAATGTCCTTCCGAGAGGTTTGTGGTAGGAGAAGGAACCCTAGTAGCAATCCAATATTAGCTACAATATTGGACCAATATGAAAAATGCACATTTTGACGGAATTGGCACAATAATGGCTTAAAACATTAGGACAATATTATGCCAATATTTCCAATGTAGCACCAATATTAGGGCAATATTTTAACGAAAAAATTAGCCAGTATTGGAGGTCAAAGTAACCCAATAATTACCCAATATTGAGATTACATTGGAAATATTTCCAATGTAATGCCAAGATATACAATATTGGTCTAATATTAAATGCTACTAGGGAGAGTATGGTCTCTGTAAATGCCGTCCACATTGAGTTCCAATTTAAATTGGGTGGCACAGTCCCGGCCGTCCAAACAGATACACCTTACAACTTCGGGTAGGTCGGATGGTCTGAGTCAAAAGAAAGAGCCATGAGTATACATGTTGAATATATATGCACTAAAATGATCATCCTCGATCGAATAAAAGTGATTACAGCGTCCTTTTCGGAAAAACTATGTTGTTGTTTCTTATCCCATTTGACCGACAGCAACATCAGATCAGGTCCATGAACCCGTGAGTCTTCAAAAGATGAAGAACTACTCCAGGACTGGAGTACAGCTGACTCCTCTGGCATCCAGTTACATGTCAAGGCATGGGCAGGAGACGCCTAAGCCAAATTGCACTTCGGGCAAAGGGGATAAACCTTAGAACCCAATACATGCCGAAGAGCACGAAGATGGCCGCTGCGAAGTCTGGCCAGAGCCGTCTGATCTCCCCTACTGCCTGCCCCAATCAAAGCAGCACCAGGGGGACTGCAATCACACCACTCATGCACGGGGGACTTTCTTCAAGTGGGGTTGATTTCAAGTTTGTCTCGTGAGGCAAGTTCCGAGAAAGAAAGACAACCACCGTCAATAGAGGAAATCAATATTTAGAACATGAATAATGGCATATATATATATCTATCTATCTATCTATCTATATATATATATATATATATATATATATATATATATATATATATATATATATATAGATATATATATATATATATATATATATATATAAATATATATATATATATATATATATATATATATATATATATCATATAAAAGCCAGTAAACAAATTCAAATAGAATTCCTATGCATATCCACAAAAATCAAAAGCACTACTCAGGAAAAGGCGCCAAGCCGCTCTATACTCCGAAGCAGAATGTAATCCAAGAGTCGCAATCCTCCCCAACCATTAAATGCAAAGCATTTGGTTATCCCAAGTTCCTTTAATTCTTCTTTTTCTTGGATTATATATATATATATATATATATATATATATATTGCGATATAGTCCGCAATACCGTCAAAATCTGAGATAAAAATTTGGTTAAAAGATGAAATGCGTGTTTTATAATGCATAATGTTTTGTACATAACTTGCCTAATAAAAAAAACAAAGTCATAAACACTTTTCAACTATGTTGTAAAGTGTTAAAAAGGCGCATTAAAGCTGTAAACTGAATATAATATCAAATAAATATCCGTGTCAATTTGAGCCATTCAATTCAACTTCACGGATTATAAATTTGAGTCTGTAGGGAAAGTCATGCGAGGCCCACACCAGCTTAACACTTCCTTACAGTACATGGTAATGTATACGGAAAGTATTGGAATCGTGACGAAAATCAGAACTCGAGATTTCAACGAATCTACACGGTTTGAACACTCTAGAATACGAAAAAAAAAATTTACCACAGGGAAAGCAATTTTTCTCAAAGTAATTAAATGAATTGCATGAATTTTAGTATGCTAATTTCATTCGTTAACATCAAAATCCTTGATTTTGTGTCAGATAAAGTTATAAGACAACTCTTTTGCGGTTCAAATGTTTGTCACAAACAATCCTATTAGAGTTTTAATGTCTTGTCACAAACAACTCTACTGCTATTTTAATGTCTTGTGTTGTTTACTGCTGTTTATCTTGTTACAAACAACTCTATTGGTGTTTCAGAGTCTTGTTACAAATAAATGTACTGCTCTTTTAATATCTTGTCACAAACAACTGTATTGCTGTTTTAATGTCTTGTCACAAACAACTCCATTGCTGTTTTAATGTTCTGTCACAAACAACTCTATTGCTATTTTAATGTTTTGTCACAAACAACTCTATTGCTGTTTTAATGTCTTGTCACAATATTTGATTTTTTTACTTTCCTTATATACATAATGTATAAGGAAAGTATTTTGACGGGGACGAAAATTCGAATTCGAGTTTTCGACGGGAGAGCACGTTTCAAGCATCCCTGATCACGAATCAAACATTTTTGAAATGATGTCTGTGTGTGTGTGTGTCAGTGAGTCTGTGGAGACGATAACTGACGAACGAATGGACCGATTCGACAGAAATTTGGTACAAAAATCACAATTCGGAAACACTGGAAGCCTATTATTTTAAACGTAATCGAATGTTCAGACCCCCCCCCCCCTAAATTTTCGAGTGAAATTTTGAAACAATCGTCAAAAAATCAAAACCGCTAATAAAGTTACGCAAATAGACATTTCTTATGTAATTTTTCATTATAAAACGATTAACATAAATTTTAGAACGCTAACATGAACCGTTCTCGAGATATTGCACATTTTTCAAAAAAATTATCAAAAAGTCATATAAAATAAAATATATATATTTCCTATTGATAAACATGTTCACTTTTCATATGTAATACCATGCGATAAATTTCGCGACATCGTTTTCGTGGATCTAGCTCGTTCCATTCATAATAAAAGATACTTCGAGTAATACTTTTGTATTTGAACGCCAATAGTCATTTATTGCTGTATTTGAACGCCAATAGTCATTTATTGAATAACTTATTTCTCAGTCAGTAAAGCTCTGGCGAGATTTTGGCGACGAATTTGGTGGAATGTCGCCAACTTGGCGACTTTTTAAATGTTGTCAAATTAACGAAAATCTCGCCAAATGGATTAAAATGACGCTAAATCAATGAAAATGACGACTAATTGTCGAAAATTCAATATCTTGGAAAGAATATAAGTATCTACTATAAGAAAAACCTATTTTTTTTACTGTAAAAGTAGTAAATTTATTGCATTATATAAGGAAAGTGTTGCCCACATCAGATTTTTTTTAATGTATAGAAAGGCATGTGTTGAACACATCATATATTTTCCTTACGTCAATATAAATAACACATTGATTTTCTAAGGAATCGGGAAGAATACGGGGGTAACTGAATCTTCCTCCCGGCCCCCAAATAGGTCATCTATGAGGAAGGGCAGCACTGAGTGCAGTTAATCGTAGGGCTTTGGTGACTTGCCAGCCGCCAGAGAATACACGTTTCAAGGGGCATCTTCATTCACAATTACGTCCAGGCGAACTTCGATGTGAGTCAAATGGACTTCATTTTATCCGAAAACGATTTCAAATGGAAATGGACGAGGACGGTGATTTAGCCTCGCGTATTTGATAAAATGTGGCGTCGAATATTCCATTCAGAATTTATGCGCATGTGTAAATACATATATACATTAGTAGACTACAAAGGGTTTTGATGCTATATCTACGTAATAGAAATTAGACAGACTACTTCAATGAAAAAGGAATTGCTAATAGAAACATATATTACATACTAGTAAAGCCATAAAATCTTATCACATCCCTATCAATGTTCCTTCAGTCTCACAAACATCTTACGATCTGAAAAATTCCCAACTTTAAATTATGACCCGAGAGTGAGCAGTGCTTGAAGATTGTGGCGCTAATAAACTTAGCCAATGTTTGTTATTTTACGCAAGTACTTACTCGAGATTTAATTTTTTTTTCATCACGAGGTTATTCCCCGAGATAATCATAGCACTACCGATAATAAATCAAAAATCACTCAAGACTCCCTCTTATACCATGACAACGCACCAGTGAACACTGCAGTCTGTCAAACTGTCTTTTTGGAGAGAACAAAATGACAGCCTTTTAGCATCACAAAATAAGGTGTTTGCTTCATATCTAGGACCATATGACTTCTAGTTCCCCAGGGTGATTGACTAAAGCAGAAGTTTGATGATCTTACTACAACAGAAGTTTGCATAGATTTTTTCGTTTTTGCACTTCGTACGTACGTGGTACTTAAATTTAGTTACTTTTTGTTCAAAAAAATGAAAACCTATTTTACGCTTGTCAATATTTATTAAAAATTACTTTCCCACTTCTACTTCAACCCAAACCGTCCGAACTACCCGAAAGTGTTAGGTGTCCATTTGGACGGTCGGGAAGTGCCACCCAATTTAGACCCTAACCCAGTGAGGGCGGCATCCACAGAGATCTTACCCTCCTTCTCCTACCATCAATCTCTCGTAAAGACTTACAGAGCCACATGTTTAATGTGCCCGTACTCCGCGTGAGCAAGGGAAAGTTTGAATAAAGCCGGGAATCGAACTCGGGTAGTATGTGCTTTACCACTTGTGCATACTTATGCTTTATCTAATTACACTAGAATTAAAATGGAATTTATCTAATTACAATTAAATTCTTACAAAAGAATTTATCTAATTACAATAGAATTTATCTAATCACAGAAGAAATCTTACAATAGAATTTATCTAATTACAATAGAATTACTATAGAACTTATCTGATTATAATAGAATTCTTACAATAGTATTACAATAGAATTTATCTAATGACAATAAAATTCTTACAATAAAATAACAATAGAATTTATCTAATTATAATAGAATTCTTACAATAGAATTACAGTAACATGTATCTAATTACAAATAATGACAATAGAATGTATCTAATTAAGATAGAATTCTTACAATATAATTTATCTAATTACAATAGAATTCTTACAATTGAATTTATCGAATTGCAATAGAATTTATCGAATTACAATAGAATTTATCGAATTACAATAGAATTAACTAATTAAAATAGAATTCTTACAATAGAATAAGAATACAGTTTATCTAATCACGATAGAATTCTGCACCTACAAGATAGTGAAACTACTGTGACACAAAATCTTATTATTAAGTGATACAATTAAAGTACCTGTCTTCAAAAGGCAAACTGCCCAATATGCTTAATGAATAGTTTACCACCGATTAAATTGAGCCGTTTTTGCATCATTTTAAATTACAAATTTAATCCAAGTTTATCTACAATTTAATTCCAAGAATTATATATAGATGCTAATCAAAAGTCATAAAAACACTTGAATGAGGCAAAAAACAATTTATTAGTTTAAAATTTCTGGAATACGTAATGCTTAAAAACTGGAAAATCCCGAATAAATTAAACCGAGTTATGCAAATACCCACGATACTGAGAAGAAAAAAACTAATATAAATGGTTTGATTCATATTAATACTGCAAAACAACTTATTGCCTAAAAACACGGGAATATATATTTTTTTCCTCTAAAATTCCACTTAGTAAATATTTTTATTAAAAACAAATTTCATACATTTTCAAATAACTAAATGATAATTTATTTAATAGTATCACAAGTCATTATGATTAAAACATCTTCTGTGAAAAAAACAATATTAACTAAACTTTTTTTTTCCAAAACTTAATTCTCAAAGAATGTGTGTCTTTGATTTTTGCTAGCTAAAGAGCATTAAATTAGATTTAAGAGCAAAGAACATAATGTCGGTTTTTTTTTTCACCGACTTATTTTATATGCTTTCTATTTCCGTTCCTCAAAAAACTAATAGAAAAAATGATTTGAAAAATCACGATTCCTAAACACAATAGAACAAGTGGTAATCCGTTTATCTATTTACTTTTTATAAGAAAAATGCCAAATAATGTTATCTTCCGACATGCGCAATTTGCAAAAAGTTTGGATGGTAAAAACTGGGACTGCACTTTTTTGAGTCGTTGGATTTAAATATGTGAATGATAAGTACTTAAATGAAGAAACAAATGCTTAATACCTAAATTAAAAGGTTTAATTGAGTTTTGATCATTTAAAAAGTTATAAAACTACAAAAAAAGTATTTAAATCATCGCAATATCTTCTCATTTTTCAGCATTTCAGAGAATTTTTTTCATCAGCAATAAGATTTCTAAATCGATCTTAATATTTGATTTCTTTTACTGTTCTAAAAATGGTGTTTTCCTAAATATGTTCGATTCGAGATTTCTAAATCGAACATTTTAAAACTTCCAAATCCATTTCGAATATTTTTAAGTACATACCCCGCATAATCTGAATCATTCGACATTTATTTAACAATAATTCAAATGCCAAAACATTTGAAAATTTTAGAAAAATAATAAATTTTTAATTATTTATAAAAATCTCCATCAAACCACTTAAATTCAGCCCTCAAAATGTATCGCTGAACAAATTATAATAATGAACTAGCAGCATACCCGTTCTTCGTACGGAGTATATAATATAAAGAAACTTATAATTCGCAATCATGAGCAAATTCTGTTGAATTATTAAATTTATTGCTCCTAAAGAGAAGTGTAATAATATCTATCTGTTCTCACTATGCAAAATTATCTTCACGGGCAGATCTGAAGAATAAAACATCCTGGCCTCTTTTGTAAGCAAATTTACAAAAAAAAGGGAATTGAATCAATATATGAAACCCCGTACTACTTATACTGTCGCAAATTAGAAGTATGCCAGTGTGTTAGTAGAAGATTACCCGTATTACAATATGAGTCTCAAAAATATTTGCCAAAATAAAAAAGATGACGTAATAAATTGAAAATATCAATAATCCCCGTACTCTTTATACCAGAAGTTCGTAATCGATTCCAATATATGCCAATATATATTAAAACATATGCCAATATACCTGTACTCCTTATACTCTCGTAGATTAGAAGATATATACCCGTGTATTTGTGGAAGAATACTCGCACAACGTACAATATATGAGTTTAAGCAATTTTTGTCATAATAAAACAATTGCATAATAACGTGAAAATATCAATAATCCCTGAATCAATAACTCCCAAAAATATCAATAATAACGTTTAAACCGGAAGACCGTAATTGATATTATCCAGTCAAAAATGCTATAAGAAAAATCAAATCGTTCTTTGCTAAAATATATTTTTATATCGATTTATTTATTATTCAAATCGAAAAAATAATATTTAAAATTAACAGACAGATTTCATTTAATTGCGTTTCTGACCAATATGATATAAGATAGAATCTTCCTCATAAACTGCGAAATTAAATAACCATTTTGATTTCTTTATACTCTTCATTGTTCAGCAAAAGTTTGTATAAAATAAACCATGGAGATAGATTTCCCATTTAAATCATATTTCAAACAATTTATGTTTTCAGAAAGTGACTAATTAGCGCAAAAAATCTCCCATCAAACTCAGAGATACAGTTTTAATTCACTTTCAAACGATTTTCAAGCGTTTCGTTTGGATAAACCACGGAGTTAGAGAGTAGAACTCCTAGGAAAAAGTTTCGTTTTTCATTAATATCTTCACAACCACTTGTCTTAGATACTCGAAACTTGGGCTATATTTATGGGGGGATATTTCAAGGCTATCCACACAATTTCATCAAATTCGATTCAGCCTTTCTCCCGTGATGGTGAAACAAACGAAAATTTCGTTTCTTACTAATATCTCGAGAACCGTCCTTACGAAATATTTTCGGGCATGATCGCAAATCCTGGTGCCCATCGTAAGTAGCGATAGTATCGTAAGTCATCGGCATGAGTCCGTGTTGGGTGTTACCTTTATTGCATGTATAATTAAAACAGTTCCGCTAAAGAAAATGGACTCTAAATAAAAGTCGTTGCTAATAAAACAACAGCTAAAAATGCGACCGATAGCTGCAGGCACTTCATCTAGTACCATATTAATACATATTTCCGAAAATGTTCAAAATATTTTCAGGAGGTCTCAAAACATATCCGTAAAAATCTCGAATTCAAAAACTTTTGGGAAAACAATATTTTCTCTATTCGTACAGCTGTGTTGTTGTTGAGACTCAGACCGTCCGACCTACCAGAAAGGTGTAAGGTAACCGTTTGGACGGCCAGGAAATGCCACCCAATTTAGACCGGAACCCAGTGGGGGAAGCATCCACAGGGATCGTACCCTCCTTCCCCTACCACCAACCTCTCGGAAGGACTTACGGACCCACATGTTTAACGTGATCGTACTCCGCATGAACACGGCGGCAGTTGTGGCAGTGTGCAAATCCAGTGCGCAAACCACCGAGCTACCGCACCCGAAATATGCCAACAGCACGCGGTGTTCCCAGGTGGTCACCCACCCAAGTACTAACCGCGCCCGATGCTGCTTGACTTCGGTGATCTAACGAGAACCGGTGTTATCAGCACGGTAGGGCCGTTGGTCATACGAACAGCTGTGTGAGAAAGTAAAACTACAAGAAAAAAAAATTTCTGTACCATCATGTGAAAGTAAAAATTAGATCAAAACACTTACTGGCGCAATTTTCACTCGCTACGTGATCTCCCTAATTGAAAGGGTAAACACATTTCCCGCGCACCTTGCCATTTTGCGTCCACGCCCAAATCCCCGCGACAGCTTGCCCGAATGGGACGTGTCCGCAACCACAATCGCCTTCGATTTCATATTCGGTTGCGAATGACAATAGGATCTGTCATTGTCACCGTGGCTAATGTTTTATTTAATAAAAATGTACCCCTTGGGATATTGCATTGATGGATCCCATCCGTTTACTCCGTGTTTCACTCATTTTGCTATACTGATATTCATCCTGCTGTTGTCAGGGGTTGCTGATATCAGGAAAAAGGAAAGTTGTGAATGGAGGGAAATCTAAATAGGAAATTCGACCGCACCAGCAAGAGGGGAGAGTTCTTTATAGAGTGTGTTCACACTATGTATGCGACATAGTTTCTAATAAAGTCCTTAGGCACCCTGTGTAAAGAGAAGTCCTTGTGTGTACGCTTTAGGTTTAACCATAGTAAAGTCAGGGGGGTGCACGTCCCGGGGCATGGCTGACTTAATTAAACGACATGGGAATTAAGAACGGGCGCATTTTGTTCTCGGACTCTCAAGAGGAACCGAATTTGATAACTGCAACTCTCATCTTACTCCAAAGACGTCACTAAATTTCCTTGGACGTCACTTAATCCTATGTGCACAGAACAATTTAAAATCTTTGCGCAAGTTGCTCACGCCTGGATATTGCCATTTCAAAATTAACAAACTATTTTTAACTGTAACAATACGTGTGGTTTGGCAACTCCTCTCAAAGTTTACTCTGAACTGCGATATCACGAATGACGAACCTTAATTCCCATTTCGTCAAGCTGACAACTTTTTCATTGATTGCCGGGCTGAATACCCAATCTTATATTAAAGAACAACAAAAAGGATCAATCATGCATAAAGCATTGATAATGAAACACTTTCCAACTGCAATGCATTTTTATTTAAACATCTCTAAAATTCGATACATTCAGAGGAATATTTTTAAAATTATCACAATACTACAGTAATTTATTATATTTGAAAACTTCATCGAAAAGAATAAACTTTATTCAAATGACTTCATTGAAATATAAATCGCCTGGCTCTCTATATAAAAGCAGTAAATATTTCATTCATACACTTTTATTCTATTCCTTTCATTCCTCACAATACTACAATAATTTATTTCACTTAAAAACTTAAAACCATGGAGCTAAACATAATATAACTCTATGCTTAAAACTTCATCGGAAAAGTTGTTATAAAATCGTTTACTTCTCTATGTAAAATCAATGAATGATTCATTCATATCAGCTATATTGCAGACTCCAGAGCTAAATAATTTTACATTAAAGAAATTCTGCAATTCTTATACAACTCATCTTACAGCTTAATATGTTTACATTCTCCATAAGTGAAAATTAAGCTTCGTTATAGAAATAATCAAGGTTCGATGATTATTTAAACTCAAATATATTGTAATTTCGTTGTTTCAGAATATAGATGCACGAAAATTAAGCAAGAATAAAGCAGTTTTAGGACTGATACAACACAAAATATAAACAGGAAAGATCAATCATGCACAAAGCATTGATTATGAAACACTTTCCAACTTCAATGCAATTACATCCCCCCTTACATCCCTCGGTACTATTTTTAAAATTATCACAATACTACATTAATTTATTATATTTCAAAACTTAAAACTTCATCGAAAAAAAATGAACTTCATTCAAATGCTAGACTGAAGGAAAAGTATAGTAAAAATTTTCGAAAGCATGGTTTAACCTATGACCTATGCAGTATAATTTCCTTAGAGCTAGGATTAAGACTGCCATCATTCGTGAATACAAATCTTAACGTTAAACATGCTGAGTCTTCTTTAAAAGATGATCCTTTTATTTTGGGGGCTTCAGTAAGATGAAAAATAAAATTTCGTCCAATATGATGATTTTAAATGAAAATATGTATACTAGTGATAATTCTTTTGCAAATGCCTTTGCTGAGGCTTTTTAGTGCAAATTTTATTGGCAGTACTCCGTTTGATGCTGATGATGTTCCTGTCAATCATACTATGAATGTAGCTGCGGATGTTGTTAAGGTTTTTCAGGTTACTGTGAAAGATATTTTGGATGGTATCAACAGGTTAAAGAGTTCTAGCACATTGGGTTTTGATGGTGTTCCTGCCTATATTGTTAAACCTTGTTCAACTTACCTTGTTTATCCCTTACTTATTATTTTTAACTTATCCATCAGGTGCTGTTTGTTTCCTAATGAGTGGAAAATGTCTGGTATTGTCCCTATTTTTAAAAAGGGCGATAAACATAGAATTGGTAATTACAGGCCCATCTCTATTATTTCGCCATTCGCTAAGGTTTTCGAATTTGTTCTGCGTAGGTGTATCAATAGTGAAATTAGGTCTTTTATTTCTAATGATCAGCATGGTTTTATGGCCCACTGTCACTGATCTTCTCCGTCTTAATTCCGGAGGGCAGGTGGATGTTTTCTATACGGATTTCGCTAAGGCTTTTGACTCTGTTGATCATGGAATTCTGATTCATAAGTTACGGAATATTGGTTTTTGTTCGGATTTGATTTTTCTTATTAATTCCTATTTAACGTCTAGATTTTCTTGTGTTAATTTTGATTCTGGGTTTAGTAGGGGTGTTTCGGCTACTCCTGGGATTCCATAAGTCTCTGTTCTGGGTCCATTGTCATTTATTATTTTCATTAATGATTTGGCGGATTGTTTTAAAAACTGATTATTATATGCCGATGATTTGAAAATTGTATGTCCTATTTTTGATGCTGATTCCTGTATTAATGTTCAATCCGAGTTGAATGTCCTTTCTAACTGGTGTGTCAGAAATCGGCTTCATCTCAACATTGATAAATGTAGTGCTATGTCCTTTACTCGTAGGCAGGTTCCTATTTTATTTTCTTATTGTATTGGCAATTCAGTTTGGGCCAGAAGGTTTTCTGTTGCTGATCTTGGCGTCATTTATACTTCGGATTTTTCCTTTTCTACTCACATTGCGGATGTTTATGCTAGAGCCTACAGGAAGCTGGGTTATATCAAGAGGATTACGTAGGATTTTACTAATGAGGATACAATCATAGTTCTTTTTAATGCCTTGCTCAGGTCTGGGCTCGAGTTTGCGTTGATTGTTTGGATACCTTCTTATGCTGTGCATGCTGATAAGATTGAAATTGTACAGAATAAATGTTTAAGATATCTCTATTACAAGAAAACTGGTGTGTTCTGTTACTCCCTTTCTGCTACTTTGCTTCGTGAGGCGTTTGTTGTGAAAAGCTTACTTATTAGAAGGAATTTTATTTTACTCTCTTTTTTTAAAAGTCTTTTCGGTAGCAGGGTTGACTGTTCATCTCTTCTGGGTGGGATTGGTTTTCGTGTTCCCAGTCTTAATTCCAGGAATAGGAGCTTGTTTGCTGAGAGGATTTTTAGAACTGGTGTTGGGGATCAGTGTGCAGTAAACAATTTCTGTAAGCTATTTAATAGCCTGCCTGATGATGATTTTGATATATTTTTTCTTCATTAACTACTTTTAAAATTCATTTATTGTAATTCTTGTGTGTTTTACTGTTTTTATTAACTTACTAATGCGTATGTGCTGTCTGTGTTTTTATTCTATTTCTATCTGTTATGGTTCGTGTTTGTATCTGTCCTCTGCGTATTTCTTCTGTGTATTGATTTGCCTGCTGTCACTGGGATTTGCTTCCTGTATCATGCATTTTCAAATAAATAAATAACTGTTTGTATGTTCCTTATCATCACACTCTATTCGCTCTTTCATGGTGTTGCATTTTCTGTGTCGGGTTGTGTATATAAAACTAGCCGACCGCGGTTAGCAGCCGATTTGAAAAATTCTGAGATGTCATTAATAGTTCCGTGTAGCGGCCTACGTTCCCACTGCACAAGCGGGTTACACCGTTTACTTAATCATATATGCAAAGTTTGCTGATATAAGACGGATTGGACCTAAAATAAAAATTTTAATTCCATATGTCCTTTACATATATTTTATTGTTCCTAAATACTTCATAAAAAAAAATTACAACTGTATGGCGTGTCGTAAAACAGCAAGAAAAAAAGAATGATTATTTAACCTAAAATGGTCTAAATCTTTTAATTTTAATGTGGACTGCAACGACAGAAGAAATTACTTTCAAAGATACTTTAGTGTTTTTATTAGTAAGGCATAATCTATTAGCAAATTAAGCATTCCCAGATTTTCGAAAGGATGTCCTGAAATAAATGTTTTCGTTCCACTCAAAAATCCCACGTTTTGAGTTGTAACGCTTTAAATATTTTGTTCGTGTGACATATTTGTTGTTTCGTGTATACATAAAAGTGGACTTCTCGAGTAATGACACATTCAAAATAACGTAAACAAAATTCAAATAAACAGTGTCACTTTTACAAATCGCATTTGATCACTTTCTTGAAATAGTCATACACAAATATAATCTAGAAGAACAGTTATGGATACAAGTTGGCACAAGGTTTCTAACGAATGGGCGATGTTTATCCAATTTAATTTAGTAAAAACACAAAATAAAGCTTTGTGAATTGTGGCAGTTTTGAAGCATGTCTGCGATGTGGCGAGAACATTCCTTTAGGTAAACAGAGCTTAATTTGCGTTTCATACTAGATAAACCGAACCCGTCCCATTCGATCTCAGCTGTCCGATTTGGGTATCGATCAAGCTAATCGACAACCACAATCTCCCAGGATTCAAGCGTTGCCGATCACTGAGCTATGGACGAAGGATAGAAGACATGGATCAAATAAGATATTATATTTCCGAAGGGAATATTTTCTTGTTACAGCATTTCATAAAGAGTTTTAATTTGAAATCAAATGGGCTGAAACTCGTACAAAAAATTGACAGTGGCTCCAATCCGATGCGAAGCCGATTTTGTGGGAATAATATATGAATAATTATTTTCCTTTCCCAACACAACTAAATCAACATTTGCATGCATTTTGTGATCCCTTTTACTCAAAAACTACAACAGGCAGGAAGAAGAAATTTTGCAGAGACACGTAATATTGCACGCAGATTTGCAGAATCACAACTTAAACAAGAAAGATCAATCATGCTTAAAGCATTGATTATGAAACACTTTCCAACTTCAATACAATTTTATTTAAACATGTCTAAAATGCAATACATTCCTCGGTAATATTTTAAAACTTATCACAATACTGCATTAATTTATTATATTTGAAAACTTAAATCTTCATCGAATAAAATGAACTTCATTCAAATGACGGCATTGAAATATAAATTGCCTGGTTTAAACATCCCTAAAATGTTACACATTCCTCGGTAATATTTTTAGAATTATCATAATACTACGATAATTTATTATATTTGAAAACTTCATCGAAAACAACTGAAATTAATTCAAATGACGTCATAGAAAAAATAACACGCCTGGATCTCTCTATAAAAACAGGATTTCATTCATAACTTTCTCCCATTCATTTCATTCATCACAATACTATAATAATTTATTTTATTTAAACATTATATTTAAGACCATGGAGCTACAAATAATTAAACTCTATGCTTAAAACTTCATCGAAAAACATCGTCCTTCTCTTTATAAAATCAATTAATATTTCATTCATATCAGCCATGCAGACTCCATGGACTAAATTATTTTGTGTTAAAAAAATACAGGAATTCTAATACAACTCATTCTACATATTTTGCTGTTTACATTTTACACAGGTGAAAAATAGGCTTAGTTGTAGAAATAATCAAATTTAGATGAGCATTTAAACTCAAATATATTGTCATTGCGTTGTTTCAGTATGTAGATGCACAGAATTTAAGCAAAAATAAAGTAGTTTTAGGACGGATACAACACTCAATATGAATTAAAAAGAACTTAAAAAAATCACGATTTTGAAACAAGATAGATGCCATATATCATTTTGAAGTGGGTCATGTGATCGTTTCATATAAGAGGTGTAATTATTATTTTAATTTTTATTTAAAAAACTACTGAATATATTTCACTGAATTTTTTTTATATATTTTATGGAACAATTTGAATATTACCTAAAATTTTCGAAGCAATTTGTGAATTTTAAATCCGCTTAGAAAATGTTTGAAAAATTAGGTCCCATAGGGCTCAATGTATTTCATTTTTTCAACCCGGGTTCCATACAAAACTAATTGGGTGATATTATTCATTTATATTCCCATAGGTCCTACTGACCGTCTGAACAACATACTAAAATTTCATTTTGATTAAGTCATTTTTACGGCAGTTATCGTGCTGACAGACAGACAGACAAAATGAACAAAGGCATAAACAGTTTTCAACTTTGTTGTAAAGGGTTAATAATTAAAACGAACTGTAGCAGGACGAAACGCTCGTTTTAGTACTGCGCATGCGTGCTACGATTCCTAAAAATAACAAGTAAATAACTTTTAAACAGCTAACCAAAGCGTGTACACTTACTTGCAATGTGATTTAAACGTGCTCCTGTATATAAAATACGTTGCTGCGATTTAAATGTCTGATTTCGATTTCATTGTTTTCCTGTATTCTAATTTGTTTAATTTAATATTCACATTCTAAAAACTTATAGGCTCTTTTGTATTAGGATTATCAAATATTGAAATTCATTTTTTATACTTCTAATTTCATAATAATTTTGTTAATTGAGTTTTAATTTGAAATATTTCACATCTCACATGAGTACTTCATATACGCGAGTACAGTTAAAGAACGGCTTTTTCCTAGTATAAACTAAAGTAAGATACATAATTAAAACAACTTATTATTTCTAAATTACGAGGGTATATTAAGTCTATATAAATTTGACCACACGTAGCAGATTTTACAGGATCTAATACAAATTTTAATGTAAACTTCGTCTACACGCAGTATCCTCGGAAATCGTGAATGTGCGCTCAGGTTACAAGAATGAGTCCAAATTTCTGGATAAGTAGCACGTTTATTCACAAGCACAGCGTAAACAGGAACAATAAGCATTAAAACAGCACTTAAATGCTCCACTCACAAAACAATCTATACTCTTCTCAAAACATTGACGTATTTATTCTCACAAAATAGCAGCTACTATTTTCAAAACATTGACGAAAATCACAGTTCAGTGTAGCTTTCATGTGTTTCAGTGGCACTTTTTATAGACTCCCTATAGAAACTTCTGAAAATCTCTCATATCTCGTAGAATATTGATTATTTAGGGGTGCTTATCGAGTCTTCAGAAAGTCGCCAAATTTAGCAACCCTTCTTCGACCTTCGGCAACCCTAGATTCACGTCTTAGGAAAGGATGCCTGCCTGTACGGGAGTTTTCTCCGCCTGGTTTTTAAAAGAGACGAGAGTGAGAGGAAGAAAAGTCACTCAGGAATATTTTACAAGTTCGTAACTTGTTCACTTTTTCTGGGATTTTTTGTTTTTGTTTTTTTTGTCTACGTAAATATCTCCAACGAATAGAATGGACACATTCGAATAACTGAAGTTCTTCGCCATTACAACAACTATATTTCGAAAATTGGGAAACTGATCCAAAATCTAATTCCTTATAGAGCATTTAAAGTGGTACGAATTATTTTCTTATTATTTATAGTTACCACCTTTAGTTGTCGATGTATAGGCATTACAAACGATATACAAGTTTGACAAAACTATTGTTCAAAAACTGTAAGAGCTTTATCAAAACAGATTATTGATTTAGAAATTTTTTCCTATTGAAAATTTTTGTCAATTATGATTTAAAATCTTTTATAATTTAAAAAATATTTCGAATGAAAGTAAACAATGTGAAGCAAAAACTCGCTCATACAAAAACTTTTTCCTTTTCTTCGAAAAAACAGCAATTAAAATTACTTTTGTATATACACATAACTGGTACCCCATTTTCGGCAAAATAAGTATAAATTGTTTATATTTTTATCTATTAGGTTCAGAGATAAAAGCGTCCAAAGTATTTACATGTTTCGTAACATTCCGAGTTCAATTGATTATCCCGACCACATAAAATGGTTTTAAGTTAGGTATCATTGAAAAAAAAAATTTTTTTTCATTCAGTGAATAATCAAAATAGAGGAGTGTTAAATTAATGAGCATACGTAAATAATATGAATTTGGATCGTTAAATATGTATAAAAAATATTGAAAACTTATCAAAGATGAAATGCGATTTTAAAGACCGAAGATATAAGGAATCCGATTCCTGCTTGGTTGATAACGCATTCTATCAGCTACTTATCATATCTGTCAAATATTCTTTATTCAAATGAGTCGTTAATTTTATTATTGTTAACAGGAAATAAATAGAATGCTTGTAATTTATCATGAACCGTTCTTGATATTTTAGAAAATGTATTTTCCACACAGGGGTCGTAGTACCTGTTGAAAGACATGGGTCATTCGGATGATATTTAGAATGATTATTTAATTCCCAACGACATACTCAGTCACAAACTCAAGCTGCCTACGGGTGGGGGTCCACCGTTCGAAAATTTTTCTTAAATTTTTCTTAAATTTTTCTTAAGGATATCATGCTTTCTGCTAGAGATATGAAACAAAATCAAACGCAAAGTTGTACAGCGTTGAAACATTAGTACTAAGCATCTTTCGCCACAGCGAAAGCTGTTAAATAACTCTCTAAATAACGATTTTTAAAAATAAATAGTTTTATTAATCTACATATAACAGTATAAATGTAAAGACATTGGGAAACATAGAGGCAACTTAATGCATTTGTGCAAGCATGCATCCTTGCTGAAAGTTAACATTGTGTATTTTGTGTATAATAAAGTCAATTTTATTCTGTTACATTGTCTAAATTTCACATTATCTAAATGTTCACATTGTGTTCACAAATGTTCACGTTATCTAAATGTTTTATTATTTTGTGGGGTAAGGGAAGAAACTGGATTTCAGGGTTCCTTCCCATCTTTTGTGGGGAAACAAAAATGCTTAGTACTAGTTTTGCAACGCTCTACAATATTGTCATTAACTTTTTCCTTCTACCTGCAACAGGCATCGAGATAACCCCATGTAAACCCCACACACACATACACAAAAAAGGGGGGGGGGGGTAAACGCTCTTAAAGTTGTCTCATCTTGTAGCGCCACTGGGATTTTCTGTACACCTGCACAAACATTATACGGTAACCAAAAAACTGAGTAATTGGCCTGGTCCATGACATTTCGTGACACCCTGTATAAGTTCATTATAATAGTCGCCGGCCATTATTGAATTTGTTATCCAAAATTCTTAGCCATTTGCTTACGGGTGAGACAGCGTCCATCCCAAACAAAACAACCTCTCAAAAAGACAGGTATTTAACATACCCTATCTCAAACAGTTCAATCCCCCTTTGTAGACATTGGCGTCCAAGGACGCTAATGTCTACAAAGGGGGATCGAACTGTTTGGTATAGGGTATTTCAAATACCTGTCTTTTTGGGAGGTTGTTTTATTTGGGATGGACGCTGTCCCACCCGTAAGCAAAAGGTTAAAGCAATCTTATAACTTAGAAGGCCGTGAATCATCATTGTCACAGATCAAAGAGTTTGCCTCAATATTCGATACAGATATACAAGATATCCCGGAAATTCCTGGAACAACCTTTATTTGCTGAACCACAAATAATAGATATATACTTATGATTACAAAACTGCCTCAAATAATATTATAATTTGTCTTATAACAGTTTTAACTTGGGAAACGCATAATCTGAAAAATATATCTTAACTTTCTGTGCTGTGCCTCAATCCAAAATTTTTCAATTACTAAAAATTTCTTGAACATATAAAACTCAAAAAAGTTCTATTATTTTAAGAGTAAATTTACTGAGATATTGCAGCTCACATTTGCAGCAGTGTTTGGCTGAGAAATTGGGGGTTATACACAAATTCAATTGCGATTCATGTCAATTTGTCAGCAAAATATCCCATATTATGCCTGACCATAATCCCCCTTCTTAATCAAATCATTAGGTATTAAAAGACTTCCTAAGGCCCCCTGATAAATCCTAAAGATATGCCATTAAATGAAATATAAAACAAATATCTTGAAATATTTTATTTTTATTCTGTACGGCCCCTCAAAGCTAGCCTGAAATGATGGATTCGCAGATGTGGGAAAGTGATTTAAATCATAAAATTCAGCGTTTCATATCTCAGTAAAGAATCAAACTTTAAGTTTTACATGTTAATACATAAAGAATTTTTTAGTAACTAAAAATTTTTGGATTGAGGAACCGTATAGAAGATTATATATTTTTCTCAATTTGAAACCATTATAATATACTTTATAATCTTATTTTAAACATTTTTATAATTGGAAGTATATATCTATGAATAACAGTTCAGAAAATAAAGATCATTCCAATACATTCTAAGCCACATCTTGTGTATTGAAATATACAACTATATCAAATATATGAAAGTTACACCAAAATATCTTAGCATGGTATCAAAACCCTTAACTAAACACACTTGAGAATTGAACAGTGGAAAACTTACCTTATATTCCCGAAGAATTCTTCACACAATCCGTAGTCAAATCAAATATTATATAATCCAAATCAGTTGAATGACAACTCGAGTCCATTTTTCACTTCCAATGATAACCTCTTTCGCGACGTGAAATTTTCGCAGCATTGACATGGAAATTAAATTGAGAATTATTCATTGTGATACGTTATTAAACTTGCATTATTCCTTTCGATGATTTAGTACAGTTCTTTCGGGATTCTTGGCTATATTCGTCGGAAATATTCTGGCTCGCAAACATCGTTGGAATAAGCACCGTCCCGGAAACTTCATTTTAGGGTTGCTGTAGTTGTAGGCCTGTTAAGTTTGACGAGATAAATCTATTTATCGTCCAGTTTGATTTTTCACTTTCTAATACTGCTGTATCGAGAAAGTTTTTGTTTTGTTTTTTCCCTCAAAAATTTTCGAATTCAAGATTTTGACGGAAAAGCAGACCTCCTGAGCACATTCTGAACAGTTTCGGAAAGTCTATATTAATATGTCTATGTGGGAATATGTATGTATGTTGAAGACTTGGCGAACTGTGCGATGGAATTTCTTTTAATTCACTCACACTATACGAATATTTAATGTTTTTTACTTTCCCTGCAATACATGGTAATGTATAGGGAAAGTATTGGAATCATGTCGAAAATCGCAACTCGAGTTTTAGACAGTTCTACACGTTTTGAGACCTCTGGAACACAAAAAAACTATTTTTAGAGTGACGTCTGTGCACTGCAAACATTTGCAAGAATGTTACTGAAATTTTCAGGGGAATCCGCTGTCCGTAATGAGGAGTAAGGTTCCTGATAGTTATGATAATACATATATAAAAATACAAAAATAACGCTTCGGCAGACGATAATTAGCTGAATATGTCAGAAATGAAGCTGGAATTTTCACGAACGCCTGTAATTGTAGCTTTTCTTATCAGTTTGCCGAAATTATCACCAAAGTTCTGAGCAAATGTTGCAGAATATTTTACAGTGTGTGTGTGTATGTGTAGCTGTCTATCTGTGCAATGTATGTATCCACTCTAACTGAAAACTAATTAACCAAATTTCATAAAATTTAGTACGTAAGTCACTTGTAAGTAACCCTGGTGTTGATTAGATTTGTTACGATTCGGGATAAAAGAACCTGCCTTTCTCTGCGAAATGGCCCACAAAAATCGCATGTATCCACTCCAGCTAAAATATTATTTACCAAATTTCACAAAATTTGGTAACTAAGTCACTTGTAGGTGACCCTGGTTCTGATTAGATTTTAGTACGACTTGAGAAAACTTTTTTTTTTTCCTTCTTCTTTTTTTGCGCAAAATGACTCGTAAAAATCATTAAAATCTAAAATAAAAGACTAAAGTATGCTCAAATGTATCCATTAAATGCTTGTTTCGTACGTAATTTTTGAAGGTAAAAAGAAGACCAACCCAATAAAACCAACCGAACTACTCTAAAATTTGTCGTTCTCGAGGTATTTAATTTTTTTTTCTCATTTCTGCTACGCCGTCTTTAAAAATACTTGCAGTTACCCAATGAAAACAAAAATTGAATTAAACGTGCAAATTCAATGCCATTTCAAATATGTTTGCATGTTATTTTATGCAGTAAAACTTAATTTAATGAATTATTAAAGAAATGGAGATAAAATGAATTTAAGTCTGTAGAAAAAGTCATGTGCTGCCCACAGAGTTTTTTAAATTAAGTTGTTTATACTATTATTTCCTATATAAAACAATGACACCCCTCCCCCCCACACACACACACAAACAATAATAAACAAGGGTCCTATGCACCGGAATACCTTTCTGATTAAAGTTCTATGAGTGTACACGTTAGGTGTATTTATAATAAAGTCTCCATGCTCTATCGAATAGAAACGACTGCAGCGCCCCTAGTGGAGAATCAAAATGTTAAGATCATGAACTCGGCAGCAAAGCAAGATGAGCGAAAAAAATCTTTTACAAAATTGTAAATATTAACTAATAAGTAGGAATCGGTAGTAAAACTGTTACAGAAAGCATTTTTAACACAATATGATTATTCACGAATATCTGTCATATTCAGCAATGCTAAAATATACAACATTTATGTACACAGGAATTTAATGTCACAGATGAGTTATACGTCAATAGCACTATTTTCATTGGCAAAATTTAACAGTACTGTGGTGAGGCTGCGCATCTAGCAAACGATTAAGTATCACTCGTACTTATTACTTTTCGTTTACGCGTTTTATTTAGTACTGATATGTATTCCTACTCATTAAACAATGTTCGACAACTTTGGGGTTTTTTTTTTTTTTTCGTCTATCTTGCTTTGTTGCCGAGTCCATGAACTAACTCTTTCAATTCTCTACTAGGGGCGCTGCAATCCCTTTAACTCGATCGAGCAAAGTCACTTTAATATAGCCAAAATTAGCGTGTACACTCGTGGATCTTTCTTTGCAAAGTTATTGAGGTGATGATTAAGGACTTTTAAGGAAAACAGTACAATCAATGCAGGAAACTGATAGAATTGCTATGCATGTAATAGGTATTTAAATAGTATATAACAGCACAAATCAAATTAAAATCAAACTGAGTCTGTTTGATTGGCCTGTTGCCAAATTTTATTTTTAAAAATATATTTTAAAAAAATTCAATTGAAAAATTAGCACACGAATGATCATAAAAATGTTAATTTTATTTTCAATACTTTGATACAAACAACTGCAGTTGTAAAGAACATGGACTATGAATAAATGAGAAAGTAGAGTTAAGGCACACACAAGATATTTTGGATTATTTGGTGATCCTATTCGACAGCAAAATCTTTGCTAGTATAATTTTTAGAAGTAGGTAAGTTTTAAGTAAACAGTACATTTCACAAAATATTAATAACGCACTTAAGATAAAATAGACATTTTCACCTTAAGTTCACAGGCCGGCCAAATTATTGCAATGTTGACAACTGAATTTTGAGGGCAAAAATCCGTAGAAAGAGCGTTTGATACTCTCTCAACTAGTACAAACAAGCTACTTATGATGAGATGCGATAGCCCAGCGGTTATCACACGGGATTGCACTCGAACGATTCGAATTTAAATCGGGGTTCTGCTCAAGCTGCCCCCGTGTTCACGCGAAGTGAGGGAACGTTAAATATGTGGGTCCGTAAGTCATTCCGAGAGATTGAGGGTAGGGGAAGGAGGATACGGACCCTGTGGATGCTGCCCCACTGGGTTCCGGTCTAAATTGAGTGGCACTTTCCCGGTTGTCCAAACAGATACTTTACACCTTCGGGGAGCCCGGCCACACAAATAGCTACTGCAGGCCTTCGAGTCAGTCGTGTGGTCTGGGTTTTTCACACCTTCGGGTAGGTCGGACGGTCTGGGTCTAAGAAGAAGCGGCCCATGATAAGTTTTCGTAGTATCTAGGAAAATTCTTAAACACTCCAATAACCCAATGAGTGTACACGTTAGATCTAGCTAGAGTAAAATAATTCGATGGAATAAAATTAATTACAGTGCCTATAGCAAAAATGTAAGTTAAAAAAATTCGAAAACAAACAGAGGTAAACTTAAACAGCGAATTGCAAAGCTTGATAGCAGTATGTAATGAGTAGGAATCGACCAGGGAAGTCTCGTCAGCCCGGAAACCAATGAAAAAGTTGTCAGCTAGACAAAATGGGAATTAAGATTCGTCATTCGTGATGTCACGGTCCAGAGTAAACTTTAAAAAGCGTTGCCAAGCCACAAGCAATATTACAGTTAAAAATAGTTTGTTAATTTTGAATTGGCAATATCCAGGTTTAAACAACTTGTGCAACGATTTTAAATCGGGATTCCGTGACGTTCAAGAAAATTTAGTTACGTCATTGGAGTAAGATGAGAGTTTCAGTTAACAAATTCGGTCCCTCTTGAGAGCCCGAGAACAAAATGCGCGAGTTCTTAATTCAATTATTTTTAAAAGTAATACAACTAAATTGTATTAGTTCCACTGTCTTTGGCAAGCTTAAATGCTATTTGGTGATAAAATTGTATTCTTATATTATTCCTGTTAGGTACGAATTAAAGTTTACACTATTTTTACTCAAATGATGACAGGAAACTTGATCAGCATCATCCAAAGTTACTGTAGTTTTTCCTTAATTAATGAATCGATTGCAATTACATTTGGTAAAAATAAGTATAGAAAAAAAAAACGTCGTTATTTTTTTTAATTTTGCTCATGCTATGAGCAGTACATGCATTCTTATTTTTGACCCTATTACAATATGTTTGAAACAACTCAATGTAGGCTGTTACATGAATGTGGCATTCCCTTCAAGGTTGTTATAAACTTGAAAAGAACTAGAAAAAATTATGATGGAGAGATCTTTATGAAAAAAAATATTTAGTTTTTCTTGAACACAAAAAGTTAAAGTTCGGTGAAAAATCAAATCTGTCGATGAATATTGGCCATGAAATTTTCCCACAGCACATCTGGGAGATGCAAGTTAACAGTGGGCAAAACCATTGGGGTACATTTTGATCCAGTTTGTGTGCTTTTAACTTGTTTATAAACAAAGTTTTATTTCAATTGTGTTTGATATTATAAAACTACAGATTAAAAACACCAAATTTAAGTGCATATAGACACCAAAGTATATATAAGAATGTCAAAAGAACAACAATGTACCAACAGACATTTATTTTTAGGGAGGGGGTGGGGTAAAACTTCCTGGAACTACAGTTGCCCAAAACTGCGGTATATGTAAACAGGGTCTTTTTTTGCACTCAGAGAAAGACGAAATAAAGATGTTTACAGAAAAAGTTGGAAGTTAGTTTCCTTCGACCTTATTTCAATTTGAATATTTCGATAAATAGAGGACTACTAAGACCATTCTGTAATAACATTGACAGTTTGAATTCTGTATCACGTGATTCAGCATGACTTGATTCTGCTGTGCAACGACAAGCTAGTAGTTTTTAATTATAAAATTTCATCTTTCTGTCGTTTCTAATGTCAGTTGCGAAAAACAGAGGGGAAGGATGCGTGTTGTTCGTTGAAGCAGCTGTTGTGAGATCACAATAACCTATCTTTTTTCTTTCGACCCGGACCGTTCGACCTACCCGAAGGTGTAAGATATCTGCTTGGACTGTCGGGGCATTTCCATCCAATTTAAACCTGAGCCCAGTGGGGGCGACATCCATAGGGACCAAATCACAATAGCCTATCTTTCTTTCTTTCCACCCAAAATCAGCGCCATCCTAACAATCGGATTGAATTCTAAAATGGGATGGAATCTATGTTTCGGCGCGTTCTTAGAGGTATCCTGACTTGTGAGATTGTGCGGCTGTTGTTCGGCAGAGCAAAGGCAGTGCGTGATTTCGTGTGTGGTTTAGGCAACAGGCCTATAAGATCATTTATATTGGATATAATGTTGGTTAATCGAATAGAATAGGTCTAGTTTAGTACCACTCTTGCACGAGTGTATTTATGTATGGTTTCTATATGCAAACAGTATCTTCGCGTTTATTAATCAGACAAGAAGTCATGTAATTTAATTTAAAAAATTTCTTATTTAACTTTAACTTTGTGTTTGTGTGTTTTCCTGGAAGTTAGGACAATTATTGCTTCCTTTCAGCAGGTCTGAATTATTTAAATGAAGACACTGTTTGTTTATATAAAATTCCATTAAGAAGGAGACTTCACACTGCTTCTAGTTCAGATTTAGGCATTCTTGATAGCCGCTGTAGTAAATCGCATATTCAACATGCTTATCGGACTTATGAGATCTGGTTTAAATTGTCCTCAAGATTTCAGAATACCCATGATTAGGAAAACAGTTACAACTATAAAGTGCACTACAACTGTACTATAGATCACTCGAAGTCATCTGGTTAGACAAAAGTCCTCGCTTTGAATTCCATTTAGGACAGTGGCGGCTCGTCAGGTGAAGCAGGTGACGCAGGAAAAGCACTGCTTCACTTAGAGTTATCGGTTAAAAAGATTATTATTTTTTTTATTTGGTGAATTTCTCCGACTCGTTTGGCTATTTTTAAAATATAGACAACACTTGTGCCAACAGCACGATGTGCTTTGATGACGTTCGTTGTCGAGGACGAGGGAGAATCTGCTTCGCCCATTCCTGAAGCCACGAGGTTTAGGACATGAGTGGCACTCAAACAATTCTAACCTGCAAATTAAATAGGGTGAATTACGATATTTTCAAGAACCATGACAGCCATTTTTTATTCATAAGCATTCCTAGATACAGGAATTCAGTCTGTATAAAAGAAATAGAGGAATGAGGCGCTCATTCATATCTGAAATTTTATATAATCTGAAATACAATTTAGTGTCCATTTCAACTATAGAAGAAAATATTAACTTCCCAGTAGGTTAATGGATAGACATTCGGCTACTCAGGAAAAAATCGGTGGTTTAAACACCGGTTGCGAATAGATTTTTTCCCCCACTATTAAAATTTGCAGGTTTTCCCGTTCTTGATTTCCTTCGTTTCGTTCCAAAAGACATGTACGTGTTGTCAGTAAAAAAGGCTGATACTCCTTTAATACCCCGAACTTAATGAAAAGAATTACCTGGGCACTTCAATTTTCTCTAAAAATTAACACATTCTTCGTTTTACCTCTGCATTCTCTGCTAACCCCTCCACCCCCCCTTCTTCCTCTCTTTCGAAAACGAACTCAAACTGCTACCAACTGCTAAAATTCTCAAGTCACGGAATAATCCCAAGCACGGATGCTGCTGGCCCCTGCTTCATCATAAAACAAAAGGATTTTCCCAAAGTTCCCATGCCACTTCGTGAGGCGCTTACTCCGGCACGCAAAAGGGGGAAAAGCGTCCGGCACACGCCGGGGCATCCCTAAAAATGCGTCCTCCGCAGACCGAAGACAAACTTTGCACAAACAGAGAAACCAGGGGGGGGGGGGGGGGGGGTCGGAAGGAAAAAATCGGGGGAGAGAAATCTTCGCCAAAATTAGGTGGAAAAAGTAATGAAAAAATTAAAAGCGCAAAAATCCCCCCCAAAACGGCGAAAATGCAGCGGCACACGGCCTTGCGTGCTTTCGTCCGAGTATGAAATAAATTAAAATTCACCAGCCAGTAAAGAGAAGGAAAGAGAGAGAAAGTTAATCAGCAAGTTACATTTAAATTACAGAAAGTGGTGTTGAGATCCAAAAGATTTGCATATTTACGATCAGATAACGACCGGAGAAGCAAATAGTTTTTGTTTTCACTGCTGCAACCACCACGCGAGGAACGCGGCGTTGTTTTTGGCTTCTTTTTTAGTTTTTGCTCACTTTCTACCTCCTCCTGAATTTGTTTTATTTTCATTAGTGGCCGAAAGATGCTGCAGAGGAAATTCACAGTTTTCCAAGCTTTGAAGCTTACATTAATTGACTTAGTTGGGGTTGTTTGTAAAGTATTTGAAACAAAATGGGAATCAGATAGATCGGAGATTTATTCTTTTTTTCTTCCCCCCACTCTCTCTAATAAAGATTTTGATAAGGTAGCCGATTTTTGAGATTGCAATCACCCGCGAATTATTTCGTCCGGATAGATGTATTAAGCTTCTTGTAAATGGAATCTAATCACGTCTTGATAAAAAAAAAATGTAATGAAAATTCCGATAAAATTATAAAATAAAACTCCTGGGATAAGATGGAATTTTTATACATTTTATTTCCATTCCCATCTCGCAATATCTCTTGATTCATGGAGAGCAATAAAGTCAATTTGCCAACCTTTGGAATTATTGACACTGATATTATATGACATTTTCTAATTAAAAATGTTGAGAACAAAATAAGATATTTTTTATATTCTACCTTATTATAATCTAACAGAAAGCTTCGGCCTTGCCCAGGATACATGCTAAAAAGACTGGATATCGCATTGCATTAATCGACTTAATTAAAATTATGTGTAAAGTATTTGAACCAAAATAAAAATCGAGAAAATTAATGAATTACTCTCTTTTTAAGCCCTCTCTTATAAATATTGTAATAAGTTAACCAATTTCTGAGATTGCAATGACTTTTGAATTGTTATGCCTAGACAGAATTATTAATCTTTTTGTAATTGGAATCTAATCGAGTTTTGATGTTTTTAAATATAATGAAAATGCTAGTAAAATAACTTAAAACAACTCCCAGATATAACCTTTTTATGCATTTATCTTACGTTTATTTCCATCGCTTGGATTATGAACAACACTAGAATTAGTTTGCATGCCTTTCAAATTATTAACCCTGATATCATACGACATTTTCTAGTTTAAAATGTGGAAAATAAAATACGATACTTTTTAAAGATACTTTTTATTTTACTCCATTGTAAATAAGTAGCATATCCAATTTTTCCATTTAGCAATAGAACGCTCTATAGAGAATACAATTGGTGTATGGGCGTAGATGACTTTCTGAATATTAGAAAAGTGTAAATACGGAAGGGTAATTATCAGTAATGGACTGTTTTCCCTTTTATCTATTTTTGTAAACGTTTCAATTACCTATTAAAAAATTTCTAACGCAATCGAATGTTCGAAAGACCCTCAAATTTTCAGATGAAATTTCGAAAAAAATCAATAAAAAATCATAACTTTCAATAATGTTACGCAAGCGATCATTTTTTATGTAATTTTTTAGTAGAAAACGAATTACAGAAACTTTTGAACGCTAGCATGAACCATTCTCAAAATATTACACATTTTTCAAATAAATTTATCAAAAATGTCACATAAAATAAAAAATGTATTAACTGTTGTTGTTGTTGAGACCCAGACCGTCCGACCTACCAGAAAGGTGTAAGGTAACTGTTGTGAAATATTAACTGTTGTGAAATATCTTTACTTTTCATAAGTAATATCATGCGATAAATGTATTAACATCATTCCCATGGATCTAGTTTGTTCCATTCACGACAGAAGTTACATTGAGTAATAGTTTTGCATTTTGAAGCCTAGCAATTTGCCATTAGTTATTTATATATAAGAAAGCTGTTTTCTCCATTTGTCTGTAACGCTTAGAGATAAATTTGTCAAACATGGGGACTAATTTAGAGAAATATCGCCAACTTGGTAATATTTCACCCCAATTGACAAAAATATGGTCAAAATTGCAAAAATGGCGCTAAATTAACGAAACTGATATTAAATTGATGAATTAATTATTAAAATATTTTATTATTTTAGACTGTATATCTTATTGCGGATGCTTTCAAAATTGATAATTGTCAAGTTAAAGTTGTGCGACATATAAATTAATTAAATGCTCCAAAATAGTTTTGCATATTGTCATCCGAAAAAAACGCTAAATGTGCAATTCAACATTAATAACATTGTACCATGCATCTTATACATAATTTTCTCACTGTGAAAGAAATAAATACATTGTATTGTATAGGGAAAAGTCAGGTGCTGTCCACATCAGATTTTTTTTCTTTTTTGCATTAAAATTTACTCTTCTAATAAATCGTAAAATTGCCTAAACGACTACTCGTACAAAAAAATTTATTTCCAACTTTTTAATTTATAATTTTTTTTTAAATAAAATAATCAACCACCTCTTCTTCATTTTGTTGAGTACGCTGATTTATTTGCAAACGGTATAGCGCGAAATACGTATTTGCTAATGTAAGGTATATTCGATTTCATTTCCAACCTCATTGTTGTGTCACTTGGCCATTGATAGCGCCTCTCAAATACAGAAAGATTCTCGCACTTCCAATATCCAACTCTGTAATAACTAATGCTCATTATTTTAATTTAATTCAAATATTTTATAATAGGAGATAAATATTTATAAATTTTTGTTGACTATCCTTTTATCTATTAATCTTTATTTTCGATGCAGAATTAAATTATGTGTGCTATAAACCGTTTTAGGGGATACGTTCGATAAGTTTAATAATATTAAGTAGAAATTAATATAGAACTAAAATGAACATGTACTGTTTGTTGAATAGTAATTAAAATTCTTTTAAAATTCATTCCTGATGAAACAGTGAAACTATGAACATTTTAAAGCACAAGTTCAGTTTTTTCTCTTCTTAGAGAAGAGAATAGTAATATGCAAGTGATGTGTGATGTATTTCCCAAGCAAAGTAAATATGACAATGAATCGTATTCCAACATCCACAAAATGAATAACTCTTAACAAAAATCCGATTTCGGAAACTCGATTCTGTCACAATACTTTTCGTACACATCGCATATAGTTTGCACATATAGTTCGTACCCATAATATATGTATTGTTGACAATGTAAAAGTGTGTTAAATACTGTGAAATAAATTACCTAAGGCTATATAGCTGAATTCTCGTGTTCAAAAGTGCTGTTACAAAAGAATAAAGGCTATTTAAAAAAATTATGTGAAATGTGAATGGGATAAAGAAAATAGCCCTTTTACTAATGGCAGGTTTCCAGTATTTGACCAATTTGCCAACTGTAAACATACCACCCTATTGAGAATACAATCTTCCTTTTTGTTAATTGGTTGAACATTTATCGTTCATGGATTTTTTGCGCCCGCGTAGCAACCATATCTATCGTGAACTGTATAGTTGCTAAAAATTTCACCCTTAAAAAATGACAGCTAAAAAATTATCCGCTAAGTTACTTTTCATGGTTTTCTCGGTTAGGTTACTTTTCATGATTTTCTCGGCTAAGTTACTTTTCATGGTTTTAGTTCCGTCTTGTCCTGGAGTGGTGGCCAGGGTCCCTTATGCTATAGGTACTATAATAATTGTGGGTTTTGTCCAACTGGTTGCTGGTTGTTTGAGCTGCTGGCGTGGGCTTCTACCTCCTGAGGACCGTTAGTGATTCTTTGTATTTATTTATTTTTAACACTTTACAACGAAGTTGAAAAGTGTTTATGACTTTGTTCATTCTGTCTGTCTGTCTGTCGGTTAGCACGATAACTACCGTAAAAATGACTTTATCAAAAAGAAATTTCAGTATGTTGTACAGACGGTCTGTAGGACCTATGGAAATATACATGAATAATATCATTCAGTTAGTTTGGGATTGTTAACACTTTACAACAAAGTTGAAAAGTGTTTATGACTTTGTTCATTCTGTCTATCTGTCTGTCCGTTAGCATGATAACTGCCGTAAAAATGACTTTATCAAAATGAAATTTTAGTATGTTGTTCAGACGGTCTGTGGAACCTTGGTAATATAAATTAATAATATCATTCAATTAGTTTAGGATTTTGAACCAGGATTTAACCCGGGTTGAAAAAATTAAATACATTGAACCTAATGGGACCTAATTTTTCAAACATTTTTTAAGAGGATTTAAAATTCACAAATTGCTTCGAAAGTTTTAGGAAATATTCAAATTATCCCATAAAATATATAAAACAAATTTCAGCAAAATATATTCAGTAGTTTTTTAAATAAAAATTAAAATAATAATTACACCTTTTATACGAAGAGATCTCGTGAGTATTATAAAGAGATCACGTGACCCACTTCAAAATAAAATATGGCATCCATCTTGTGTCAAATTCGTGATTTTTGAAGTTCTTTTTAATTCATATTTAGTGTTGTATCCGTCTTAAAACCGCTTTATTTTTGCTTAAATTCTGTGCATCTACATACTGCAACAACGCAATTACAATATATTTGAGTTTAAATGATCATCCGAATTTGATTATTTCTACAACGAAGCCTAATTTTCACTTATGGAAAATGTAAACATCAAAGTATGTAGAATGATTTGTATAAGAATTGCTATATTTCTTTAACGCAAAAGTATTTAGCTCATGGAGTCTGCATAGCTAATATGAATGAAATATTCATTGATTTTACAGAGAGAAGGACGATTTTTTTCGATGAAGTTTTCAGCATAGAGTTTAATTTCTTGTAGCTCCATGGTCTTAAGTTTTTAAATAAAATAAATGATTTTAGTACTGTGATGAATAAAATGAATGGGAAAATGTTATGAATGAAATGCTGCTTTTATAGAGAGAGCCAGGCGTGTTATTTTTTTTGTGACGTTATTTGAATGAATGTCAGTTTATGAATGAATGTCAGTTATTTGAATGAATGTCAGTTTTCAAATATAATAAATTATTGTAGTATTATAATGATTTTAAAAATATTATCGAGAAATGTATCGCATTTTAGAGATGTTTGAACCAGGCAATTTATATTTCAATGCCATCATTTGAATGAAGTTCATTTTTTTCGACGAAGGTTAGGTTTTCAAATATAATAAATTAATGTAGTATTGTGATAAGTTTTAAAATATTACTTAGATTAATATAAAATAAATATTATTACTTAGATTAATAATAATAAATATTATTAGTATTGCATCTTAGAGATGATTAAATAAAATTGCATTGAAGTTGGAAAGTGTTTCATAATCAATGCTTTAAGCATGATGAATCTTTCTTGTTTTTTTATTATTGTGGATTTTGTTGTTGAGCGTTGCTTATTCGAGGTATATTAGTGGTCCCTTATTGTTTTGATTATTATTTTAAATTTGATTATGTGTTCATATATTTTGTGGAATGGAGAGCATATATCTCCCGGCCGTCCAGACAGATACCTTACACCTTCGGGTAGGTAGGTCTGTCTGGGTCGAAGAAGGAGAAGCACCTCATCTAGTAAATATTCCTGGCGTCCAAACAAATATCTTAAACCTTTGGGTAGCAGGGATGGTCTGGGTCGTAAGAAAGCTAGTAAATATTAAAAAGTGTTTTACATAATAAAAGAAGATGGTTGTGTGTATGTGTATGTACGGTCTTTAGCGGGAAATCTAAGAGTCGTACAGCGATGAAATTTGGTACACAGGCACTTTAGGACCCGAAAAAATGCACTTCGGTTATATATTTTTAATTCGAATTACATTTCAATTTTATGTTTTATCATGATTTTAAGCGATATTCACATAACTCGGTTCCTGCGCGACCTAAAATATTATCACAAAGTTTCTATTGTGACACCATCGGAAAAATCAAGAGTTCTTTCCAACGATGTTTGAATCTTATCTGTGGGATAATTCCTTCATATTTATTTGGTATTATTTTTAAATACATCAAAATTTGCATTTTTTAGGTTGGGATACTTCTTTCGCCGCATCCAAAAAAACTCAGATTATCACAATTCTATAGTTTGACGAAGAAAATGGGTCTATATCTTCGCATTCTAATAAAAAATTATTTCATAAGGACTTTATTTTTCTATAATTTTTTGAAGTGAACCTGTAAGATTTTCGATATTCCGCAATGATGTTCCGTACATTTTTCGACCTACCGACTGTGCATGGTTCACCCGAAGCCACGAAGCCATTACATCACGCCATTATTACATCACCGCAGATTAACAGTAACATATTGCAGTATTCGCTTCTATGTAACAGTAATTCCGGATTGTTGATCATGATGCTGTGTTGGGAGATAGGAGTCGAACTAAATTTTTTACAATGAAAAATGTTTAAAGTAACTTGATTATCATTGTTTGAAATATCAATCATGTGGTTCAAATAGGAGAACGTCAAGGCATATGCGGAGCTAGAGGGGAGTTTGGGAGTACTAAGCACCCCAAAACGTTTCAATAGCACCCCAGAGATTTTTCCCCCTTATATTAGTGTATAAAATATAAAGGGGATTTATCACCTCTTAAAGGAACATCAGCACCTCCAAACAAAAGTCCTAACCACGCCTATGCGTCAATACATAGGCTTAAAGATTGCTGCTTCAAGTCCCACCAGGACGGGGTTTCTTTTTTTATTCTAATAATTGTCTCTTGTAATTTCTGTTTCATTCTAAATCGAACTATAATTGTAGAAAACAATCATCAACTTAGGATTCGCGGTTTAAAATTCAATTATGTACTGGCCGTCATTTGCACATCATTATATGTTTGTCATTTCCATTTCTACACCATGATGGTGGGACGTCAGGGTGGGGCCCAGATGGTGGGACGTCAAATTCACTAGTTCAAATGTTACTAGTTCAACCTCAGATGTGAGCGATTGTTTATTTTCCAAATAATTGTCTCTTGACATTTTATGTTTTATTGTGAATAAATGTGAGTTCTGTAATAGAGAATTTATATTTTTATCGTTTACATTTAAATTACATTTATTGCGATATTTTATAACCGACGCAAACCTTAATTATATAAACTATTTGTTATTCATTAAAGTGAGATCTCTAAACTTCTGATGTTCATTTGATCACAGTATTTATACAGCAAAGCATCAGTAAAATCAAATAATCGATTGCCGTATGAATTACTTTGTAGTATATGTCTCTGCGGTGCTTAAACTTCATAAGTTATACTTTCTTTAATAAGGCAAAGTATAAACAAATAATCGAAACAGCAAAATATAAACTGAACAAAGTTTTTGTAATTATGGAAGGTATGATTCATAAACAAACACTTTGTGCTAACCGGAAAAACTAATTTATGAATAAATATCTGAAACATTTGCGAATTTCCCTTAAATGACTCCGAAAACTACCCATCATTTCTCCACGGAAATAACTGTTATTATCTTCCCAGTTAAACATTAATGGAAAAGTTCAATATTTGCCGAAATCACACCAACCAATAATCGACAAAAGCGGTTTGATCCTTTTTATGTTTCGAACAAACACTAATTCATTTAATCTCGCTGAAGCACACAACTTGCTTTTTATTCCAATTCCAATACATTCTTCATCATTGGGCTACAAGAACCATTTGCAATAATAAGTGGAAGCAAAACAGCGAAAATAATTCCATCGCTGCATGTATGCCCTCACACAACCAACTGTTGTATCGACCATCGCTGAAGCCTTAGCTGATAAATAGAGCAGCAAGCATCCTTGTTAAACCCCAATTCAGGATAGGAAAAAACTTTCCAATTACAGGAATGTTTAATTCCATTTTCCAGTTCATCCGTGTAAAGCAAATTTCTCTCTTTCTCTTCCCCAACATATCAAGAACTAATCTCCAATGTGACCTAATCAATAATTTTAGGGGGGGGGATGGAAACTCTGAATAAAAAAAATCCATTCTGGTTGCAGTGTTATTGATTATTTGCCCCCCGTTGCTTTAATTATTCAGGCAGAAGTCCAAGTCTTTGTACGTCTAGAGATCCACGCGGGACCTCGAACCAATAGCAAATCAAATCGTGTTGCCACCCGATCGATAACAAATTGCTCACGCGAAAGCTACGATGACGTCACCTGCTCTTTGATGATTTATAATTGGCCAAAATCTGGCAACGGATTCTCTCACACTGAAGCTGTTCTATTTTGTAATTGCGATACTGTTTTAAACTCTTCGACGTAATTGATACGGATAAAGATGCTTTTTTCTCTAATGGAATCTGTTTAAGCGTTGGCTGACAGCACAGATAACATTATGAACTGTCATTATGTCAGATATCACCAACTTATGGAAAATGTCTCCAGTAACCCTCTGTAATGGCATTCTTCGTGTTAGACATAATTATTTTTAAAACATTTTACACGAGGGATAATTACATTTTTCTCTCTAAGTAGTCTGCACATTTCAACATTGTCACACGTCGATAAATGTTTGCGTGCAATTAGTGCCGTACAACTTTATTTCTCTTTTTTATAACTTGAAATGTAATTCTGATTTATCGTTGCATCACTTTTGAGCATAAATAAAATAATATCTGGATAATAATGTAAACTATACATCATGTCTCAGGTAAAACAAAACTAAGTACTGTCTTACTGATTACACTAGATATAAATATTCAAAATTTAAATTTTATAATAATGTTTGGAACAATATAAATCATTAACAAGAAATATTAAGAAACAATTATTCGAAAATCGAACGACTGTCCCTGGCGGATTCGAACCATCAACCTTCAAATCATCAAATCAGCAATCCTTGAACTAGCGCCTCGACATTTTAATTGGCATAACTTATACTTAAATCTAAACTTGCACACACCAGTGCATACACATCACCATTGCACACATATCACCATTGCAGACACATCACCATTGCACACACATCACCATTGTACACACATCAATAAGCCTATTTTATAACTATCCTTAGCCAATTCCGGCTATATTACGTTGAAGTAAAATAAAGCTTTATCCTCTTTCAGTTTATAAAAGTTTACTTACCCCAAAATAGATATTATCTGTAAAAAAAAAATACTGTGATGGGGTAAAAAAAATCTTAATCGGGACTTTCATGAATTTACATGTTTTTGAACATAACTGAATACAAACCGACCGTTTTTAATGGCATCTGTTTGTCTGTCTGTACGTCTGTCCTCACGAACAACTTAAGCAAATCAAATAAAATGGAGGACAATTATTTCAATTTATGAACTTCGTAAGTCTATTGATTTTCGGAATAAACGGAGTAGGGGAAATTCCTCGAATTTTTTAACATTCCTTTCAAATATTGAGAAAGCTACATAAATATTTTAAGGGGGAAAGTTTATCAAATGATGTATTAAATAGTTTAGTAAATCGACTGAAATATTGTACAATTATTTCAGTCGATGCATGTGTAAAAAACACTTAATGCCCCAGCTCTGTCGGATCTTCACACTGGTCGACGTTCTCCAAATTGAGCTACTGGGACAGAATTGCAAACTCTTACCGTCGAAGTTGAATTTGTGTTCTCCTCCTTCTTATGTCAGATTGGCGTGCAACTAACAATATTATTAACCACCCACCTCAGGTTAGCCTCATAATACTTTTTTTATCCTTCAGGTTAGCTTCTTACGTGATCGCTGACTTTCCGATTTGCATCGATAGTCAATGTCCCAAAACCGACTGAATCCATGCTAGTCGTACTAGAGTTACTCTCAAACCCCCCGATATCCTTGCACTAACCTGTAGGTTTGATTTGTTCGGACCCCATTGTAAAAAACCTTAGCGCCCAGCCAAAATAAAAACCAATAATCTTCGCACTGGCCTGTCGACGTTCTTCCAATTAAGTTACTGGGACGGAATTGCATGCTCTTATCGTCGAAGTTGGTTTTGTATTCTCCTTCCTCCGATGTCAGATTGGCTTGCAACTGACAATCTGACTGACCACCTCCTGTTATTTTATGCCTCAGTTTAACCTCATGATGTTTTTTTATCCCTCAGATGAGCTTCCTGCGTGATCGTTGACCTCCCGATTTGAAATCAACGCTCATTATCCCAGAGTTAATTGAAACCGTGCTAATCGTACTAGAGTTACTTTCACCCCCCCCCCCCCGATGTCCTTGAACTAACCTGCAGGGTTGATTTGTTCAAATCCCATTGTAAAAACCTTAGCGCCCAGCCAAAATAAAAACCAATAATCTTCGTACTGGCCTGTCGACGTTCTTCCAATTGAGTTACTGGGACAGAATTGCAAGCTCTTATCGTCGAAGTTGGTTTTGCATTCTCCTCCCTCTGATGTCAGATTGGCTTGCAACTAACAATCTGACTGACCACCTCCTGTTATTTTATGCCTCAGTTTAACCTCATGATGTTTTTTTTATCCTTCAGATAAGCTTCCTGCGTGATCGTTGACCTCCCGATTTGAAATCAATGCTCAATATTCCAAAGTCAATTGAATCCGTGCTAATCGTACTAGAGTTACTTTCACCCCCCACCTCCACCCCCGATATCCTTGCACTAACCTGTAGGGTTGATTTGCTTGGACCCCATTGTATAAAACTTTACTGTCCCAGCCAGAACTGGAACCACAGATCTTCGTAACAGCCAACAGACGATCTCCCAATTGAACTGCTTGGACGGAATTACAGACTCTTATTGAAATGATCTCTTCACATGCCAAAGCCCTGTTGATTTTCGGAGTAAACGGGTAAGGCATAAGTCGAATGAACATTTGAATTTTTTTTCCCGAATTTTTCGAACATTTTTTTAAAATTAAAATCATGTTTAAAATGTTACAAAATAGCAACTTTATGCGGGATTTATTATAGAATAGCGAATAACATTAATTCATAGGGTATTAGAATACTTCGTTCTCAAGATAATGTGCGTTATTCTTTAAAATGAAAAAAAAATCATTAAAATCATTAAATATGCTCACTACTATCAAATAAGTAAATGATTTATAGATGCTTTTAACAATTTCTAGGTACTCTCATTTGACAATGAACGCACACCGTTGTTTAGGAGTTATCACGAGCTGTTCTTGAGATACTACAAATTATTACTCCTCGGATATTACAAATTCTTCTTTACAAATTTTACTTTGTATTCTTGCGGAAATTAGTAGCAATGGGCTTATTGATGGTTTGTGAAATTGAGGTATAATAATTCTCTATTTTGTGTTCAAACTATAGAAATTCAGAGATTTTGTGTTTTTTCATAATACAGATTCGTCAATCTGTAGGAAATGTTATGTGTTGGACACAGATTATTATTTTGATAGAAAATTACTCTTTAGTTACTTCTTGGATGAAATTAACACACGTCAGTGACACTGGTTAAGTTATTTAAAAAAGTTCTACAAAGTTAGAAGAAATTTTTACATGATTTATATTTTGCTGGCTCTGTTCCTGTATTTACACATACAGATCTTTATGTAAATATCCCACATAAGAACAAAGAGTATTTGCTGAATTAATCCAATACCTTCTGTATCAATAAATGAAGAGAAATAAAATTTCAATAAAAAGAAAATCCCTTGGTACATTAAGCTATTCAAGTAATTAAATAATTTATCGAGATTTAAATTTCTTTATTGAGTGAGATTTTTATTTCCTTTTCCCTCACGTAATAACAAAGTGGAGCATTTTCCACCACATAATGATTTTATCGCTCAATAAAGAAGCACACTCATGGGAAAAATTATTTGTCTTTCATATAGTTCTCTTTCCCTAATAGAGAGAGGAAGAATTATATAGTCTATTTTTACTGTACTGGAAGCAGTTTGATCAGAGCAGACGATATTGTTAATTAAAAATATTATTCTTTAATAATGATGCTTCGAAATGTTAAAGAATTCTGTAGAAAGGTATTGTCTATGTATTTCTTAGATTTCTAAAAATATCGTAAATGAAACGCGCTGTAATATATTTTCATTTTATAAGTGCAACATTATGAAGCCGTATTAATAAGATAATTTTATAAGAGCTGAGTAATTTTTAATTCATCAAGCTCAATATTTGTACTTATTTTCATTTTTTACTTTCTATATCTGCATGGTATAATGCATAAGAAAAGTATTGTGACGAGGTCAAAACTTAGAATTCGAGTTTATAGGGGGATTTACACTATTTAAGCATCTTTGAATTCGAATCGAACGTTGAGGTGGTGTCTATATAAATGCGTGTGTACATGTGTATATGTCCATGTATGTATGTGTGTGCATATGTGTGAACCTGTGCAAGCGATATCTCACGAATAAATGGTATGTCTCGAATGCAATTTTATATGATTGTTATAATCAATGAATACTGAAACCCTACTGATTTTAAACGCCATCGAGCATTCGAAACCCACCCATCCCACTGAAGTTCTGAATAAATTTTCGAAAAAATTCATTAGAAACATCAGTACGTGCAATAATGTTAAATAAATAATCATTTTATGCGTAATTTTTAATTGAAAACGAATAACACAAATTTTGGAACATTATCTTGAACAGTAATGTCCTTTTTTAAAACAAATTCCCTAAAAAATTAAGTAAAGTAAAAAAGTAGTATGTATTGTCAAATATGTTCACGTATAATATGTAATATGCAGTATTATACCGCAAATCTATGATCATCCATTTCATTGATCTAGCTCGTTCCATTCACGAAAAGATAATTTTTGCAATAGTTTTGTATTTCATCTCTAAACAATTCGCCAACTGTCATTTTTTACGGTATATTAATTAAATACCAATTGCATTTTATTATGAATTCGGTACAAGAGAGAGTATAAATAAGTTACTTTGTCAACTTGCCGCATTGGTCAAGAATAAAGTAGCCATATTGCCGTTTCAATTTGCATTACATGCAATGCCAATAACATTATAATATAATTGATACAATAATTTGATGATTGCTGCAATAACCAGATTCAGCTTTCCAAAATAAATTTTAAAAAAATTAATTCATTTTGACACATAAAAAGCATAATTAGAATTTGGATTTTTAAATTTTTGGAATCTATTGCTTGGAACTCAAACCACCGGTTTTATATTAATTATTAAAATAATTTATATGGACTATATTTCTTAGCGGACGCTATCAATTTGTCTCATAGCTGTTAATTACTAAATTATATTTAAGCGAAATCAGTAGCGTAGCGTGCGATTTTTGACTGGGAAGGCTAAAAATTTGGCAAAAAATTTGGTATTACAAGTGAAATTTATATTGGAATTCGCATTTTCATACGTTGTTTCAATAAGTTTTATTTATTAGTGAATAAAATAAAATAATTTTATATAAAAATGCAAAGAGTAGATGAAATGCGTGAGATTGTAAACTGTTACCTATATAAGATAAATACATACAAGATATAGCACTTTAAATGTTTTCTTATTTCTAAATTAGATGAGCACTTATAATCATTGTATTAAATATGAAGTCATGGTCGCCCATACTGGAGGTAAAGGGGATCACACTCCCCCTTGGACATTAATATAAAGGCGAGCATCAAGCCAGTCGTTATTGTACATCATATGCTTGAGTTTGCGACCCCCCCCCCCCCCCGGAAAAAGTTTTACAGGCGCTTATGCATGATGTAGAAATATATTAGAATATTAATAACAAGTGATAGAAAAAATATATCAGTTTTGTAAATATAAACAGCTGGAACTGACGAAATAAAGCAATTCAAAGAAGTGCACTGAAAATGGATGAGAACACTGTAGTCAAACAATATCCTTAAAAATTTTTGTATATTAATTATTTACAAATACTATACTTTGAAAACCTAAAAATATCTTAACCACAATATGCTAAAAATCCGCTAGAAAATTCATCAACGGCTTTTGTTTAACTGAAATTCTCATGTAACGTGATTTTTAAAGTTAAATCAGATTAATTATTTCTAAAACTCACAAATACGCAAACGGATGCTTCGTCATATTGTTGCTATGACTGAATCTACTTCACAAACTACTTAAGTTTAATGGTAGTCACTATTGTGTGTGTTCTTCGTCTTGATATTGTTTAAATTTAGGCGAATGTCATGTTATTCTTGGAAAATGACTCATATTTTTTAGTATTATATATGACTTTTTCTGCGAAGATTAATTAATAGAATCACGTTTGACCCAAAATGGCGGATCCGTTAGCCTTGCTCAAGAAATTTTCATTTATGAAACGTCAAGTCCCATATCCAATCATTGTCTGTCATTACGCTGTTTATAAAAAGTTAAAAATGGGGGAAGAAATAATCACACCTTTCTGGAAGCTAGCTTACAGTTCTAGCTTATCAGCCAGGGCGGAGGTTAACAGGTGGGCGATCCAAATACGATGCTTCTTTCAATGCACCTTAAAGGTTAGATGATTTCAGCTTCTAGATATGCGTTTTAATGGGAAAAATACTTTGAAACGTCTCATGTTAAGTAAGTAAAATGTAACAGATTTCAAATAAAAGACATATATTTTCGCAAAGTTGTATTAAAAATAAAATCTGATGTGGGCAGCACATGGCTTTCCTTATATAATGCAATGAATTTACTACTTTTACAGCAAAAAAAAATAGCTTATTCTTATGGTAGATACTTATATTCTTTTCAAGATATTGAATTTTCGTCAATTAGTCATAATTTTCATTGATTTAGCGTCATTTTTAACCATTTGGCGAGATTTTCGTTAATTTAGCAACATTTAAAAAGTCGCCAAGTTGGCGACATTCCGCCAAATTCGTCACCAAAATCTTGCCAAGAGTTATGTAAGGAGAAATGAGTTATTCTTATAGCAGATAAATGACTATTGGCGTTCAAATACAAAAATATTACTGAAAGTATCTTTTCTCATGAATGGAACGAACTAGATCGACGAAAATGATGTCACTAAATTTATTGCATGATATTACATATGAAAAGTGAACATGTTTCTCAACAGTTAATATATTTTTTTAATTTATGGGATTTTTTGATAAATTTATTTGAAGAATGTGCAATATCTCGAGAACGGTTTGTGATAGCATTCTAAAGTTTATGTCAATCGTTTTCAAACGAAAAATTACGTGAGAAATGTCTATTTGCGCAAGTATATTAAAGGTTTTGATTTTTTGATGATTTTTTCAAAATTTCACTCGAAAATTTAGGAGGGTTCTGAACATTCGATTGCGTTTAAAAACAATAGGCTGCCAGTATTCACGGATTGTGATTTTTGTACCAAATTTCATTCAAATCGCTCCATTCATTCGTGAGATATCGTCTGCACAGTCTCACTGACGCACACACACACACATACGCAGAGGCATCACTTCAAAAATGTTTGATTCGTGATCAGGGATGCTTGAAACGTGCTCTCCCGTCGAAAACTCGAATTCAAATTTTCGACTCCGTCACAATACTTTCCTTATACATTATATATATAAGGAAAGTAATAATAAATAAAAATATCTTTAAATTAGATTTTAAACAAGAGAGGCTCATCTTCTGAGCCTCTATGGACGCTACGCTACTGGGCGAAATATAAGTTGAGTACTTTGAAAAAGTATTTTTCATGTTCTCATCCAGAAAAGAACCCCATTTTAATATACAATTCAAAACCAAAAAAGTATCCCAAAAAGGACCAGTATTTTGCTATACAAAAAGTAGAGACCTTGTTTTATGTAAAAAAGTTATTCGTTGCACATATCGGATTTTTTTACTACGAAAAAGCTGCAAAGTTCTGTCTCGTGCTCGGGCAGCTCAATTGATAAAGCGCCGATCCAAGTTAGTAAAAATCCAAAAGTCGAGGGGGGGGGGGGAGCGTTGTTCCTTGTGAGAAACCTTGTAGGGCTATCCTAACTACGTTGTTTACCCAAGCGTATGAAATAAAAGATTACGTGAATAAAGAAATGCAAGAATGAGTCGGAAAGGCAATTTCGTGGGGGCCATGGAATTTCGGTTTCCAAATTAGAGGGTGGAGAATATGATATTCCCTCCCTTGCTCAAGTAGCTCAGTTGCTAGAGTACACGTTTCAAGGTTTGGAGGTTTGTGGATTCGAGTTCTCCCCCTCGACCACAATTCATAAGATTTAAATGTTCAAAAAATGAATGCATAGTTGGAGTTAAACATAGTGAGTGCATTAAAGCACAATAAATTAGCTGCAGTGTGGCTCAACTCGATTTTCTCATATCAGAATCCATTTTTAAGTAACTTTTTTCCTTCCCCAAATTTTGCAAGAAATTTTCTTTAAAAATCGGTATCGTAGATTCAAATGACTATAATTATAGTGTGTTACCCTTCACTTTAAAGGACTTCAAAAAATATTTTGATTGGTACCATATTTGACAATGTCCACCCTTGGGGGGGGGGGTGACTTGCTCCCGGGGGGGGAGGCTAATAACGTCACGAACAAAAAAAAAGTGTATCGTTGCTATTTTTCACAAAAGTGATTGAAACTTATTGTCTCGTGAGCATTGGCCCATAAATAACCCTATTTATGCATGATTATGTCAAATTTTGTCCTATTCGGCCAATTTTTCTAGATTTTTTGATAACAAAGCCGGATACAAAGTTTCGTGAAAATCCATTAATATTTATAGCATACACTATAGTGTACACAAGAAATCGGCTACTAACATACATACAGACAGATGAACGGACATCATTCCAAAAATAGTCAAAACGTGTGCAAGAGATCTTAAAACATACACTGGTATCAAAATCTGGAATTAGAAAATTTTCGTGAAAACTATACTTTCTCTATACTATATTACATAATATAGAGAATATATATATATATATATATATTATAAATACATATATATATACATATATATATATATATATATATATATATTTATATATATATATATATATATATATATATATATATATATATATATATATATATATATATATATATATATATATTATTTGTCTTTCACACCCTTTACGAATCAACGAGCAGAAAGTAATATTATAATAGTCCACCATTTTTCTGTGTGAAATATGTAGTTATATTAGACGATAATTTGGAAAAACATTCTTTAGCAATGGAAAGTAAATTTATTCTTGGATTCTGTAGATGAATGGATTCTTTAGCAATTTGGAAAAACATTCTAGCAATAGAAAGTAAATTTATTCTACGAAAATGCACTAGACATATAGATATAAAAAATATATTTTGAGGAATATTATAATCTGACACGCTGTAATATATTTTCATTTCATCAGTGGAGCATTACAAATAATTAATTATAAGATTATTTTATGATGTCGATATAGCTCAGGACTTTTTGATATTTTTACTTTCCCAATTCGTGGAAAGAATGTGAAACTTCTTGTAATGACTGGGTTGCTCATTCAGTTGAACGGTGGTCTTGAGATCTAAAAGTGAGATCCTTGAACTCCTTCCTTGGTCAAGACTGTATAAGAGAGAAAAGTTTAAAAAAAATGTGGATAATTGCATTTTTGATAAAAAGTGGTGAGTGAACAAACTTCCAATAAATCCATTTTCAGTACGGTGAGATTAAAATATGAAAATAGTACTAAATTCCCCCGCTCTTGAAAATAAATAAATACGTGTTTTTGTAAAAGTTAACTATGAAAGATTAAAAAAAAGACATTTTCTTTGTTCAAAGTGTCATCAGTAAGTGATATCACCCAGAGAACAGCACATAGCCACTTTATTTAGATAAGAATAACAGTAATTTGAAATTTATTTTGGCCGCATTACAATACTTCCCAATACATATGCTGTATATCATAGGGAAAGTACAAAAGAAACAAAAGAAACTCCGAATTTTTATCATCCATCGCAAGATTTCTTTATACATTATTTTATATGTGTAGGGAAATTGAAAGCATTCCATAGGAAATGAAATGAATGAAAGAATTCATTAACAAGAATTGTTATCTATATTAAAAAATTTGTAATTTTTATCTTTATAACATAGACAGTATAGTGTATAGAAAAGGCATTGTGATTGGTTCAAAAATTCTAATTCACAATTACATGTGTGTGTGTGTGTGTGTATGTGTGTGTGTGAGTGTGTGTGTGTGTGTGCGCGCGCGCGCGCGTGTATGTGTCTGCAAGAGAGAGGGGGGGAGAAAGATAGGGATAGTTTACAAACATCATGTCTCTAGGGCAGTGTTTCCCAACGTGGGGCCCACGCCCCACAGGGGGGCAATTTGACTGTTAAGGGGGGCAATTCGAAAATGGACTCGTCCACAGTTTAAGATGCAATAAAGATGCAAAGAATTAATAAGATGCAATTAAAATGCAGAGAATTAATAAGATGCAATTAAGATGCAGAGAATTAATAAGATGCAATTAAGACGCAGAGTTTAAGATACCAAATGTGCAAGAAAACTATTGTTACCGTTTCCATCTTGATGGAACTACTTGTTACCGTTTCCATCCGTTATTGTTACCGTTTCCATACCGTTTCCAAGAAAACTATTGTTACGGTTTCCATCTTGTTACCGTTTCCATAAATGATTTGCTGCTAAAAAAAAGAAATAGGCTGGATATAACACAACGGGGAGACTTGAGACTAAAGCTAACTAAATTGGAACCTAACATAAAATCTCTTTGCAGCAAGCGCAGGGATCTCACTAAATTTAAATAATAAAATAATTACTAATAATTAAAATATAGAAAAATCTTTCATTAAAATTATTTCGTACTTGAATTTCAGTTCTCCATTATATGTTTTGAAAATTTACTTACTGTGTTTCCTCAACAATTTCCTACTGATTTCTTCCTAAAACCTATCATTTAAGTTTCCTTAGTGAACAATTCAATTTTTGAATATTAAAAATTATTTATATGTTACATGGGGGGCATAAGAATTTTAGAAAGGCTTAGGTGGGGCATGGGACAAAAAAGGTTGTGAAACACTGCTCTAGAGCATAATAAGCGAGCCAAACCAAATTTTGTCCAATTATTGACATTGGTTCAAACTGGGATCCTATTAAATTCAATCATTATTAAGCATTTGAAAGGCCCTGCACTTTTTAAAATGGTTAAAAAATTTATTCAAAATTTGAAGATTTAATTATGTTAAATCCATTTATATGTATTTTTTTTTTTTAGAAAACTAATTACACAAAAAGTTTTGACATAGTACAATGTCCACAAAAAGCACATTAAATTCCTGAGAAAAAGTCCCCAAAAGTCGCATGAAACTTAAGATGCATTAAGTATTGTTTAGTTTTTAATGTGCAATATTTTACTATAAATCTCGTTCACTGTATTCCACATTCTCGCTTTTTCACGCAAGGTAAAACGAGAAAGTAACTACGTTCACCAGGAAAAACACGTTAAATAACTTTGGATTTTGACTTCCCCCTCCCCCCCACCCACACACACGCACACAGATATACAAAATTTTATACATTTCATTTGATATCGATTCAATGCTAATGACATATTGGTGCATATTTCGCTTTTATATTATTGGTTCATATTTGCTGAATATAAACGAGTGAATTATCATTTTGACTAAAAATAAATAATAAATAAATAATATTTTCTAAATTTGCCAAAATTATATACATCGTTATTAAAAAAATATTAAGCTATTAACATCAGATTCATGAGTAAATTCGAATTTCCGACCCCGTCACAATACTTTCCTTATACGTTATGTATATAAGGAACGTAAAAATATTAACTTTTGAGAAACATGTTCACTTTTCATATGTAATATCATGCTGTAAATTGGTGACATCATTCTTGTGGATCTAGCTCAATCCATTCATGAGAAAATATACTTTGAGTAAATATATTTGACGACTTTTTTAATTGCTGCCAAATTAACGAAAATCTCGCCAAATGGATAAAAATGATGCTAAATCAATGAAAGTGACGACTAATTGACGAAAATTCAATATATTGGAAAGAATATATATGTATCTACTATAAGAATAACCTATTTTGTTTTTACTGTAAAAGTAGTAAATTCATTGCATTATAGAAAATTCATGTGCTGGCCACATCAAATTTTTACTTTCCTTATATGCATAATGTATAAGTAAAGTATTGTGGCGGGGTCCAAATCTCAAATTCGAGTTTTCGACGGAAGAGCTCGTTTCAAGCATACCTGATCACGAATCAAACATTTTTGAGGTGATGTCTGTCTGTGTGTGTGTGTGTATGTGTCTGTGTCAGTGAGTCTGTAGAGACGATATCTCCCGAACGATGTGATTTTTCCTTAGAAAACGATTAATATAAACGTTAGAGCGCTAGCATGAACCTTTCTCGAGATATTGCACATTTTTCAATTTAATTTATCAAAAAATCCCATAAATTAAAAAAAATATTAACTATTGAGAAACATGTTCACTTTTCATATGTAATATCATGCGATAAATTTGGTGACATCATTCTCGTGGATCCAGCTCGTTCCATTCATGAGAAAAGATACTTTGTATAGTACTTTTGTATTTGAACGCCAATAGTCATTTATCTGCTATAAGAATAACTTATTTCTCCGTTCATAACGTTTGGCGAGATTTTGGCGACAAATTTGGTGGAATGTCGCCAACTTGGCGACTTTTTAAATGTTGCCAAATTAACGAAAATCTCGCCAAATGGATAAAAATGACGCTTAATCAATGAAAATGACGACTCATTGTCGAAAATTCAATATCTTGGAAAGAATATAAGTGTCTACTATAAAAAAAACCTATTTTTTTTATTGTAAAAGTAGTACATTTATTGCATTATATAAGGAAAACCATGTGTTGCCCACATCAGATTTTTTATATTATACTGATGGGTGGAATTGACTGATTAACAAGTGGTAGCAGGGGAATTATTTTTTAATGATAGTAGCTGAGTCTGAAGGCTGACTAACATATGACAGTATTTATTCACAGCCAAAACTGCTGAATGTAGAAACTTGAAACATTGCATACAAGTAGAACTGGATCTAGTATAAGTAATTAAAAAAAATCTTAAAAATTTATTGAAAAATTTATACATCACGAAATGTTTTGCTCTGCCATTTAGATCCACCAACCGTGGATCTCCGACCTGGACAGCCAATGCTCTACCGTTGAGCTACTGGGACGAAATTACAAGCTCTTATCGTCGAAGTGGACTCTGCATTCTCCACCCTCTAATGTCAGATTGGCGGGCAACTGAAAATCTGACTGACTACTTCCTGCTATTTTTACCTCAGGTTAGCCTCCTACCACTACTATTTTTACCCAGGTTAGTAACCTGCGAGGTCGTTATCCCCTCAAATTAAAATTGGCGCTCAATCTTCCAGAATCTACTGAATCCGTACTAGTCTTACTAGGATCAGTTTTAGACCTCCGACATCTTTTCACTAATCTACAGGGTTGATTTGCTCGGGCGCCATTGTAAAGAACCTTACTGCCCCAACCGAGAATCGAACCCTGGATCTTCGTGTCTTTATACTGGCCAACCGGCGCTACCGTTGACAGAATGTTAGGACAGAATTGCGAGCTCATATCTTTGGAGTGGATTCGGCGTTCTACACCTTCTAATGTCATATTGGCGTACAACTGACAATCTGAGGGACCCCATCCCGCTATTTTTACCTCAGGTAAGCCTCCTGGTGCTATTTTTATCCTCTAATTAGCTTTCTGTGTGGTCGTTGTGTTGATTTAAAATCGAAGCTCAAAATCCCAGAGTTCACTGAATCCGTGCTAGTACTAGGGTCGCTTTCAGACGCCTGACATCTTTGCACTACCTCAAGGAGTTGATTTGTTTGGGCGCTGTTATAAAGAACCTTGCTGTCCCATCCTGGAATCGAACCCTGAATCTTCGAATTGGCCAGCCGCAGCTCTACCGTTGAGCTACTATGACAGAATTATAAGCTCTTATCATTGATGTAGACTCTGCACATTCTATCAGTTATTACTCGATAACGACTAAACGAATAGAGACTCAAAATTCGTTTTTATACCATCGTGCGTAGAAAAGAAGAATTCCTAAATTTTCTTAATTAACTCTATTTATAAACAAGCTAACGTTCTGGAGATATTTTAATTTCTAGTTATAGCAGCCGATATTTTTATATTTCATAATTTAAATTTTATGCAGTTTTCGATTCCATTTGTAACCATAGCAACAAGAGTTACTCTTCAAAAATACCGAAATTGTCTGCTGGCTATTCTTTTGATCAAACTATTAAAAATATTTTTTTACTAATGACTGACTTTTAGACTAAAATCTCTATTAAACATTGATAAAATAAGATAACATATACATTGATCGGAGATGAAATAGTATTTTACATACCGCAATTTCCATGTGAATAGAACTATTAAATGTGCGCCATTTTTATGCGTTAATTTGAAACCGTTTTTGATATTCAGAAGTTTTACTAAGTGTATAGGTGTCACATTTAGATACCGCAAGCCATTTCGTTTGCGAAACGTGGGTGGGAATTGCTAGTGTTATATATATACATATTTAATATTATAATCATTTTTTCCATTCGATTTTGAATTAAATCATATAAAACAAAGCCGGATATAAAGTTTCGTGAAATCCATTAATATTTGTGGCCGCTTTCGTGCACACAAGAAATCGACCACAGACAGACGGACGAACGGACATCACTCTGATAATAGTCGAAACGTGTTCAGGAGGTCTTAAAACATATATTGGCATCAAAATCTCGAAATCGAAAATTTCAGTGAAAACAATACTTTCTCAATACTACGCACGAAAAAGTAAAAATAAATAGATCAATAGAAATTATATCCAATTAACGAACTTTCATTATTCGGGAGCGAAATGTATTCTAAAATTCCAACAATAAATAACATAACAATCGCATTGTCCTTTAAATCAAATAATTATTTTTTTTTATAACACAAACCTCATTAAATATTAAGAGTGTAAAATAAACCTCCCATAAAAAGGCCATAAAAATCCATCGCTAAGCCTTAAAAGAACCTAATCGTCGAATTTTCTATAATTTTCCCAGTCGATAAAAATCGCCTCCATTGATACCAGGTCTGATACTTAAAATAAAACGGATAATGAACTCCGTAAAAGGAAAGCACAGAGAACCTATAATGATCCGATTCCTAATGCATTTTAAAACAACTTTATTGGTCAAAAGATCATTAGCATGCATTGATCGGGTGGTTAAAAAAAATAGCCGGTATTATGAACCTGATTATAAATGATTTACTAAAATTGGGGATATCGTTCATCGCTTTAGCAGGTTGAAAATCGGCCAGTTTCATATTGGTTCAGATTGTAGTTTTTATCACCAGTTGTTAAAGTTGAAGCAAGTCTGAAAGGCACCGGTTGTGAAAAACTGCCTTATCCCATAAAATATCCACTAAATATACGTTTAAAATAGATGGGGAGGCACATTAAAATAAATCAATAAAATATGAAAATATGGTAGGTGAGGACATGTTTCTTCTTACAATATAATTACAAATTTTGAGGAAATAAATAAAAATGCCATGTGTCCGGTTTAGAAGCGAGAAACTGAACTATTCACTGTTATCCATCACTAGCCGTGAATCGTGTTTTTGCGATCCTTAGCGCTTAGAATTTTGCGAACGGTGGGTGGGGAAAAATAGTTCTCTGCACTGTTCCTGGTTCGTTGTAAGTATTACTGCTTGAAAAATCATGAAATCCTTGCTTTAAGGTGTCTTGTACTTAGGGGTTATCTCATCACCTAGTCTGTGCTGACGAGGTGCGTTGATGGCTCACGGGCGATGAAAAGATAGCCAGTTGAGTACTTTCATGTTTCTATATACACTGTAAAACATTTTTAATCATGTTACTGAAAGTTTTAGGGGAACCAGCTGTCCGTAATGGCAGTGAGGTTCCTGATAGTTATGATCATATTATATATATATATATATATATATATATATATATGTATATATATATGTATATATATATGTATATATAATACATCAAGAAAGATCAATCATGCTTAAAGCATTGATTATGAAACACTTTCCAACTTCAATACAATTTTATTTAAGCATGTCTAAAATGCAATACATTCCTCGGTAATATTTTAAAACTTATCACAATACTACATTAATTTATTATTATTGAAAACTTCAACCAATTAATTTATTGAAAACTTCAACCTTCATCGAAAAAAATGAACTTCATTCAAATGACAGCATTGAAATATAAATTGCCTGGTTTAAACATCTCAAAATGTGATACATTCCTCGGTAATAATTTTAGAATTATCATAATACTGCGGTAATTTATTATATTTGAAAACTTCATCGAAAACAACTTAAATTCATTCAAATGACGTCGTAGAAAAAATAACACGCCTGGCTCACTCTATAAAAGAAGCAGCATGTTATTCATTAACAATTTCCCATTCATATCATTCATCACAATACTATAATAATATATTTTATTTAAAAATTAAGACCATGGAGCTACAGGTAATTAAACTCTATGCGTAAAACTTCATCGAAAAATTCGTCCTTCTCTTTGTAAAATCAATGAATATTTCATTCATATCAGATATGCAGACTCCATGAACAAAATGATTATGTGTTAAAGAAATACAGCTATTCTAATACAACTCATTCTACATATTTTGCTGTTTACATTTTACATAGGTGAAAAATAGGCTTCGTTGCAGAAATAATCAAATTTGGATGAGCATTTAAGCCCAATATATTATAATTGCTTTGTTTCAGTAGGTAGATGCACAGAATTTAAGCAAAAATAAAGTGGTTTTAGAACGGATACAACACTCAATACGAATTAAAAAGAACTTTAAAAATCACAATTTTGAGACAAGATGGCTGCGATATATCATTTTGAAGTGAGTCACGTGATCTTTTCATATCATGGTCACGTGATCGCTTCATATAAGAGGTGTTATTATTATTTTAATTTTTATTTAAAAAACTACCGAATATATTTCGCTGAATTTTTTTTTATATATTTTATGGAACAATTTGAATATTACCTAAAATTTTCGAAGCAATTTGTGAATTTTAAATCCGCTTAAAAAATGTTTGAAAAATTAGGTCCCATAGGGCTCAATGTATTTCATTTTTTCAACCCCGGTACTAACTGGGTAAAACTAACCGGGTGATATTATTCATTTATATTCCCATAGGTTCTACAGACCGTCTGAACAACATACTAAAATTTCATTTTGATTAAAACATTTTTACAGCAGTTATCGTGCTAACGGGCAGACAGACAGACAGACAGAGTGAACAAAGTCATAAACACTTTTCAACTTTGTTGTAAAGTGTTAAAAATAACGCTTCAGCAGACGATAATTAACTGAATATTTCGGAAATGAAGCTGGAATTTTCATGAACGCCTGTAATTGTGGCTTTTCTTATCAATTTGCAGAAATTAACAACAAAGTAGCTGGAAAAAAATGAGCAAAGGTTTCAAAATGTTTTACAGTGTATATTCAATACCTATCAGGTTAAATGTAACTAATCCATTGGCTTAACTTACCTGTTGCATGCGGGGATAATTAAATTGTTAATTAATGGTACTATAACCGATTTGATAGCGGTTGTTTATAATAAATAAAAATTCGTAAATAAAAAAAATCCGTATACTCAACATTCTAAAATAAATTTAAGTGAAAATTTCGAAGAACTGGAGATCTTTATTAAGTACAGGACATTATTAATTATAAATGAAGCGATCTTGTTCAAATGTTCTTGGTTTCAAATCATATTCCACGTGTGGTGATGAGTGAGTGACTCATTGAGCAGTTTCTTACTTATATGCAATGTTAAACGAGAAAAATCGCTTTACTGTAATTACATTTTTGGATTTTAATTATACTTATATTTTCGTGATTTACTTAAAAGGTTAAATTAAAATTGCAAGAATTCAAAGAGTTGCGCACATTTGCTTCATCTAATTACATCACATAATATTACTAACGGCATAATGATAACTAGAGCCCAAAACACAACACGTAAAATATAAAATATCCAGAAAAAAATTTTAATGCATAGCTGATATAACAGGTATGGCTTACTTCAAATATAAAACAAAAAAGATGCATAGTGTTTCATAATCATGAATAAAGCATTGATTATGAAACACTTTCCAACTTCAACTTAATTTTATGTAAACATCTCTAAAATGCGATATCTTCCTCTGTAATATTTTTTAAATTGTCATAACACTACAATAATTTATTATAATTGAAAAATTCATCGAAAACAAATGAACTTTATTCAAATGACATCATCAATATTCAATTCAAATGACATCATCAATTATTCAAATGACATCATATAAATCGCCTGGCTCTCTATATAAAAGCCGCATTTCATTCATCAACGTTTTTCCATTCCTTTCATTCATCCCAATACTACAATAATTTATTTTATTTAAAAACTTAAAACCATGGAGGTACAAGTAATTTAACTCTATCCTTAAAACTTCATCAAAATTGTCTGTTTCTCTATGTAAAATCAATTAATGTTTCACTCATATCAGCTATATTGCAGACTAGAACTAAATAATTTGTGTTAAATAAATTCAACAATTCTTATACAACTCATCCTACATCTTTATGCGTTTACATTCTCCATAAGGGAAAATTAGGCTTCGTTGTAGAAATATTCAAAGTTTGATGATCATTTAACCTCAAATATATTATAATTGCCTTGTTTCAGAATGTAGATGCACAGAATTTAAGCAAAAATAAAGCGGTTTTAGGACGGATACAACACTGAATATAAATTGAAAAGAACTTTAAAAATTACAATTTTGACACAAGATGGATGCCATACTTTATTTTGAAGTGGGTCACGTGATCTCTTCATATAATGGTCACGTGATCGCTTCATATAAAGGTTGTAATTATTATTTTAATTTTAAGGAACAACCAAATATATTTTGCTGAAATTTTTTTTATAATTTTTATGGAATAATTTAAATATTTCTTAAAACTTTCGAAGCAATTTGTGAATTTTAAATTCGCTTAAAAAATGTCTGAAAAATTAGGTCCCATAGGGTTCAATGTATTTCATTTCTTCAACCCGGGTTCAATTCAAAACTAACTGGGTGATATTACTCATTTATATTCCCATGGGTTCACTGACCGTCTGAATAACATACTAAAATTTCATTTTGATAAAGTCATTTTTACAGCAGTTATCGTGTGAACGGACAGACAGACAGAATGAATGAACAAAGTCATAAACACTTTTCAACTATGTGTTAAAAAAGGATAATCATAGCAGTTCAATAAATGGTGTGTCTAATTAGCTGAAGATCGGTGTTTTGATACCTAAGACGTTGGTTCTTTAGAATGTTGTTCGATCAACTTAACCATGAGGGTAGATCACTGAGAGCTGAACAAATAAGTATAAAAACTTCGATTTTGGGGTAAAATATTACATTTATATCTCACCATGAGCAGTATCACCTAATAATTTTATTATATATATATATATATATATATATATATATATATATATATATATAATATATATATATATATATATAATATATAATATATATATATAATATATAATATATATAATATATATATATATATATTTCCTATTTTCATTCCTCATCTTTGAAATTTGTTGATTGTCTTTGTCTTTATGACCTGCATTACGCTTTATAATTTCTTCTATATGTTTTAATTTCTTTTATTTCTTTGTATTTTGTAGAAAAATTTGGATTAGTGTATTATGAGTTACAACTTACATTCTAACATTGGATTTACTAATTTATAATTATATATATATATATATATATATATATATATATATATATATATAATGCACGTGCTTAGATTGTGTGTATCATACTTGTAGAAACTGATTATTCAATTCCCATGTTTTATTACATATCTCTCCTTTTAGTATAAAATCTTTTTAATTCTCTGGTATCAATGTTTTTTCCTTTGTTAGATATTATATTTTAAATTCCTTTTCGACTGGAATCAATCAGCCTCTTAATGATATTGAACAAGGGTATGCTATTTATTACATGTATTATCTATTAGCATCCTTATCTCTACATTTTCATTACACACACACATATATATATATATATATATATACAGGGTGATTATAAAAAAAACTTTGCCGATATATGAGCCCCTAGTGATCACACGGCTCAAGGAAACAGAAAGAAATTTTGGACGCAGGTATTTTAAGGTATGCACTCACGAATGATGTGAAAAAACGATAGTCCTGCTCTCACAGTTAGGGTTACAGTGACACAATTTCGAAATTTTCAAATGGCAACACCTATTTTTTTATTGGAATGTGATCTTCACAGTGAAAACCCATAAATGGCGTTGAAACTGTACTTGCAGCACGAAAAACGCCCACGCTAAGTAGAGACTAAGAAAAAGTGAAAACAGCCAATAAGGACAGACCAACGACAGAAAAGCAAAACATTTTATTGTGATTCTCAAATTTTCTAAAGTGCCCGCCTTCACACACGATGACACTTTACAGACGACAGATGGTAGATAGCACAGAAGCACGTACCATGGCAATAGGATTCTGTTGAATCTCACGTGTGATGGCATCTTTCAAATCAAAGAGTTTACGGATTACCTGAATATACTTTGAATTTCATGTATCCCCGCAATCTGAAATCCATTGAAGTGAGATCGGGGAACCTGGGTGGCGACGGAAACATGAAATGGCGGGAGATAATTTTGTCACCAAACTGTTGTGTCAATAAACGTTTCACAGAAGACCCCACATGTGGGAGAGTGCCATATTGCATCCACACGACGTCACATAGGGCATTTCGCTGTTGCAATTCGGGAATGAAGTAATTGGTCAACATTGCTTCATAGCAACCACTCGTTTCCGTACACGTGCATAGACCTGCGACAATAACCTCTTCAAAAAACTAAGGGCCTGGTATAAAGATGCTTGTTATCCCACACCACACAGCCACTTTTTCTTGGTGTAACAGAAGTGAGACACCACATCATGGGGGTTTTGATCTGCCCAGTGCACGCAGTTCTTCGAATTCATGTTACCAGTCAAGGAGAAATGTGCCTCGTCCGTCCACGGAATGCGCAAAGGCCATGAGTTATCATCATCATACCGGATGAGGAATTCATTAGAAAAATCAAAGCGTTGTTGGATATCACCCACTTGCAACATCTGGACACTTTGGAACCGATACGGAAACATGTGGAAAACAGAGCGCAGAATCTTATGGACCATAGAATTCGACAAATCCAGTGCGTATGAAACACCGTGTGCACTTGCAATAAGACCTTCGGTTATCATTTCATGCACTTCTGCAATAATCTCGACAGGAACGGAAAGTTGTCTAGGACGAGATCGATCGCACGTGCAACCAGTTTCTTCAAATTTGCGTATCAAGTCCCGTACAGCTTGTACAAAACACGGACATCGTCGTAGCCGATGGTTTGTGCTGAAGACACTCAATGCCTCTGCGGCATTTTGCCCATTCAGGTACACAATTCAGGTGCAGGCTTTACAATTTCACCTCGTTGTTTCACTGTAAGCGTCATGTTAGTCGAGTCAAATTGCAAGAAAGCAAGCGGCACTCAAATCACAATGCCTTTTCTTCCTCCTATAGCGGTGACGTCAGCCATGACGGTGTCTTACGCAGAATTTGGAAATCTGCATACTTTGGTCTCTTCTTCGCCTTTCGAAGAAGATTCCACAGGCCGGTTTCTGAGCTGAGCACACTGTGTGGAATGTGACGTCAATGGAACAGAAATTTGTGTTCTGGTGAACGCCACAGTTGTTTTCACTTTTTTCTTAGCCTTTGTCTAGCGCCGGCGTTTTTCGTGCTGCATGTACCGTTTCAACGTCATTTATGGTTTTTCACTGTGAAGATCACATTCCAATAAAAAAAAAAGTAGATGTTGCCATTTGAAAATTTCGAAATTGTGTCACTGCAACCCTAACTGTGAGAACAGGACTGTTGTTTTTTCACATCCTTCTTGAGCGCATACCTTAAAATACCTGCATCCAAAATTTCTTTCCGTTTCCTTGAACGGAATGATCGCAAAGGACGTATCATTCGTATGATCGCTAGGGGCTCATATATCGGCAAAGTTTTTTATAATCACCCTGTATATACATACATATATATATATATATATATACTATATATATATATATATATATTTATGTAAGAAAAAAAGGGGGTTGAAGATCCAATGAAAGAAAAGTGAGAAGCTGTAACACAAACATTCAACTATCTAACAGGCTTACAAAACAAAAGTAAAAATCCACAAATTCTCAAGCAAATGGAAAATATTATGCTACAAATTATAATTATATATTATTATTATACAAATTATTATAATTATTGTTATATATTTATATATATATTATATATACAAAATGGCAACAAAAAGAAATACAGATTTGGATCAAGATTTTATAACAACTACTTTCACTCATGATGAAAGAAGAAACAACTGAATGTTGTAATGATTTGATATAAGAGTATGTGAAACATAGTATGGATTATGACTGTTTAAAATAATGAAGGGGAAGGATGAATTCTTATTCCATATTGATCTTTGGATCATGACAGCGTTCTATGGGAATTAGATATAATTTCTTCTTTACTCCTTTGAAAATCAAGATCTATTCTTTCGAAGTACATGCATTGGAGAAATGCTACGGGAATTGTTGCCATACCGGGAGTGTGCCGTGACCTAGCAGCATACTGAAACCGGGGATTTAAGGGGTCACAATCCCCCCCCCCCCGCTTAGGCTTTTTTTAGCATATTGCCCGTTAGCCTTACCATCCATTTTTTATTTCATTTGTATCCTATTTATATCTTATTTTAATATATTTCGCATAATGAGGAAAATGCTGCATTGCCCATTTCATTTATATGAATTTTTAATCTCGAACATTTAATCTTTTAATATTTTATCAATTTTTATTATATATATATATGTGTGTGTGTGTGTGTGTGTATATATATATATATATGCTTTGATGCTTGGATTTTATTTGATATTCTTTTATCGATTAATTTTCATTTATATGAATTTTTAATCTCGAACATTTAATCTTTTAATATTTTATCAATTTTTACTATATATATGTGTGTGTGTGTGTGTGTGTGTATATATATGCTTTGATGCTTGGATTTTATTTGATATTCTTTTATCAATTAATTTTCATTTATATGAATTTTTAATTTCGAACATTTAATCTTTTAATATTTTATCAATTTTTACTATATATATATGTGTGTGTGTGTGTGTGTGTGTGTGTATATATGCTTTGATGCTTGGATTTTATTTGATATTCTTTTATCGATTAATTTTCATTTATATGAATTTTTAATCTCGAACATTTAATCTTTTAATATTTTATCAATTTTTACTATATATATATGTGTGTGTGTGTGTGTGTGTGTGTGAGTGTGTGTGTGTGTGTATATATATATGCTTTGATGCTTGGATTTTATTTGATATTCTTTTATCGATTAATTTTCATTGATGTTTTTTGATTTTCTTCAGATTGATGACTAGAGGTTTGCATTTATATTTGCTACTTGATTGATGATTCTCTGTTTGATAGTTTCATTTGTAAGGCATTTTGCAATGTTGGAGTTTTTTGAGTTGAAAATTCTCTCTATTCTTTCATTGGAATTTTAAACTTTTATTATTATTATTATATATATATATATATGTGTGTGTGTGTGTGTGTGTGTGTGTGTGTGTGTGTGTGTGTGTGTGTGTGTGTGTGTGTATGTATATACAGAGAGAAAGAGAGGCATTTTTATTATTTTTTTAATTCTGTCTGTCTGTTTCTACTTCTTAGAATGGAACATTTTTAATTTATTAAAATTTGGCAGTTTGCCGAAAAACAAAACTGGCAATTTTTTCTTTCAAAATAACCCGCGAAAAATCTCCCTTCGTGTCTATATAAACACACCCTAAGACAAAAAAATCGACGTACCCCGCAAAATAATCCGATAGTAATGAAATTTTACATGCAAACACCTTTCGACCAAATATGCAAATGATCAAAAATTCGCAGCTAGTGAATGAATAGTCGGAACTACAGCGCATTGAAGCTGAGCACCACGGTGGTGTGTATAAGGAGCAAACCTCGCTTTCAGGTACGAAACGTGCAGTGAACTTCGATTGCGTTTATGTACCTTGATTGTAGTAATGCCTCGCCGGTGAATTCGTGGCCACTACGATCATGTGAAGAAGTTTGAAAGAGGGCGTGCTGTCGGACTACATGAGGCTGGATAGGCACACCGACGAATCGCTCGGCATTCGGGTAGGAGCGATGCAGCAATTAAACGATGTTAGGAGGAATCGGTCTGGAATGACATATTTCAGCTGCAAGCGGGCAGCGGAATGCCTAAAGCGACGACAGAATGGAAAGATAGAGCGATTTTCAGAGCAGCTGTGACAGCATGAAATTCATCGTTATCAACCATCCAATCGTGTGACAAACACGGAAGTGACCACCCGGACCATTAATAGAAGACTACGAGAACGGAATATATACTCGTGACGCTTATTATGCCGCCTACCACTGACCAGTATGTACCATCAACAGCGATTGCAATGGTGCCGGACCCGATCAACGTGGAATTGTTCGGATTGAGAACGAATTGTCTTCAGTGATGTTTCGAACTGAGTCCCGACGACCCGCTCAGACGTGTCTGGAGACAGCCCGGACATCGTCAGGAAGAATTTTTGCAAGTCATTGCCCAAAAAAATTCCGGGTATTATTGTTTCTATTTTTTTTTTTTTTTTAGCATCCACCAAATTCTAATAATTAAAATGCTAAATAATAAAATGTTAAATATAAAATAAATTGAAATGTCAAGACGAATTCAATAAACACTTTTTTAAATAAGAAATTGGAATTACTAGGTCAATAGATGTGGCTGCGGTTACAATTCACAGAGACTTAAACAAATATGATACTAATTTCATTAAGAAAATTGGAAAAGTGAAAAAGTCGTACAAATTGAAAATTACACCGAAATTAAAAATTGCACTTATTCTAAAGAAGAAGAATCTAATGAAGAATTTTAAATATTGAAGTAAAGGTAATTGTCGCAGTATCTCATTGAATAAAACTCAGTCAGACAAAGAACGATACACACGTGTATAGTGGCCAACGGCCGTACCGTGCTGAAAACACCTGTTCTCGTTAGATCACCGAAGTGAAGCAGCATCGGGCGCGGTTAGTACTTGGTGGGTGACCACCTCGGAACGCCGCGTGCTGTTGGCCATCTCGGGTGCGGTATCCCCGTGGTTTGCGCGCTAGATTTGCACGCTGCCACAAATGCCGCCGTGTTCATGCGGAGTACGATCACGTTAAACATGTGGGTCCGTAAGTCCTTCCGAGAGGTTGGTGGTAGGGGAAGGAGGGTACGGTCCCTGTGGATGCCTCCCCCACTGGGTTCCGGTCTAAATTGGGTGGCACTTCCCGGCCGTCCATACAGTTACCTTACACCTTTCTGGTAGGTCGGACGGTCTGGGTCTCAACAACAACACACGTGGATAGCCGGCCGTCCAAATGGTTGCTGGTGTCCTCTGGACGAGTCGGACGGTCTGGGTCTTCAACACACGTGTATAAGGGACCGCGGTAGCCCAGTGATTAGCGCGCGGGAATTGCACTCGGTAGGCACGGATTCGATTCCCCCCACTGCCAAAACTGTGGCCGTGTTCACACGGAGTACGATCATGTTAAACATGTGGGTCCGTAAGTCCTTCCGAGGTTGGTGTAGGAGAAGGAGGGTACGGTCTCTATGGATGCCTCCCCCATTGGGTTCCGGTCTAAATTGTGTGGCTCTTTGCGGACGTCCAAACAGTTACCTTACACCTTTCTGGTAGGTCGAACGGTCTGGGTCTTGGGAACAACAACACACGTGTATAGGATAAGTGTGTGAAGAGGTCAAAAGTTTGAAAGTGAAGTTTCTGGATCTACATAATTTAAACATGCTAGAAACGAAGTGTGTATGCATCATATCTAAAACTAGCCCTCTTCAAAAAGTATTCGTCTAATTTTCATAAAATTTAATAATAATAAATTATCCCTATTCAACGCTAAGACAACAGTGGGCTGGACATGTATCTATTTCAGACCAATGGGAAGATATTTATGAAAAAAAAAGTTAGGTTCCAAAATCGCCCATATGACTTTGGAAGGACGCGACAAAGCTAAAAACGCTAATAATCGCTCGCCAAAAAATCTTAACTGCGGGTGGCACACAATCGTTTTGTAAAATGTTAGTTACCATATGATATCCAAAATATGCAAATTCTTCCACTTATTATTTATTAGTATCCATTTATTTCATATGTTATTTTGTAAGATAAAATATATATGTCCTCATAAAAAACTGTTTATAAAAAGTCATTAACTAAATAAATCTGATTTTCTTTTAACCAATTACATTCCCAAAATTCTGCTTTAAAACAATGCGTGCTTCTTTATATGTATTTCTTATCGATTATTTGATTTCTTCCAAATTCGCAAAATGCATGTATCTAAAGAGTTATTCTACGTGAAAACTATTCTCACCCAGCCGAAAACGATGCAAATCGTCTCGCCCATGTCTAAATTTCTCCGCTTTTCTTTCAAGTCTCCTTGGGGTAATGAAACCTGCGCGAAAGAATATATAACAGCAGCAGAAAAAACCGTTCATTTTCATATTCTAAAGTTTCGTTGCTATAAGGTTAGAATTAAGAAAGAATGCGAAAGAGATATTAAGTAGAATATTTGCTTGCAGTGAAGATAATAGGATGTGTTAAAATCATAACTTTCACTACACATTTACCAATGAATCAAAACATATAATTACTTCTACCAGAAAAGTTTTAAAATCTTTGCTTTAAAGAGTTTTGTGATCACTTCATTGAATCGCCTTTTTAGCAATGACGAGAGGCAATGGCCGCGAAATTATAGCTAGGGCTCTTACACACATTTTATTTAAAATATACTGTGATAAAAGTAGATTACATGCATTATAAAGTTTGATAGAAAACTCATGTAATATAATATAATGTCATTTGATTTTAACACTATCAGAAATCTCGAGGAATGCTTATAAAAGTTTGAGCAAAATTAACTTTTATGGGATCTTGTTGATTTGAAAATTTTCACCGATATTTTATACGAATACTCACAAGTAATAAAAATTATATTAGAGACTTTTTACAAATAAATCATAGAAATCGAAGAAAGTTTTACGGATCGGAAGACCAGACGATTGTGAATATAATTGTACACAAAATTAAATAAATGTTACGCAAAAAGACCCTGCAATTTTTCAGGTACGTCCTGATTATGGGTACTGCTTTAATCTATTATATTAAACTCAGGAAATCAGGGTTGAGTTTCTGCCATGTCAGCGGAAGAATCAGGAACCGAAAAATATGAAACACCTTGACCCCTTTTCCATTTGGTGATGGGAAATTTCCGCAGATTGTAATCTAGTCGTCACGCTTGGACGAGAGACAGTTTTTTCTACTATTGTAGCTTCTGAACTGTGATATCCGTAAGAACATTAAGCACTTTAGTACAAATTTAAGCAGTTTTAAGATCCTTAAAAATCGAAGTTTTTAATGGCTTTTAAAGATCGTAAAGCAGCCTGACACCGGTGAGGAACGATTAGTTGAGCACTTTTTTACTTTTATGTTACGCCCTGTTATAAGACAGAAGTAAATATGTCCCTTCACTGTAATCCTGAACTATTAGACCTTTGTTATCGGTTGAGGAGGGGGGGGGGGGAGAGAGAGCAGAAATTATTCCCTGCATCATTACTGGATTCTAAGTGTATACCAGAAAAATTCTAAAATCCTTACTTTGAGAAATTTTGTAATCATTTCTGCCTTGTGTTGAAGAGTGACAATGACGGCAAAACCAGAATCAACAAGTGTTCATATATAATCAATTGACTGATTTTATTCTTAAATAAAGGTTAAAAGCGCAAAATCACAAATATGAAGAAAATTGAAATCGAAGAATTGCTGCAAAGATATATTGCGGTAAATTAAAATTTGTTATCATTTTACGAATTTATAATAAATCTGAAATCAATTACAGACTCTGCGTGAACAACGCATGGCTTTGCCAGCAAGCTCAAATTATTTATTTCTTCATTCGTATACCATAAAATGAGTTTTATTGCATAAAATAAAATATTAAATAAATACTCTTTCGAAATTACATCGAATTTGCAGTTTTCAATAAATTTATTTTCCATTCTTTGACTTCGTGCAATTTTAAAGTATTCCAACTTGCCAAATTCTCAGAAAACAAAATCTTCTTGAGAGCGATTAATCCAAGCGTATTGGGAGTCAAGAAGATTAAAATTTTTCCGTTTTTTATGCTTATAATTCTTATATCTCAAAGACTAAAATTGCACTATATATGAACTGTAAGAAATAATTTGTAGCGCTTTTAAAAGTCCTACAAGGATATATAATTGGATTTTTGATCGGGTAGTTTTTCAAATATTATGATTATAATTTCGATATTTTAATATTTTGAACTGTTTTGAAAATGTCTAAAGGCAACCCCCCCCCCCCCCCGCAAAAAAGATGTTATTTTTCGCAAAACCATTATGGCTTCATCAAACTTGAGCCACTGCCGTCAATTTTGTTTTCAATTTTGAGAATTATTTCTAAAAAAACGCAATTTTATTTATACTCTATGTACACCCCCCTCTAATCAGAATTTAAGAACGCAAAAGTCATCCAACTGGTAAATTTTATGAAAATAGGATGCATAATTTTAAGTTACATACATTACGCAAAAAAATCTACTAGCAAAAAAATATACGAACCAGTAAAAATAGTTAATTCTTTTCCTAAGATATATGATATACGTAAATGTATCGAAAACTGGCATTCCAATGTTCGACCATATTACAACATTTTCTCTGTACATATACTATATATTGTAGGGAAGTGATAAATAGATTTTCTTACTAGCCAAGATAAATTTAAATAAACAGTGAGATGCATTAAAGAAATGATGGACATTTATCCAATGTGGTCGCTTAATTAATTTTCATTTTTTCCTGTCATGCGTTCATACATAAAAGCATTGAAATAAAATCGAAAATTCTCAGTCAATTTTTTAATGATTTACATGTTTTAGATACCTTAGAACTCAAATGAACAATTTTTAGCGTAACATCTGTGTGTCTGTGTGTGTTGCAATATATCTAAGATATATGATATACGTAAATGTGTCGAAAACTGGCCAATGTTCGACCATATTATAACATTTTCCCTATACATATACTATATATTGTACGTAAGTGATAAATAGATTCTCTTACTAGCCAAGATAAATTTAAATAAACAGTAAAATGCATTAAAGAAATGATGGGCATTTGTTCGATGTGGTCATTTAATTAATTTTCATTTTTCCTGTCATGCGTGCATACATAAAAGCATTGAAATGAAATCGAAAATTCTCAGTGAATTTTTTAATGATTTACATGTTTTAGATACCTTAGGACTCAAATGAACAATTTTTAGCCTAACATCTGTGTGTGTGTATGTTGCAATATATCTGTGTGTGTCTGTATTGCGAGTGGTGCAATATATGTAACCACACGCACTCAAAAACGTCGTTCGATTTTCATGAAATTTGACAATCAGACTTAAATTGGTCATGCTTAAGTTAATTAACTTAGTTATGCGTAACCTTCAATTAAAAAAGATACGCCGTTAATAACAGCATAAAAAATTATATCAACCAATTTCGGGAGCAAAAACACCCTTTTTCTTCGAAATAAAGAAACAAAACACCAGCACTAACAAAGGTAAGAACGAATCTGCCATATCCATACCTTAGTTATGCTTAGATATTCTGTTATTATGCTTAATTTTATTAGTCTATTTTTTATGTATTTTTCTACTACTTTGCTAGGATAAACCATTTTCAATATTTGTAATACACTAGCATTACAGATAACAGCATTCATAGACCGATTTCGTGCTTATTATGCACTAGTCAGCATGGAATAGCCGATAACTGCAATAACAGCAAGGAATTTGTTAAATTCGTTCAAAAAATTACTAATTTCGTCTATAACGTATTTCAGATTTCTTTTTTAATTTAGTTAACTTTAGTTCTAATTCAATTTAGTTACTTAGCGTTATTTTAAAATTCGCCAGCTCGCCAAATGGAAAAAAATAATTTTAAAATTGCAATTTAGATGTTGTTTCGAACCTTGAGTTGTTGTGTAAAATAAAACTCAAATCAATATTAAAAAAAAAATAATTTTGTAGGGAAAGTCATATGCTGCGCCAATAGGAGTTTTTCGAAAACAGTGTGTATATGTAAGATTCGTTTCATGGCCGTAAAGGAAATGAAAAAATTAAATTACAAATATTCAGATATGGAGCAGTTAGAAGTTACGGCTATAGACTATTTTACGGGAGGCTTGAACTTTAATTGATTTATTGCTAAAAATTCTTATTTCAAAGCCGTTCCCAATTTCATAATAGATGGCATTCAGGAAAAAGGAACGATAGACGCATTCCGGTAGAGCTTTGTTTATATCAAAACCAATGGAAGAAAATGAATAGCTTTCAATTTAAACAGATAAGCATAGAAATCTTAATGAGAAAAAGGAGAAAATTCCAAGAAAATCGAAACTCAGCCAACAATACGGTTGAAAAAACAATCACCAAGCGTACAAGATGGCATCTACAAAATGGGGGAGAGCAGATAAAGAATATGAAGCCGAGGAACCCAGCGAAACCCGTTTATATCGCAGAACTATCCTCCCCCCCCCCCCCTTTTCATAGGAAAAAAAATTCTTGCAATAAAAAACGTCTAACCTCCAGGCTTGCACACAGAGAAAAAGAGAGTCTGCAGGAAGACACAGCGTGGCTCACTAATCAATACATCGAGCAATCGATATTGCCAATCGATATACGAGGGGACCCGAACCGTTGGCGTTATCGATACTTCATTAAGATTCCTGTCGTCACCAAATGTTAGAGTCTGGGCAAAAAATACAACGGAGAGAGTCTCTTTAATCTAAAATATAAACACTAGCAGAAGGAAATACTCTATTTCTTCTTTTGCCATACGCATTAACGGTTGCCATTTTTTTTTCCCTTGCTGTTCCAGCCTCCTTTGCGTTGTAGTTTTTCGAGATATTGAAGATTGCTTTTTGGAGGCAAAGGGGGTGAAATCGGAATGGATGAGTGATAGACAAAAGGGCTCGACTCGAAATGCTGGAATTCGTTGCAGTCCATTATCGAATTGGGGCCACCCTTTGTGGCATATCTGCAAGTCAGAGTGGGGTAGTGCCGAGAAAAGGTATTGATATGGGGGCTTTTTTTTTATTTTTTTTTCTACAAATGAGAGAAACAAAGGATTTTTCTTCAACAGTTTTCTTCGCCTCGGAGACAGAATTTCACTTATGTTATTGATCAGAAGCGGAAACACAAGTTACAAACTTAAACTTCGAGCGAATGTTAACAAAATTATGCATTTTTCCCCGCCGACTTTCTCTTCATGTTTCCACAATCCATTTAACAACATTCAGAAATCCAAACTTATATCAGAAATTTGTGTTTCTTTGATAAACGTGCTCGGTATATTAGTTGTCAAGATTTTTATTTGAAATATCTTGCAGGGACAGGGCCTGTTCTTTCTCACAGTCTCTCGTGTGGGCGTTATCAGATGGCTGTGAGCGATGATAGAAATTCTCAGAGCATTGACAAATGCTAGGAGTTGAGTGTCGTCATTTGACAATCTTCAAAAATTGTGCTTTTTTTATATTATTTTATCAAATACTGTATAAACTAATAACTAGAAACTTTCTGCAGCATTTTAGAATGGGAAAAAGAGAGAAAAATTTAAATTTTAAATATTCAAAGTATTTGATTTTGGTAAGCCTAAAATGTGTCGGTCTCCATGGTGGTTGGTTCGCATAATTGCGGCACATAGCAATTGTTCTTACTGCCATCGCAAGTATCCAGTGATGTCATCTAGCCGGTTTCGTCCCGTATCAAGAAACAGGTTGTTAACATATAACTAGAAACCGGTTGTAAAAATATAACTGGAAACCCGTTGTTAAATGGCTGGAATATGTTTTTGGTCATAATCGATAAAAATGTGTTTCTAAATTTTCTACCACTGTAAAATTATAAACCGATAAATAAATACGATAAAAATGATAAAAAATAGGTTATAATGACGTTTACTTTTTCATGTTTGTTTCTGCTTTTTAAATTCATTTTTCAAATTTGATTGTAACTTAAATGTTGCAGTTATGTAGGCAAAAATATAGTAATCTTTGCACTTACGTTTACCACTTTGATAATAAGATAGAAATCCTAATAATATACACTGGATGAGTGGGTAACATATCAAAATTATCGAACTATAGGTAGAATCTTGATTTAGGTGTCACTCGATTTGTTTCAACTTCGAGACCAAGGGAAAAATCGAAAATTTTTCGAAAAAATTTTAATTACAGGTGACGTTGTAAAGAGACGATCCGCCTTAGCTTGCATGTCAATGGAAAAAATCAAAAATTTCGAAAATTGGAATTAATGGTGATGATACAAAAGAATTTTCAAAAAACTCACAGCATTTAGATTCTCAGAAGTAATACAACAATAAATAAGTACGAGGTCGTTTTTAGGACGATATATGGAAAATGGAATTATCGATGAAAGAGTTGTTGTTGTTGAGACCCACACCTTCCGACCTACCAGAAAGGTGTTGAAGACCCAGACCGTCCGGCTCGCCCTGAGGGCTTGAGCAACCATTTGGACTACCAGAAAGGTGTAATGTAACTGTTTGGACGGCCGGGAAGTGCCACCCAATTTAGACCGGAACCCAGTAGTGGAGGCATCCACACAGACCGTACCCTCCTTCCCCTACCACCAACCTCTCGGAAGGACTTACGGACCCACATGTTTAACGTGATCGTACTCCGCATGAACACGGCGGCAGTTGTGGCAGCGTGCAAATCCAACGCGCAAACCACCAGGCTACCGCGCCCGAAATGTGCTAACAGCACGCGATGTTCCCAGGTGGTTCCCCACCCAAGTACTAACTGCGCCCGATGCTGCTTGACTTCGGTGATCTAACAAGAACCGGTGCTTTCAGCACAGTAGGGCCATTGGCTATCGATGAAAAAGTGTAACAATCATATAGCTGTAAATGCACTTATATAGTATTTTAGCAAATTCAGATATCGTTGTTTTAAATATATAATCCACACAACGTAATACATAATAAGAAAATGACGATAATATGATATGTGAAAAAAAAGCATTAATACTACAAAATCTTAAAATGAAAATCATTAATACCATTTAAAATAAAATGTAAATGTAAATTAAATTCAATTAGGAAATATTCGTTTGCTCGCAATTTAGAAATGAAATTATTGATTTATGATATGAATTGATTTATGAGCTGAATTATGATATTGATTTATGAGCTGAAATGAGAAACACAATTCATCGATTACAGCTATCTTAGATATCTAAAAAATACTGCGTCAATCGCAGTCCCAGAATTCGTGGTTGATACTGTTGGATTATTATTCATTTTCAATTAGAATTTTGTGTTTAAAAATTCAATCAGTAGCTGTGCTTTTGGAGAAGCAAAATTAACATTGAAATCGCCACAGTATCTAAATCTGTTCCGACGAAAGCTGCACCCTCGCATAACGAAAATGTGTAACACGCTAACCTAACTCACTGATCTGAAAAGAGTGGGGGAAGCAAAAGCCACTACCTTCACTGTCTCACTGTCAGGCGTAACAGAAAGTGTAACTCGCCGTCCTTACTATACCCGTCTCAATTATTGCACCACTATTAGAGGTATTCAGTTTTTGATTCTGGAGGTCGACTCTGGAGAGGAGTTTAAGTTTTCGTTATGCTCGGATATCCATTAAAATGATTTTCATTTCGCTGCCAGTCTAAAAATTAGACAATTAAATCATTTTGTTCCGCGCGGAAACAAGATTCAATACATTTTCTTACTTAAGATGTTAATAGAAATTTAAAATGTGCTCCGTTTTTTTGCTTACATCTTAAAGGGTTTTTAATATTTAAAAATGCTACCAACAACTTTTGCTAAGTGTGTAAATTGTAAGGATTAACAATTTCTATTCTCGACTTCTTATTTTTCAAGCAGTGTCTTCCCCAGGAAAAGGAGAGTCTAAATTTAAATAACAGTCGTGTAGATTCCGATCGGCAGGTGGAGCTGGCAACTAGGTTATAAAAAGGCAAAGTGCTAGGCACGAAAAGATAATACTTAGATGATTCGACGGGTTCGAGATTATACGAGTTGGTAGATGGTACGAAGTAGAACGTGGTGCGTGTGGATGCAGACGATGTATTTAAGAGGTGGATCATGCACATGCTGATTTATTATTGCAAATTAAGTTAATGGAGTTTATTTTTATGATTTCTACAGTTTAAGAATAAAACATGTTGTTTTTATAAAAGGATGCCTGCGAGAGAGGGCAGGGGGAGAGGGAGAGGGAGGGGAGAGAAAAAGAGAGACGTCACGTGTGTTTTTGGATACCTAAATGTATACTAACGTCGAAAAATCGAATTCAAACTTTCGACCCAATTACAAATGCTTCTCTACATTATTATGTATTATAAGCAAAGTAAAAATTCAAGGGGGGGGGGTGCAATTCATGAACATACTAACAGAAATTAATTACATAATTAACCACATTTTGATCGATATACTTTAAAAGTATTCCCCAATTCAAGTAATTTAAAAAATACTCGATATCTAATGGCAATCAATAATTTTCTGGAATTGTTTACCAATATAAAAATACTTCTAATATTTGTATTTTTAAACAATTTTGCATTTTTAACAATTTTAATAATAAATATTTCAATCTCATTAATCTTTTAAATATTCTAAATAATCTAATATTTTAAAGTGTGTCAGGTATAAATATCTAGAATTTTTTCTCCTTAAACTTATGTATCGTAATTTAAATATTTAAAATGTTATAAATATTTGAAAATCTAAGAAAATTACTTTTGTGCTTTTAGAACTGGATAAAATAATTTTATAATATTGAAATAATTACTGAATAATAAAATACTGAAATAAGTTATAATATGACTCTTTTTCTCAGTATATATATATATACTAGCAGCATACCCGTTCTTCGTACGGAGTATATAATATAAAGAAACTTGAAATTCATAATCATGCCCAAATTCTTATAGTATACTAAATGACATGTTTAATCAAAATATTCTGTTAAAATATTTAATATAATGCTCCTAAAAAGAAGTTTAAGAATCTCTGTTCTCGCTATATAAAATTATCTTCATGGACATATCTGAAGAATAAAACATCTTGGACCCCTTATGTAAGCAAATATAAAAAAAAATATGGAATTGAATCAATATATGCAAAATAAAAGCGTTAAAATTGTATGGGACCCGTACTAATTATATACGCGAATATTAGAAAATATAACCTGTATTAGTAGATTACATGTATAAATTGAAAATACCAATAAACCCGTAATCTTTAAATCTGAAGACAGTCATTTATTCCAATATATGTCAAAATGAAAGTGCTAAAATTATATGGGAAGATATACACGTACTACTTATAATGTCCGATTATTAGTAGAAGATTACCCGTTTTGCAATATGAGTCTCAAATGTTTTTTGGTAAAATACAACAGACGACGTAATAAACTGAATATATAATTAATCCCCTTAATCTTCATACCAGAAGACTGTACTTGATTCCAATATATATGCCAATATATGTCAAAATATATGCCAATATACCTGTACTACTTATATTCTCGTAGGTTAGAAGATATACCCGTGCATTCCTAGAAGATTACTCGTACAACGTACAATATGCGTGTGTCAGCAATTTTTGCCGCAATAAAACAATGGCGTAATAACTTAAAAATATCAATAATCCCTGAATCAATAATTCCGGAAAATATCAATAATAATAATGTTTAAACCTGAAGAGTATAATTGATATTATCCAGTCCAAAATGAAATGGCAATGAAATTTATTTTATATACATATCTTCATTATTCAAATCGGAAAGGATTTAATAAAAATCGTATGCCGCATAAACACATTGGATTTAAATCCGTTGCTAAGCGACATGATATCATTTGCTTCAAATAAATTGGTAGAAAAAATATCGTCTAAATAGTTATATTTCTATGGAACATTTGGCGACAGTTTCGTCAAATTAGCGACATTTTAAAAAATCGCCAAATTTATCGCCAAGTGGGACTGTAGAACTGACAGTTCCACTTTGCGACAAATTGACGAAATATCATATATATCCCCTAACAAAAAACACAATACTATCCCCTAACAAAAAACAATTAATATCATTTATGTAGCGCAATTTTATCAATTTCAAGATATTTTTATAGATTTGAAAACATTTTTATCAATTTGGTGACATTTTAAAAATTCGCTAAATGTATTACTAAGTAGGATGGTTGGTCTGACAGAGAAATGCTAACCAAATATCATTTCAGTACTCTCTTCTAACAAAACAAAAAAAAAATTTCATTGATATGTAGAAGACCCAAGCCACACGACCAACCCGAAGGTTTATGGCAGCTGTTTGTGTGTCGTTTATATCAATTTGGCGACATTTCCGTCAATTTGGCAAAGTTTAATAAAAGTTGTCAAATTAGCGATATCCCTCCAAATTCGTAGCTTTGAATTTGCAGATCTGAATGAAACATTCTTATCCCGTTTCAATATACTAAATGAAAACACTACAATTGTATTAGAAGATATACCCGCTCTACTCTTTTTCTGTTTCAACAATCGGCTATATGAATTTATTGGCTAAACACAATATATGAGTTTAGTAGCTAAATACGATATAAGCTTGAAAACTCTTTGCCAAAATAAATGAAATTGATGTACGCAGTCAGCAATTAATATAATTAAAAGAAAAATCAAACCGTCCATTCATAAGATATACTTTTATATCCATTTATCCATTTATTTATTATTTAAATCGAAAAAAAATAATAAAAACATTAACAAACACATTTAATTTAATTGCGATGCCGAGCAACATGATATATCCTCCTAAAATGTTAAAATTTATTAACCACTAACAGCACACCCGTTATTCGTACGGAGTGTATAATTTAAAGAAACTTAAAGTTCGAAATCATGTGCAAATTCTGTTAAAATATTAAATTTATTGCTCCTAAAGAGAAGTTTAAGAATATATGTGCTCACTATGCAAAATTATCTTCACGATCAGATCTGAAGAATAAAACATCCTGCCCCCTTTTGTAAGCAAATTTACAGAAGAAAAAATAGGAATTGAATGAATATATGCAACCCCGTACTAATTATATTGTCGCAGATCAGAAAATATGCCAATGTGTTAGTAGAAGATTACCCGTATTACAATATGCGTCTCAAAAATATTTGCCAAAATAAAAGAGATGACGTAATAAATTGAAAACATCAATAATATCCGTACTCTTTATACCAGAAGGTCGTAATTGATTCCAATATATGCCAATATATATCAAAACATATGTCAATATACCTGTACTACTTATATTCTCGTAGATTAAAAGATATACACGTGTATTTGTAGAAGATTCGTACAACATACAATATATGAGTTTAAACAATTTTTGTCATAATAAAATAATTGCATAATAACTTGAAAATATCAATAATCCTTGAATCAATAATCCCCGAAAATATAAATAATAATAATTTTTAAACCTGAAGACCGTAATTGATATTATCCAGTCGAAAATGCTATAAGAAAAATCAAATCGTTCTTTTCTAAAATATATTTTTATATCCATTTATTTATTATTCAAATCGAAAAAATAATTATTAAAATTAACAGACAGATTTAATTTAATTGCGTTTCTGAGTAACATGATATAAGATAGAATCTTATAACATATTAAATATGTCATGTCTTATAACATAAACTGCGAAATTAAATAACGATTTTGATTTCTCTATACTTCTCATTGTTCCGTAAAAGCTTGTTTTAAATAAACCATGAACCATGGAGATAGATTTCCCCTTTAAATCATGTTTCAAACAATTCATGTTTTCAGAAAGTGACTAATTAACGCAAAAAATCTCCCATCAAACTCAGAGATTAAATTTTAATTCACTTTCAAACGATTTTCAAGCTTTTCGTTTGGATAAACCACGGAGTTAGGGAGTAGAACTCCTAGGAAAAAGTTCCGTTTTTCATTAATATCTCGACAACCCCAGGTCTTAGAAACTCGAAACTTGGACAAAATTTATGGGGGGATATTTCAAGGCTATTCACCAAATTTCATTAAATTCGGTTCAGTCGTTTTTCCGTGATGATGAGACAAACGAAAATTTCGTTTTTTACTAATATCTCGAGAACCACTGGTCGTAGAAACTCAAAACACGGATATAATTTTAAGTGGGGCTATTTCTGGGCTACCCACAAAATTTCATCAAATTCGGTTCAGCCGTTCTCCCGTGATGGTGTGACAAACAGACAGACAGACAGACAGATTTTCATTTTTATTTATATAGATATATATATGTGTGTGTATGTGTAATAAAAATATTATATGAAAGTCCAATGATAGATTAGAGATAAATTGTAACACATATAACCATAACTTAAAATATAGGATAGTATAATTAATGCTTTTTGTTTGCTTTGGTATTTATGAATCTTTTAATATATATATATATATATACAGAGGCTGTTCGCACATTTTTTAGACGATTTTGGTAAGCGGTAATAAAAAATCGTTTGTTGCAAAAGAAATAATTTCAATTGTACTATGTTTTTAAAAGTCAAAATTATCGTCTGCGGCTTGAAAGTTTTGTTTTTATTCAAAAATGCCGTTTTTAACAAAACAGTGGTTCGAAGGCTACATTTATGCTCTTTCCGAAGAGAAATATGCATACTCTGTTATCCAAAAACGATGTGAGAGTCATGGTTTTGTGATATCTAAAGCGTCGATAGGTAATATCGTCAACAGGAAAGGAAAAAAACGTCAAATTGGAGCCTCAAGTGGGACAAAAATTCCAAACAAATATCCAAGGAAAAAACGGACATCTTCGAATATTGCAAAGGTACGTTGTTTAATGTTAATAGAAAATCCCCCTAGTCAAAGGACAGTTGCAAAATCATTAAAATGCTCGGTGTCCACTGTAAACAAAATGATAAACGTTGATTTAAATCTTAAGAAAGCGAAAAAACGCAATGTGCATCGTCTTCTTCCAAATCATATCGCTGAACGCAGGACACGCTGCAGAATTCTATATGAGAAACACTTATCCAAAGAAAAATGGAAAACAATTGTCACAATATATGAATCATGGGTGTATTTAAATGATTGCAACAAAAAAAGAGCCATTTATTATCATAAAAGGGGAGAAAAAAATTTAAGTACATGGTTCAAAGAATCGAAAGAAAGTTTTTCTAAGGGATTCATGATTGTTGCTGGTTTTTCTTATAATGGCAAGTTAAAAATAAAGAGAGTGGGAAAAAATGTCAAGATTAACTCCAAATACTATCAGGAACATATTTTATCGCCAATTTTTCTGAATGAAATACCATCGCTTTACCCACAGTGCCATCAATCTGTGAGACTCCATCAGGACAAAGCTAGCAGTCACACATCAAAATCCACTGTAAATTTCCTAAAAGAAATGGAACAAAAAACTGGTATCAAGGCCATACCCTTCACTGATATCCCTACTAAATCTTCCGATGTATCACCTATGGATTTTTGTGCTTTCGGACTTTTAAAATCTGCATTATCCAAACGTCGTCCCAAAACTCTTACAGGACTCTGGAAAGCTGTTCAGGAGGAATGGGATAGAATACCTCTTCTGACACTTCAAAAGGCATTATTATCCTGGAAATTGCGGTGTCGAACGATAGTTCAGAATAAGGGATGTCAAATAGAACATTTAAAACACAAGAATTTTATGTAATTTAGTTTTGTGAATACAATATACATCGTCTAAAAAATGTGTGAACAGCCTCTGTATATATATATATATATATATATATATATATATATATTAAGCCTAGAGCTCTTCCACGTGCAAGCTTTTTTGCTTGAATTTTTTGGTTTCCTATTTTCATTCCTCACCTTTGAAATTTGTTGATTATCTTTGTCTTTATGATCTGCATTACACTTTATAATTTCCTCTTTATGGTGGAACTTCCTTTATTTCATTGTATTTTGTAAGCGAATTTTAAGATAGTGTATTATGAGTTACTACTTGCATTCTACACACACCATTGGACTTACAATTTTATTTATATATATATATATATATATATATATATATATATATATATATATATATATATATATATATATATATATATATATATATATATATATATATATATAAATCAGTGACGTAGCTTCCATTGAGGCTAAAAAGCTGAGCCTTTCCTATTTAAAATCTAATTTAAAGAATTATTTAAACATACTTTTATTTATTATAATTTTTAAATAACATTACAAATATATATGAATTATTTAGAAAATTATTGCTTTTTATTTGCTTAAAGTACCACGTTTCAAAGTATTTTTCTCATTAAAATATATATTTTAATGTTTTAGAAGCTGAAATCATCCAACCTTCGTAGTACCATTTTCCTCGAATAACCCAGCATTTGCCTAACTTTAAGCAATATCAAAACGAATAAATATACTAAGAATGACTTCCATTAAACTTTAGTTGTTTGCAAAGTAGACATAGCTCTTTATATCAGCATCAATATGGTGAAACATCCGTTTGCGTATTTGGGAGTTTTAGAAAGAATAAATCTGATTTCCCTTTAAAATTCCCATGTTACACAAGAATATCAGATAAAAAAAGTGGTTGATAATTTATATATTATTAATTTATATATTCCTAAAATCGTAAATAAATACTACTTTATTCATATTTACATTTAATGTTTTTACTTATATTTATAAAACTGAACTTAACTAAGTGCTGTTCAATAGTTTTACCTATATGGTATTCAATATTTATCAAATAAATTATTAAAATAAACTTCAATATTTTTTAATAATTTAAGCTAAGTAATAGTTATTTAAATACATGTTAAATACTGAAAAATTTAAAATGCCTAAAAGCACCAATTAAAATTAATTATATCACTTTGTATATGGTAAATTACATAGTTTATAACCAATTATATTT
>OX578137.1:89646461-89768388 GCA_951213105.1 Amaurobius ferox
ATATATACATATATACATATATATATATATATTTACATATATATGTAATATATATATATATATATATATATATATATATATATATATATATATATATATATATATATATATATATATTGTGTTTGGGTTATTTAGAGTTAAATACTCAGAGGAATTTAACTCTGACTAATCATCGAATTTGGGCTGGTGCTGTTCTCTTCTCTTATCGGCATTATGGCGTGAATTTGCTTCTATGGTGATGTTAATATTACTTGAATGTTTTTTTTATTATTATTACATAATTTTTTTTATTATTTCATATTTCTAATATATATATATGACAAATAATTCAAAAAACATATTAAAAACACTAAAAAATAACTCAAACAAAAACATATATACCACACTTATTTCAAAAAATATTTTAAAGGTTATTCAATAATAATTAGAATGGATACACGTCAATTTTAATAAATGATTAAATTAAAAACAACCAATCATAGGTTTAGGACTTTTTGATCATGAACCTTCTTCCTTATTGTATTTGTATTTAATAATTATTTTAATCTAAAATACCTTGCATAATATGCAAATTTTGCCTGCCGATTTGGCCTATATGTAAGCATTCGTTGGCACTGTATTTTTCATTTCGCCACTGATGAAGGACATGGTGATGCTCGAAAGCGCTTTGGATTTGTAAACTTAGTACGTCAAGAAAGGTGGTTTTATTAAGTGACTTTTCAAGCCTATGATTGGTTGTCTTTAATTTAATAGGTTATTCAAAAAGATATTTTTTAAATAAAATAACATAAAAGGCAAGAAAAAGAGAAATGATTGAGGAGAATGAACTGAAAAGAGGTTGAGTAGAAATTAAAATTTCTGATGCATTTTTACTTAGGAAACGATAGATGATTTAGGCTTAAAAACTCCAAGGCAAAACTCGAATAAGTAAAATACGTAGTAATGAAAATGTAAAAAGAAATAACATTAAGTATTTGTTAATATTCATTAAAAGTCAAAAATAATAATAAGTAAATACTGATAAAAGTGTACAGCATTTAAGCTGAAAGATATGAAAAACACATAACTGAAATCGGTAGTTAATTTTAAAATGTCAGGACAAAAAGTCATACTGAATTAACACAAACTAATTGCCTGTTTCTGAATAGGGTGATAGTAAGTACACAATATGCTCTGTCAATAGCAGAATGAAAAATACTAAATATATATAATATAAATCAAAAGTAAATACTTAACATCATTGGATAGTATTGCTAGAGATGGAAGAACGGAAACTGTAATATTCAATAAGTGTAATAGTGTACCGGAATGAACAGATAGGTGGCTGAAAGCTTCGATCCAAAATCAGCTGAACACATATAAAAATTTAAGAAGTGCAGTGACATAGAGGAAAAGAGTCGAGGGACTTTGTTTGATGTTCAAAACGATAGAATCTTTCTCCAATTGATTGCAGGGAAAGTAAACACCGAAATCACTTCCCGAAGTCAGCAGAATTGTCGACTATTCCCAGACCTTATTGAGAAATCTCAATACCACCGGGTGTTGTCAACAACTCCCGCATTGTGAAGATTTCTCGTAACATATTATATCAGTTAGAAATTGCTCAACTGCAATTTATATAATGAGAAAAAATGTATCAGTTGATTGAGTTTTAACTACCAATAAATATTTAACGACATTACTGTAAAAGATGAAAAACATTTAATGCAGGCGACTTTTCCTATACAGGGTGTCCCAAAAAGATTGGAACGCGCTTTAATTCTTTACCTGTTGGAGATAAGTAGGCAATGTAAATTGCAAAAATGTTGAAATGTAAGGTAGGAAATAAGACTATGTTAATGAAATAGTCCTTCCATTTAGTTTCGAAAAGTTACACTTTTTAAATTTTTATACGATCCTCTTAGACAAATTTGGTCAATCAGAAAATTTTTATTTTTAATGCAACAAGATCATTAAAATAAACCGCATATCGGTATTTTTAAAGTCAACTGAATCATGATAAAGGACCAAATATGACTTATACCACTTTTTCGTACCATGTAAAAGGCTGTTTCATCAGTGAAAATAGGGATCATAAACAAATTGACGATGGAAATTGTTTAGATCAAAAATACGTTAATATGCGTCAAAGTTTTTATCACAAATGCATCTAAATAAAGCATTGAACAAAGATCATATGAAGCAGTGGTACTTACTACGCGTTTGGGGTTCTCCTATGTATTATCATCCGGTTTTATCTTTTTTGTGATATGTCACAAGTTTACATTTCTAATTTGATATAGGGTCCCCATTCACAATGTTCAATTTTCAATTAAATATAACTCGCTCAATTTTAAAGATGCAGATATGTGAGATTTTTTAATGATCTTGTTTCATTAAAAATAGAAATTTTCTGATTGACTAAATTTGTCTAAAGGGGTCATGTAAAAATTTAAAAAGTGTATCTTTTTGAAAATTAATGGGAGAGCTATTTCATTAACTGAGTCTTATTTCCTACCTTACTTTCAACATTTTTGCAATTTACATTGCCTACTTATCTCCAACAGGTAAAGAATTAAAGCGCGTTTCAATCTTTTTGGGACACCGTGAATTTAATGAATTTACTTCTATCAAAATAATGGTACACAATGTTTGTAGGATGTAATTAGCATCCCGTAGATTAAAATTGGACGCCTATGGCAAATTATAAGTCCAAACAGCATGACTTATTCTTACTCACATGCAAAATTCTCATTAAAATGCAATTGGCTTTAATATATCCTAAAACGGATAACTAGCGAATTCTTTAACGTAAAAATACAGAACTATCATAAAATGTATCTTCTCTCGCGAATGGAATGAGCTATATCTACGAGAATGGTGTTAACAAATTTATTGCATAATATTACATATAGAAAATGAACATATTGGATGATGCGTACTACTTTTTTAATGTTATGCAATTCGTTTGATGAACAGTTTTAACACAAAAGTGAAATATCTCAAGAACCGTCATTCGTTTTCTAATGAAAAATTACTTATAAAATACTTATTTATTAAACAGTATTGAAGGTTCTGAGTTTTTTAATAAATTTTTCAAAAATTTATCCAAAAATCGTGCAATGTCTCGAGAATATTTCATGCTAGCGTTCTAAAGTTTATGCCATTCGTTTTTTAATGAAAAATTACGCATGAAATGATAATATATTTACCATTATTACAGATCCCAATTTTATGAATTTTTTTTCAAACATTCATTTGAAAATTTGAGGGAGGAGGAGATTCAGACATTTGATTGCATTTAAAATCCATGGAATTCCAGCATTTAGTGACTGAATTAATCGTACATTTTTTTTTTCGAAACTCTCTATTCGTTTGTGGAATATCGCTTCCACAGACTCACGGACACACACACAAACATACTCACACTAACATGCATACACACATTAGCATACATACACACATTAGTATACGAGCCAACGGCCCTACCGTGCTGATAACACCGGTTCTCGTTAGATCACCGAAGTCAAGCAGCATCGGGCGCGGTTAGTACTTGGGTGGGTGACCACCTGGGAACACCGCGTGCTGCAGGCACATTTCGGGCGCGGTAGCCCGGTGGTTTACGCGCTGGATTTGCACGCTGCCACAACTGCCGCCGTGTTCATGCAGAGTACGATCACATTAAACATGTGTGTCCGTAAGTCCTTCCGAGAGGTTGGTGGTAGGGGAAGGAGGGTACGGTCCCTGTGGATACCTCCCCCACTGGGTTCCGGTCTAAATTGGGTGGCACTTCCCGACCGTCCAAACAGTTGCCTTACACCTTTCTGGTAGGTCGGACGGGAACACCACCTGAGAACACCGCGTGCTGTAGGCACATTTCGGACGCGGTAGCCCGGTGGTTTGCGCGCTGGATTTGCACACTGCCACAACTGCCGCCGTGTTCATGCGGAGTACGATCCCGTTAAACATGTGTGTCCGTAAGTCCTTCCAAGAGGTTGGTGGTAGGAGAAGGAGGCTACGGTCCCTGGGGATGCCTCCCCCACTGGGTTCCGGTCTAAATTGGGTGGCACTTCCCGACCGTCCAAACAGTTACCTTACACCTTTCTGGTAGGTCGGATGGTCTGGGTCTCAACAACAACACATTAGCATACATACACACACACAAACATAAACTCAAAAGCGTTCTATTCGAGTTCAGTGACGCTTGAAACGTGCTTTTCCTTTTCCGTCGAAATCTCGAATTCGAAATTTCGACCCCGCCACAATATATCCCCCCACACATTACACCACATATGTAGGGAAAGTAAAAATCAATAAGAGATCAGTTCACAGAATATGAAACTCATATTTTCACCATCGTAATTCAATGCCGAAATCAAAGTCGCTGGCGACTTCCAATGCCGTTTAAACCCCAGAGCGACACACTTCGGAGAAAAGAACCCTTTCAAAAGACATAAATTGATGGATCCTAAATTAGACTCAACACACTTTCGCATTCTGATTTCGAACCCGAATTTTCCATTCCCCTTGTCAAAAAGGGTGTAGTGCTCGCATGGCTCCTCATAATTTGCAACACAAAATACATACACAACCCTATCACGCGAGGCGTAATAACCAGAAAAGAAGCGCGACTCCGAGGGTGCATTCTGATGTAATCCCTGGCACAAATCCCTTTACATACGCCGTAGCACGGAGGTAGGGAAAAAACAACCCACTGGGAGGGAACACAGTAATGAGTGACTAAGAACTAAGACAGCTCCTAATTCAGATATGCACTACTGCTTTTGCAATTGATTGCTTACCCCCCCCCCCCCCAACTGTGAGTATCGATTTTAGAAGAATGAGTGAGAACCCCTTTTAACCAGACATATATTTGGAAAATACAACTAAGAGAGATATTGGATATCATGGCTCAAAAAAAAAAAGAAAATTTAATGGAAGAAAAAAAATGTATTTGATGTCGATACATATAAGGGTAGACGGATTAATCCTTAGATGTATGCATGCAGCGTATGCATGCATAGTGTCTGACTTTAATTCTAGATTTCAAACTCAGGGAGGGTTGGAGAAGGCATACTTTATGTATTTTGATCGCTTTTGTTTCTGAATAAAATGGAGTGTTTCTGCGAAAAATACTTATACTCAGTAGTCAAATTCGGCAGGTCAATATAAATTGAATAAATATTAAAATCGGTTTTAAGTTTACTGCAGAGAAGTAAATGATTATTAAGTTGAGAAAGGTCAAGTAAATACGGAGAATCAAAGGAGATAATACTAGGTATAAGTGATAATACTAAATAAAGTGATAATATTAGATATAATAATAATATCTACTATGTAGGTCTACTAAACATGCATGAGTCCGTGTTTTATATTTTATAATAATTTTCTCGGCTTCTTATAAGATTTTAAAATATTAATAAAAAAATAAGCAGAGATATTTTGATAAAATCGAAACATTTATTTGTGAATCTAGAATTAGTTATTCCAACTGCAAATTTATTGCGTTAATTAACGCGTAAACACTCAAAAGTTAGAACTCGTACAAACGATAATAATTAAACAAAAAGTTGAGCTCAATAGTAATACACATTCATAAACGTCAAAATAGAATGAAGCTATGAAGTTCATCAATATTTATTATCCACTAAAAGCAAATTCCACATTTCTCATCTTAGATCTCATACATCTTGGATCACGAATACCCTATTTCATCATCTAAGATCTATCTATAGGCAATCCTATGAAATAGAATTGGAAATAACATCTCTAGAACTGGAAGTAAAAATCCTTAGTGAGCCCCACCCCCTATCCTCACCTGAATTTGATGCTGAATTCATCCCAGTCACCATCTAAGCTTTTCCTATAGCCAACTCTAAAAATTAGACTTATTAAGAAAATATGTTGAACCGGAAGTAGAAATCCTTACTGAATCCCCCAATCCCTAAGAAACTCTGACTCTATATCAGTCATCATCTAAACTCTATCCGTAGCCGATTCTGAAGAACAGATGCTTAAAAACTTTCAATTATTTTAAAAATGTGTGAGAAAAGAACCGTGAGAATCCTTAGTAACGCCTCTTACTTCCTTTAGAATATGATGTTGAAGTCATACCAGTTAATCTAGTCTAAGTTTTATCTATAGTTCTGAGAAATAAATGTTTCAAGGAAAATTGAGCCGGAAGTAGAAAAACCGCAAGTGAAAATTTTTAGTGAACCCTCTCATCCCTACAAAATTTGATGCTGAATTCATATCAGCCATCATCTAAGCTCTATTCATCTAAGCTCTCAAAGGAAATATAAATTATAGAATTTGAAGTGTAAATCTTCAATGAATTCACACCGCGAAATTTAATGCTGAATTCATATCAGTCATTATCTAAGTTCTATCTGTAGCCAATCTCGAAAAATATGTGCTCCATTGAAAATTTTTGAGAACCGAAAATGGAGATGGAACCACAAGTAAAAATTCTTAGTGAATTGCTCAACCTCTTCTAAAATTTTATATTGAATCCATATCGGTTATCATCTAAGTTCTATCTATAGCTAAACTTAAGAAATAGATGTCTCGAGTAAAATGAACATGTTTGAATTGCAAGTAAAAATCCTTAGTAAATCCCCTTTCTCCTCCTAAATTCGTCATCTAAGCTCTATCCACAACAGATCCTGATAAATATATGTTCTAATTTAAAAAGTTTAGTAAAAACACTAGTATGGCACAATTTTGGCACCAATAACTTTAAATTTTAAGTATATAGAAATCGTTAAAATTTTATCCAATCACATAAAATTGAAATAAAATGTGTTTACATCAGCTAGAAGTCCACAAAGATAGTTAAAGAAAGATGGAATTAAGAATGCTAAACAGAGAAAAGAAGTGGAAGTTTGTGAGGTGGGAGGGAAAGAGTAATATACATTAATATTTCCTTTTATTTAGGAAATTTAATTCCCGTTTCATAATAATGCCACCAATAACTAGAAACATTAAGCGTATAGAAATCGTTAAAATTTTACCGAATCACGTGAAATTCGGAGAGTATGGGTTTGCGGCAGCTATAGAGTCACAGAGGAGAGGTTAGAGAAAGAGATGGAGTTATAGTGCTAGACAGAGACAAGAAGGAGAATATGTGAGGCGGGAAGAAAATAATAACATGCATTAATATTTTCTTTTATTTAAGAAATTTATTTCCCGTTTCATAAGAATGCCACCAATAACTTGAAATTCGAAGCAGATAGAAATGGTTAAAATTTTACCGGATCACGTGAAATTGAGAAAATATGTGTTTGCGTCAGCTAGAGAGTCACAGAGAAAGATTTTGAGTTAAAGTGATAAACAGAGAAAAAGGGAAGATGTGTATCATGAGGGAGGGGAAAAGTATATTTTCTTTTGCTTCGAAAATTTAATTCCCGTTTCATGAAAATAGGCTTCTAGGGACGATGAATTGGAATACACATCTTTTTTAATTCACCGTTTTCATGAATTTTCTAGTTTTACATCAGCATTTTCGAAGCTCATTTGCTCGATTTTTTAATCCATGTTCAGATGATCGCTTATCCTCCCATAAAAAGGGGAAAAATATCAAACATTGTCTCCTTCCTTTCAGAGTAGAATAAAATACTAATAGTTCTAGTCGGATAAAAAAAGCGAGCCATCAAATATTAATAACGCTAAGAGTATTTTTCCCCTTAAAGTTGATTGAAGTAAGATTAGTTATAATCCTTCTGCCGGCAATCCTTTCTTTTGTAATTTGAAATGAGTTTTTTTCCCTCGATCACATTAAAATCTAAAATTGGGATGAAATTGGCAGAATCCGTAGATGAAAATATACCCGCTTCATCAAGTTCATGAATGAGTTAAAGTCGTACTTTAAGACAAAAGACGGAAAATAGCGACCCATTCGTGACCTGTGAAATTTGACTCCAATTTATGCGATACATGAAGAATGAATTAAACTTTATTTTCGACAAATCTTTAAATTTTAAAGTAAGTTTTCAAAAATAAATTATCCTCAGAAAGGATGCAAAGAAATCAAATTCCATTTTCTCTTCATGCTAACGTCCATTGTTCATTTACATTTATTTATTTATATATAAGATATATTGCTGCTGTTATTAAAGCAAAATTGCATATCTAGTAACCTTCTTTCAGAAAGATTTATCTTTTTTCTTGTTTTACGTGTCTTATCTGTAATCGTATATTGTCTGTAATCGTACATTGTCAGTAATCGTATGTTATCTGTAATCGTATGTTGATGCTGCCATCTTGTGAAAGGAACAAAAAACAGATTTTTGCCTCCTTCAGTTTGATTCCGAATCAGTGTATGAAAGGTCAATATCTCATCAGATAGTTCACCCCTATACTACTTCACTGGCAGACGATAAATTTTTATTAATCAAAGTGATATGGCATCTAAAATGTAATTTATTCAACAGTATATGAAAGTATTCTTCTGTTCACTTTGAACCTAATGAAAAACAGGATGAATATAATTGATTTTTTTTCTAAACAAAAATTTCTGTAGTTTTAACTGTCGTCAAACTGTTTACATTTATTCAGCCCATGAGGAAAAGGATTCAACAAAATAAAAGTTCCAAGCTATCTATAGAAGGGAACATGATGACCTGCAAAATAATGTAATGGCAAATATACGAAAAACACGTTGAATACCTTTGTTAGTTAGTAACATAAAATAAAAAAATTAAACTCAACTAGTTCTTAATACAAAAAGAAAAAGAAAACAAAGCACTTCATTCAACCAATGAGAATTATCATTCGGTGTTGACAATTAATTTTCTTAACTGAAAAATAAATCATCCCATACTAACATGTGAAGCACATTTCGATTTCGAAGCTGGTTGATGACTTTAATTTTCGGAATTTATGTTTCTAACTCGAAGCATTTTTGTCACATTCCTTTCCATTGATTTGTCAGTACAAGGGGGAAAAGGGGTTCGAAAACGTTTTCATAATGTTGAAGGTGTTAGACTTAATTCGACTCGAATCACAATCAAACTTCCAAAAACCAAAGCTTTAGGAAGAGGGGAAAACTTTCAACTTATCAAAATTTCAGTTTATTGAAATTGTTGGGATATTAGACGCAATACAATATATTTTGAAGTGAAAATGCTTTAACATCGGCTCATCGCAACTTTTGCATTAACGAAGTTCGAGTAATCAAATTTTATTTATTATGAGCAACGTATTCCTTCTTACTCTTGAGTTTCTTTATACTGCTGCTAAAGGCACTGCAGGAGACAACTAAGGCTATAGTATTGTGATATCGTGGGAAAACATGTCAAAAATCAATAACTGAGAAGCTGGCCACCCGAAGAAATTTTCTGTAGATCAACGGATTCTTCTCTAAATCTCTATTTATTTTCCGAAAAATATTTATATCGATAGGCATACCCTGGTCTAGTATTAACGGAGATAAGAGGGCTGCAGCTATTTGTGTTCATTTCTTTCTCAAAAACAATTTTCACAGTATTATAAATTAAAAAAAAAATTTAAGACCAAATAATGCCTTTTAAAGGTAGAATCGATGGGGATATTATTTAAGCATGAAACAAAAGGGATCAAGCTACCAAAGAAAGGATTTTTTCATTGAGGATCTCATGAGAAAAATCAATCCTTCCTTTAAGAACTTAAACTAAAACTCAAGGCTCGACTTCACTGTCTACATCTTGATTTCTCGTCATTCAATGGCTGAAAATAGTGATAAAGAAATAAAATTAATTCGAACAAGACCTCTCTCCAATAATTAAAAAAAAAAATTCTGATGTGGACAGCACATAATGTTTCCTACATAACACAATGGCTTTGCTTCTTTTACAGCAAGCTAATGATGTATAAGATCCATGACACAATGTTTTGTACGACATCTTATCTATAAACATAATTACCATATAACCCCTTAAAAAACGCAATTAATTTACGATAAGTTAGATTGCCCTAATAGAACTTATCTATCCGACAAACAGTGAAACGCATTATATTTCAAATTTGAAATATTAATTCCACCAAAATAATAAGACTTAATAAAAAAAAACTGAGCTTTATTTTCCAAGATATTGAATTTCAATCAATTTTGGCATCATTTTTGCCAGTTTGGCGATATCTTCATCAATAATATCCCCATATTTAAAAAATCACCAAATCGGCGATATTTTGCCAAATATATCACAATGTCAAACTATTTAAAGACTATTACTTATTTTCATTTCTTGCAATTTTTTGATACATTTATCCGAAGACGTGCTGTATTTCGAAAATGGTTCATGTTAGTGTTCTAAAGTTGGTAACATTCGTTTTCGAATAATGATAAATTTTGTAAAAAAAAATGACTATTTGTTTAACATTTTTGAAGATATTGAATTTTCCGGAACATTCGATCACATTAAAATCAATAGGGTTCCAGTATTCACGAATTCGTGCCATTCATTTTATTTATTTATTTATTTTTTGGGGGGACCATGCGTTCGTAAGATATCGCTTACACACACGCACACACACACATCACCTCAAAAACGTTTGATACGAGTTCATGGATGTTTGAAACGTACTCTCTTCAGTCTAAAACTCCAATTCAAATTTTCTACCCCCGTCACAATACTTTACCTGTACATTATACAATGTAGGGAAAGTAACAACCGGGATATCTCTGTTATCTTCAATTCCTTGTGCTTTGGTGTTGCCGCTGAAAGCACTGCAGTAGGCGAATAACAGTCTGTAACAGTCTGATATCATGGAAACGAAAGTGTCAAAAATCAATAACTGAAATGCCTCCCGAAGAACTTCATCCCTCCGTCTGTAGATCAACGGATTCTTCTCTAAACCTCTATTTATTCCGAGAAAGATGTGTATATCGATAGGCGGGGGCGTGTCACGGGCTAGACCCTTTTAAAGGGCTATTAACGCAGCTTAGGAATTTTATGGTGACATAATTCAAGTTTTATATGAATAGAAGGGGGGGGGGAGCTTTTATCTCCGCTACTAAAGAAATGACTTTGAAACGATGATAGGTTTCACAAAAATGGGCTTCGTTTCAAGCATGGGAGACCGTCTTAAGGAGTAATAGATATATCATTAAATTCGCTTATTGGAATTATCATTTTTCTATTTAGAAATATTCTATTAGGCGGTGTATTCAATTAAACGGGAACTATGAGAACGTATTTCAGTTTATATGCGCCTGATATTTAAGCCTGTCAAAGACATGAATTCTTTAAAATATTTTGCAACTTTTTAATGCATATTATTTGCTTATTAAGGCTAATTACTTTCAATTTTAATTAAATTGCTTATTATTTGCTAATTAATTTTCGAAGGTATTCATCTTTATCCAGAAATGGCCCAGTCAGACCTGAAAAGAGTTTCCGAAAACCAATTAGTACCTCGTCCTGTTCAGGTAGGCACGAGGCCCAGCTGACGATTCGCCGTCGCGAAAGCGGACAGAATGGTCACTCTTCGTGACCTTGGTACCCTTCGAGACCCTTCGTACCTTACGTCACAAAGTAGATAAAAAATATCAGCATCAAATACCTATAAACTACTCCACCATCTAGGTATTGTCACAATAGCATCAATACAGTTGAGTCAAGAAGCCAAAAGCAGACCAAAAATTTAGTAAAATACCGACAAGGAGACTCATTATCTGACCGATCCCAAGCCAGAATTACGTTAAGTCAGATCGATCTTTATTCAAACACAGAAGATCAGAATTTGATCTACAAAAAATCTGATGTGGGCAACACATGACTTTCCTTATATAATGCAATGAATTTACTACTTTTACAGTTAAAAAAAATGTTATTCATATAGTAGATACTTATATTCTTTCCAAGATATTGAATTTTCTTCAATTAGTTGTCATTTTGATTGATTTAGCGTCATTTTTATCCATTTGGCGAGATTTTTGCCAATTTGGCAACAATTAAAAAAATCGCCAACTTGGCGACATTTCGCCAAATTTGTCGCCAAAATTTCGCCAAGCGTTATGGACGAAGAAATAAGTTATTCTTACAGCAGATAAATAACTATTGGCGTTCAAATACAAAAGTATTACTCAAAGTATCTTTTTCATGAATGGAACGAGCTAGATCCACGAGAATAATGTCACCCAATGTATCGCATGGTGTTACACATGAAAAGTGCACATGCTTCTCGATAGGAAATATTTTTTTTATTTTATGACTTTTTGATATTTTTTTTTTAAAATGTGCAATATCTCGAGAACGGTTCATGTTAGCGTTCTAAAATTTATGTCAATCGTTTTCTAATGAAAAATTACATAAGAAATGTCTATTTGCGTAACTTTATTAACGGTTTTGATTTTTTGACGAATTTTTCAAAATTTCACTTAAAAATTTAGGGGGTTCTGAATATTCGATTGCGTATAAAAACAATACGCTTTCAGTGTTTATGGATTGTGATTTTTGTACCAAATTTCGTTCAAATCGGTCCATTCGTTCGTCAGTTATCGTCTCCACAGACTCACTGACACACACACACACACACAAACATCACTTCAAAAATGTTTGATTCATGATCAGGGATGCTTGAAACATACTCTCCCGTCGAAAACTCGAATTCGAATTTTCGACCCCATCACAATACTTTCCTTATACATTATGTATATAAGGAAAGTAAAAATACAAAATAACAAGAAAATTTTCCGAAAAGAAATCCTTTTTTCCTCCAATTATTTTGCTAAATTTATTTATAAAAACCGCGCAAGATTAAATAAATACCTATGTCATTTTTAGCAATCAAATGGAATTTAAGGAATTGTGAAAGAGAAAATGAATTTAAGTATATATGTAAGAGAAAGTCATGTGCTGTCCACATCAATTCTTTTTTTTTATTTGGAGGTTTCATACATTTTAAAATAATGCAAGGTAGCCTAAATTCCAGTGAACAAAAACATCCCGCCTTCTTCTTAGAGTTAAAGAGTTGGTTTTATTAATTTGATCATTAAAAAACAGATATAACAAGCAGATATACACTTTTACATATTTAGTATATACATATTTAGTCTTTCATAACAGATTATGTTGATTTTGCAAGTCATTTTGATAAAAAGAGGACAGTTTTTTTTCCCATTCGTACCAAAATCTAATCGGCACCAGGGCCGATTAGACTTTGGTACGAATAATGCATAAAGACTACCAAATTTTATGAATTTTTATCAGCTTTTGAGCTGGAATGGTTACATACATTAGCATTAAGGAAAAAAATTATCAATTAGTGTTACAGAATGCTCAAAGAGTGTGTAACCGTTGAAAATTCGAATTCCAACTTTTGATCCTATTACTGCTCCATTGCCTGAAAAAGTAAAAATTGCAACAATAGTGTACAGATAAAAAAGTTCAAGAACGTAAATTAATTTATGAAAAATGAATGCTCAAGCGTGTGTACATATATATTAAATTTTAGTATAGCTTTGATGAAACATATGCTAGATTATTTACAATGTACCTGTTGCAAACATTTTAAACTTGAGATTAAAAATTTACCAATACTAATCAAATAAGCTCCCAAAAATTACAATGCTTTCAAAAGCAAATATAATAACATTAATAATATTAAACACAACCAAAAAAAGTTCATCACATAATTTAAATACGCATAATTATTAAACCACTCCTTTATTTTCGCCTTTTACGGCGATAATTCCTCTTAATTGAATTTCAGAAATAAAATATCTCTGGGAATATCTATGCGGTTATTATAAAAGTATATTTAAATCTCCGTATCAGTTGTCTAGATCATCGGTGCAATATATGAAATTTTAACTAAAATAATCTCTTTTATTAATTACTTCTTTCGCTGCAGCCGTTTAATAAAAGATTTTGATTTGAATAACTGTTCAAAGAGCCTTATTTCTATTGTATTCTCACGCTAGCACATGGAGGGTAAAATGTTTAAATGATTTTATCATTCGGTCTCTTTGGCGGTAATTTATCAAAGGCAGGAGGCTACTTGCTAAATGAATTAAATCTTCGCTTGGAGTTTGCGTTTTCTTAAAAGAGTGTTGTCAAAAATTAAGGAACGATTAAGTGAAAATGTTATAGAATTTCATTTATCTTTCCAGAAGATAGAAATATGAAATGTGGGTTGATCTTGGGTTTTAAAATGATAGCGCTTTCTTAAAGATAACTATATTGTACTTCTATTGGATTAAATAGAATCGATGTACCACAATTTTATAATCCTCTATGAAATTTGGGTTGATTTAGGTCTTAAAACGATAGCGCGTTCTTAGAGATAACACTATTGCACTTCTCTTGGAGTAAATGAAATCGATGTACCACAATTTTACAATCCTCTAAGAAATTTGGGTTGATTTGGGTTTTAAAACGATAGCGCGTTCTTAAAGATAACTATATTGCACTTCTCTTGGAGTAAATGAAATCGATGTACCACAATTTTACAATGCTCTATGAAATTTGGGTTGATTTGGGTTTTAAAACGATAGCGCGTTCTTAAAGATAACTATATTGCACTTCTCATGGAGTAAATGAAATCGATGTACCACAATTTTACAATGCTCTATGAAATTTGGGTTGATTTGGGTTTTAAAACGATAGCGCGTTCTTAAAGATAACTATATTGCACTTCTCTTGGAGTAAATAAAATAGATGTACCACAATTTTACAATGCTCTATGAAATTTGGGTTAATTTGGGTTTTAAAACGATAGCGCGTTCTTAAAGATAACTATATTGCACTTCTCTTGGAGTAAATGAAATCGATGTACCACAATTTTGCAATGCTCTATGAAATTTGGGTTGATTTGGGTTTTAAAACGATAGCGCGTTCTTAAAGATAACTATATTGCACTTCTTTTGGAGTAAATAAAATAGATGTACCGCAATTTTACAATCCTCTATGAAATTTGGGTTGATTTGGGTTTTAAAACGATAGCGCGTTCTTAAAGATAACTATATTGCACTTCTCTTGGAGTAAATGAAATCGATGTACCACAATTTTACAATGCTCTATGAAATTTGGGTTGATTTGGGTTTTAAAACGATAGCGCGTTCTTAAAGATAACTATATTGCACTTCTATTGGAGTAAATAAAATAGATGTACCGCAATTTTACAATCCTCTATGAAATTTGGGTTGATTTGGGTTTTAAAACGATAGCGCGTTCTTAAAGATAACTATATTGCACTTCTCTTGGAGTAAATGAAATCGATGTACCACAATTTTACAATCCTCTATGAAATTTGGGTTGATTTGGGTTTTAAAACGATAGCTCGTTCATAAAGATAACTATATTGCACTTCTCTTGGAGTAAATAAAATAGATGTACCGCAATTTTACAATCCTCTATGAAATTTGGGTTGATTTGGGTTTTAAAACGATAGCGCGTTCTTATAGATAACTATATTGCACTTCTCTTGGAGTAAATGAAATCGATGTACCACAATTTTACAATGCTCTATGAAATTTGGGTTGATTTGGGTTTTAAAACGATAGCGCGTTCTTAAAGATAACTATATTGCACTTCTATTGGAGTAAATAAAATAGATGTACCGCAATTTTACAATCCTCTATGAAATTTGGGTTGATTTGGGTTTTAAAACGATAGCGCGTTCTTAAAGATAACTATATTGCACTTCTCTTGGAGTAAATGAAATCGATGTACCACAATTTTACAATCCTCTATGAAATTTGGGTTGATTTGGGTTTTAAAACGATAGCGCGTTCTTAAAGATAACTATATTGCACTTCTACTGGAGTAAATGGAATCGATGTACCACAATTTTACAATCCTCTATGAAATTTGGGTTGATTTGGGTTTTAAAACGATAACGCGTTCTTAAAGATAACTATATTGCACTTCTACTGGAGTAAATGGAATCGATGTACCACAATTTTACAATCCTCTCTGAAATTTGGGTTGATTTGGGTTTTAAAACGATAACGCGTTCTTAAAGATAACTATATTGCACTTCTACTGGAGTAAATGGAATCGATGTACCACAATTTTACAATCCTCTATGAAATTTGGGTTGATTTGGGTTTTAAAACGATAACGCGTTCTTAAAGATAACTATATTGCACTTCTACTGGAGTAAATGGAATCGATGTACCACAATTTTACAATCCTCTCTGAAATTTGGGTTGATTTGGGTTTTAAAACGATAGCGCGTTCTTAAAAATAACTATATTGCACTTCTCTTGGAGTAAATGAAATCGATGTACCACAATTTTACAATCCTCTATGAAATTTAGGTTGATTTGGGTTTTAAAACGATAGCGCGTTCTTAAAGATAACTATACTGCACTTCTATTGGAGTAAATAAAATAGATGTACCGCAATTTTACAATCCTCTATGAAATTTGGGTTGATTTAGGTCTTAAAACGATAGCTCGTTCTTAGAGATAGCACTATTGCACTTTTATTGGAGTAAATGAAATCGATGTACCACAATTTTACAATCCTCTGTGAAATTTGGGTTGATTTGGGTTTTAAAACGATAGCTCTTTCTTAGAGATAACGATATTGCGCTTCTATCGGAGTAAATGCTATCAATGTACCACAATTATACAATCCTCTATAAAGAGCAAAATTTTCAGTCCTACCACGCATCACAAAAATTGTGAATGACTGGAAAGAATTTCATAAAATTTGGAATATCCTAGAGGTTGTAAAGATTATAAAAAAATTTCATAAAAATTGTAGAATGGCTCTATTCATACTCACAGAACCCGCCTATAGAATACGTTCCCAAAGAATTAATCTTTAAATGTCTATAAGAGAGAGAGAGTATGCCTTTATACTAGTGCCCGAGCAATATTGTCGACCTTGATGTTCAAGAAAAAAAACATGTTTGATAAAAAAAGGATGATTTGAAATAGATGAAGAGGGGGAAATGTAACTTCGTTGATTGCAAAAATTTTCAAAATCGAATTAGTGGAAGGAGAATGGGATGTTCCTCTCGAAGCTGGCAACCCAGTCGAGATTTATAGATTGGCATTTTGAGCCCAATTTTAGGTAAAACTTCAAAATCTATAATAGTAATATGAAATTTTTGCATTTTCATTTCTCGCTCTATAATTACGATTAAAGCACATCGTGGCACACCGAGGCCTTTTATAAGTATCAAGAAAATATCCACATGAAAAAAATATCCACAGAAATGAAAAATCTTTACAGCATTGAAGTATAAAATAACCCGGGTGACTGCTAAAAGAGTTTTAGTAGAATATTAATTATAAGAATGAGCGCCAATGTGGAAACGCTTTTTTCTGCTTTGCCCCGGATGCCTATCTTCCATTTTAGCAACCTGCTGGATAAAAATTTTACTTATTTATATTATTTATCCCCACTTCTTGCACTATTTTTTTCGTATTTCACACCATCTAAAGCACACTTTGAACGTATTGTTTATACGATATCCCAGTTTACAGAGTCCGCTTCGACAATAAGAACTTGCAGTTTCATCCCAATAGTTCAACGGTAGAGAGTCGGCTGGTCAATTCGAAAATCCAGGATTCCATTCTCGGTTGGGCAGCAAAGTTCTTTACAATAGTTCACGAACAAATTAACACTATAGATTAGTGCAAAAATGTCGGAGTTCTGAAAGTAACTAGTATAACTAGCACGGATTCAGTGAATTCTGGGATATGGAGCTCTGATTTCAAATCAAGAGGAAGAACAACCACTCCGGAAGCTAACCTGGAGGATAAAATGGCATCAGGAGGTTAACTTGAAGAAAAATAGCAGGAGGTGGTCAGTCAGATTGTCAGTTGCACGCCAATCTGACATTAGAGGGTGGAGAATGCAGAGTCCATTTCCACTGCAAGAGCTTGCAATTTCGTCCTAGTGCCTTAACGGTGGAACGTCGGCTGGTCAGTTCGAAGATCCGGAATTCGATTTCTGGTTGGGGCAGCAAGATTTTTTATAAGTTGGTGACCGGAAACTGATACTATGAAATAGATGTTTCTCGATTTCTGTGCTATCATATAAAATGCATCGTTTATCCGAAATTTTCAAATACAATATTTTAATGGTAATATAAACTTTAAATATCCCTGAACACGTTTAAAGTACGTTTGAAATAATTTCCTCTGTATATGTATGCGTGCATGTCTATAATGTGTACCCAAAATAATTCAAACACTAACATGTGAATTGCCATGAAATTTATATTTCAAAAGTTTGGTAAACAACTGGACCAGACAGAATTTAGTTTACACGATTTTATCCCAAATATAAGGCCTTTATAACAGAATTTGTTCGGAGTAACAACTCTAATTTCCAAGCAAATTATAATTGTCTATAATATGAGAAAAATCTTACAATTAAAAATTTCCATCATATGGATCAACTTATACGCCACTGAGGAAGACTATGATGACACCCGAAAGCGCTCTGGCTGTTTTAAAGATTGTATGTACGTATGAAGGATGTTTTTTAATAAAATGACTTTTATGATCGATTGATTTGTCATTCTCTTATATAAGTTGATCGATTTGAGGATTTGACGTGTAGCCACCATTAGTGGAGTATATATAGTATTCCATCATACGTTTTACTTTTTAAAAAAAAAGTTATAAAAATCAATTGTTTTCGTTTAGGAAGCACAAAGCTTCTTGAACCAAAAAAAACATCTTAACAGGAAATTTACTACAGTCACAAACACATATATTCTACCCATAGGTAGACTTTCTACGAGCTGAAAAGTTCATATCTAGCTGAAGGTTAACTCTGACTTTCACATCTACAGGATCCGAGCTTAAATCCCAGGTACCAGTGAAGAGCCCTGAGTATGCATACATACATACATACATACATACATACATACATACATACTCAAGGGTTCAGAATCTACTTTAAACTGTAACTCCCAGTCAAAGCAGCTCCCGTGTGTATAAAAGAACAGTATAACGTCAAAATAATCCTATTCAGTTCAATCCAAAAGCTGATGTAGCAACCACAAAAGATTTGCAAAGTCCACTTCGACAATAAGAGCTTGCAAGTCTGTTCCAGTAGCTCAACGATAGAACGTCGGCTGGCCAGTCCAAAGATCCAGGGTTCGATTCCCAATTAGGACAGCAAGGTTTTCATATTAAATTCTTCATTTACTAAAAATTTTCTGAAAACTAGGTTTCTTCATCCGCCAAGACATTTAGGTGCAAAATATTCTTATATAATGCAGTTTGGATTTAGTTGTATTTGAAAATAGTATTAAAATGGTGTTTGTATTAGCATCAATTAGATAAATTGTACTTTATTTATGCGCTTATCTAACCCGTTGTCAATGTGGAAAAGAAACGTTTTAAAGGTTCTTTGATAAAGAATATCTTATACTATTTTCACTAATATGATTTTTTAAAAGCATTTTACAAGTCACAATGCTTTAATCAAGCCGTAGAACGGGTCGATATTTTAACAAAAAAATAATGTAAATTATAAGACAATTGCCAAACCTAACGTCATTTTTAATAGCAAATAACTTAAAATACCTGAAATATAATTAATTGCTAACGGAAGATGCTAAAGAAGCTATTTTCACCACTTTGATTCTGAAAGTATTTGATATGTCATGGTACAAATTACGTATAAGAAAGCATGCAATTGATATATTTGAACATACGTAGTTTTTTATTTTAGCTTTTGATGATTTTTTGCGGGCCATTTCGCAAAAAACTCAGGTTATTTTTTTTCTAATCGTACCAAAATCTAATCAGCACCAGATTAACCCACACGTGACTTATCTACTAAATTTTGTAAAATTTGATGTATTAATTTTTCAGCTAGAGTGGATACAGACAATTTTTGAGGGCCATTTCGCAAAAAAAAGCGGGCTCTTTTATCTTGAAACGTATCAAAAACTAATTAGCACCAGGGTCATACACAAATGACTTATCTATCAAATTTTATGAAATTCAGTCCATCAGTTTTTAAGTTAGAGTGGATACATACATTGCACAGACAGACACACAGACACATAGATATACAGACAGACAGACACACACAGAGACATCACGCTAAAAATAGTATTTTTGTTTTCTACAGGTTTCGAAACGTGTGGATCCGTCGCAAACTCGAGTTGCGATTTTCGGCATGATTCCAATACTTTCCCTATGCATCACCATGTATTGCAGAGAAAATAAAATCAAAACTAATCTTTGACCCCACCATATTTTATTTCAAATGTGGTTTCTGATCGTTAAATGTATATCCGATAGTTAAATGTAGATCTGATCGTCAAATACATATCCGATCGTTAAATACATAAATTGTAATATTAAATAAATTTAGGTGTAAAGTGCACACATTCATCTGTCAAATTCAAAATTTCCAATTAAATATTAACACTAAATTTAATATCTGGATTAAAAGAATTATTCTGGGTACTATATTAACTTTTATAACAAAGAATAAAGTTAAAAACCGAAGAGACCGTTTTAACTTTATAATAAGAACTTTCACAAAGTTTTATTAAAATTAACTCAAAAGAAAATAAATTACTGAAATATATTTGGGATACTGGAAGTAAATAAGAAATAAATTGTATTTTTAGAGTAATTAACTTACCAAAATTCTAATCAACACAGCACCATGTATTGCGAACTTTAAAAATATGCCATAAAATATTTTAAATATTAAGAGAAATTCTATGGCAGACGATAACATTTACATTGGAAATCGTCAAGGTATCAAGTATCATCGTGAGAGAAAAAGAAATCTGATGTGAGCAGCACATGACTCTCCCTACAAATTCAGATTTATTTTCTCTTTCTTCCATAATGCAAATTTAAATTTGCAAAATTATATGGATACTTTCTTAAAAGTACACCCGAATTTGCAGATTTAACTCAATTTTTATTTTCATCTGGCGACAAGTCGTATTTTCAAATGGCTGCGTTGCAAAAATGCCAAAAAACAGAATATCTCGAGAACGGTTAATCTCTTAGAGTAATTACGTATGTCTTACTATTTTCTTTGGGAAAAATTACGCATGAAATAAGCATTCAATTTTATATGCGTACATTTATTTGAAAACTTGCAATATCTTGAGAACAGTAAGTTCTAAACATCCTAGCTTTCTAAAGTTCACGACATTTGCTTTCTAATGAAAAAATTACGTCTGAAATGATTATTTTTTTATCATTATTGAAAATCGGGAATTTTTAATAATTTCTTCAAGATTTCATTTGAAAACTGAGGGGTCTTTTGAACATTTAGTAACTTTTAAAATCAATAGAGTACTAATATGCCCTGATAGTAATAATTGTTCCAGATTATTTCGAAACGCTTCATTTGTTTCTGAGATATAGCGTACTCATACTCACGCATACGTTTACTAACGCACACACTAACGCACACACTAACACACACACTAACACACACACTAACACACACACTAACACACTAACACATACTAACATACACACGCACAAACACACACACGTTAACAAACACACATTAACACAAACACATTAACACACATTAACACACACACACACACACACACACACTAACATACATACACGCAAGAACTTCAACAGAGGGGTAATTCAAGCACCCCTCCCCTGAAATTTTCGATCAGCTTAACTTTTAATTGTCAATTATTTTGTTTTATAAGTTTTTTTTACAGTTATAATATCAAATTTTAAATATGTATTGAATTTTATATATTTATCTCACTGTGGCCCATCTTCCCCTAAGTAATTAAATCTAGGAAACTTTAAATCTTTTTTTTTTTTTACGAGTCAACTGAAATAAGAAAATCAACCACCTGGCTACGGCTTTGCACACACGTTAACGCACCTACGCACACACTAGCATACATACACACACTAACAAACATACACACACTAGCATACACACACACTAACATACATACACACACTAATATATACACACACTAACATACATACACTAACATACATACACACACTAATACACACACACACTAACATACATACACACACACTTGGAGACCTCAAAAACGTTCCATTCGAGTACAGGGATGCATAAAAGCGCTCTTCCGTCAAAAACCCGAATTCGAATTTTCGACACAGTCACAATACTTTATACATTATACTACGTATGTAGGGAAAGTAAAAACCTCACATTTTAATTAAAAATAACGAAATTAAATATGTTAGAAAATAACATGTATTAAATTAAAAACATTATTGCATATCAATTCGTATCTTTATTTAGATCTCTCTCTTGCTCTCTCTCTCTCTCTCTTATACAATCAAAGCACAGCCTTATATTTCCCCTCTTGCCTTGCGATGGGTGAACGAGATTATGACAAGAAGTTGCTTCCTCGGCGCTGTGAGTATTTCGGCAGCAAAACAACATTGCAAGCATGTTGATGCCCTCTGCTTCAGTACAACAGTAAAGTTACTTGAACATAAATCGGTAACAATTACTAACCGTTTAAATCAATCATAACTGTGGACAATGTGGATGATCTCTTCCTTTGATACTACTGTATACAGGGTGTTCGAAAAGATCTCATTTTTTAGCCGTTTGTGATAGAGACACAGGCTTCCAAATGAAAATTATTTTGAATATAGTAAGAAAAGTTTAACTAAAGTATTTTCAAAAGTGGGAGAGATAATTGCATAAAAATACAAAAACTTTTTTGTGATTTCTTTCCTCTTTAGAGCAAAATGTGCATCGACTCAAAAAATTTTTATAAACATGCAATTTCAAACATTTCTTCAATTTTTCGAACATTTTGAGTTTTCGAAAATCGAAAAAACAACATAAAAATAAGTATGTCATAAAATGCTACAAAAAAATCATTTTATATGGTATATTGACACTAAAAATGAAGGGAATTTACAGAGTGCTAAGGTGGGTAGTTTAAAAAATATTGAACATTTTTTATCAAAATAAAACAAATCGTAAAAAATTAAATATTATCTCTATTATTAAATATTTCAATGCTTTATAAGAAATTTAAACACGAAATGAACCTCACTATTATTTAAAAATTACCACATTCGTTTTTAAAATATTAGAAATTTTACTTTTCCACAGAAAGCACGATATAGCTCTAAAACATCAAGTAATTTCCATGAAATTTTGTATACCTGGTGAGCGTAATCAAATTTCACATATACTTTGGAGTCTGTAGCTGCAGAATAGTGAAATTTGGAACACAAGCATTTTAGGTAATGGGGAAAATTAATCCCCAAGCAAAAAAACATTATAGTTCAAAATTTCACAATCAGGAGAGTTTTATGTTCTATATTGCAGATTTTAATACCGAATTAAAAATAAATCGAGATAGCCTTTATCCCATTTGATATCCAGAGTTTTCCAGAACATAATAACAGCAGATAATTAACTTTTGAAAGATGGTGTGCAGTTGCTCAGATACTATATTTCTAACATAGTGGATTTCTTTTTCAAAGGCGTGAATATTTTTTCGATAAACATTAAATTTAAAATAGCTCTAAAACTAATTAAATCAGGTTATCGTGGATGTCCTCTCGTCATTTAAAATCGAATGTTTATCAAGAAAACATTCATATTTTGGCAGATTTAAAAACACCACTGCGCAACATATCAGAAGCATAACATTTGAGAAGTTGCATTCAAAACTTTATTCTTCACTGTCATTATGTGGCGAAAAACTCTGGATATCAAGTGGCACTAATTTATTTTTATTTTGCTTCGAAATCAGTTGCATATATCATAAAACAAACCTGGTGGTGAAATTTTAAACTATGTGGACTTGTGGATTCCCTCCCCCCCCCCCCCTCATCATCGCCTGAAATGCTTATGTTCCACATTTCACTTCTCTGAAGTCCACAGTTCGTTCTATAAACCCCCTACCCCAAATATAGATGAACAAACTTTAAATACGTCGACCCAGCACTTTTTGCTACATAGGGAAAGTACTGTAAAGGGATCGAAAATTCGAATTCGAGTTTTCGACGGAAGAGAACGTTTTAAGCATCCCCAAACTCGAATCAAATATTTTTGAGGTGATGCCTGTGTATGTGTGTCAATAGACGCTATATTTCACTAACGAATGAACCGTTTCAAAAATAATTTGTTATAATTGTTAAAAGCGGTGAATACTGGAACTGTATTGATTTTAAACGCAATCAAAAGTTCAGAAGATCCCCAATTTTTGAATAAATGTTTGAAAAAGTTATTAAAAAATTCGGATTTTCAATAACTAAAAAAAATTTATTACCTCAGACATAAGTTTCGTTAGAAAACGAATGGTATAAACTTTAGAACACTAGCATGAACCGTTCTCGAGATATTGCACAATTTATCACTAAATTATTAAAAAAAATCATTAAACATATCAGGACCTTTAATACTATTAAATAAACAATCATTTCAGAGAGACGTAAGTTTTCATTATAAAACGAATGCACGAACCATTTAAAACAATAGAACTTTGAAACGATAGCATGAATCATTCTCAAGACATTACACATTTTTAAAAAAAAAATTCTTCAAATTATGTAAAATTAAAAAGTAGTAAATACCAAATAGGTTCACTGGTATCATGAAATAGGTTCAAATAGTTTGTTCCATTCAGAATAGAAGATACTTTTTGTAATGGATTTATATTTTGAAAGCGAATAATTCGTTAAATCATTTATTTCACGGGATGTTAGTAAAATGTCTATTGCATTTTTATGAAATTTTCTACAGTGAGTATTAATAAGTCGAATAAATAACCAAAAGAACCCGATTTCAATTCACGTGGTGCTAATTCAATGTCAAATACATTTTTCTGCGAATCTTGTACATCAGAATTTCGCGGTGAAAGAACCAAAGTCATTGCATTATGTAGAGAAAATCATGTATTGACCACTTTAAATTTTTTTTATCGGTAACAATAGAGAACATATTTATTTTCAGAGATCAACTCAAAATAAAGCTCAAATTTGTGTTCTTGCTTATTTTTTATTTTTCATATCCTAATTTATTAATCTGTAAGGAAAGTCATGCATTGAGCACACACATTAGATTGTTTTACTTCCGACAAGTAAAAACAATTATCACAAGAAGTCACTTCGACATTTAAGTCTTTTGTCAGTAAGATAAGATTGCAGGAATAGCCATGTCGCCTATTCCTGCAATATTCCATATACTACGACAGTTCAACGCAAAAATCACCAAATTTCATCAAATATCGATTGACCAACAACGAACAGCTGGCCAAAGCAGTCGCAAATATAAACAGAGTTATTTTGTTTGATACAAACTATATACACTTATTATTTTCGCTAATATTTTACTAAGTGCGCAAAATCCGAAGAATGTATATTCACACAAAAAAAAAATCTGATGTGGGCAGCACATGACTTTCCTTACATAATGCAATGAATTTACTACATTTACAGTAAAAAAAATATAGATTATTTTTATAGTAGATATTTATATTATTTCCAAGATATTGAAATTTCTTCAATGAGTCGGCATTTTCATTGATTTAGCGTCATTGTTATCCATTTGGCGAGTTTTTCGTTAATTTAGCAACATTTAAACAGTCGCCAAGTTGGCGACATTTCACCAAATTCGTCGCCAAAATCTCGCCAAGCGTTATGGACGGAGAAATAAGTTATTCTTACAGCAGATAAATGATTATTGACGTTCAAATACAAAAGTATTATTCAAAGTATCTTTTTCCATGAATGGAACTAGCTAGATCCACGAGAATGATGTCACTCAATTTATCACATGGTATTAATTATGAAAAGTGAACATGTTTCTCAACAGAAAATATTTTTTTTTATTTATATGATTTTTTGATAATTTTTTTGAAAAATGTGCAATATCTCAAGAACGGTTCATGTTAGCGTTCTAAAATTTATGTCAATCGTTTTCTAATGAAAAATTACATAATAAATGTCTATTTGCGTAACTTTATCAGAGGTTTTGATTTTTTGACGATTTTTTCAAAATTTCACTTGAAAATTTAGGAGGGTCCTGAACATTAGATTGCGTATAAAAACAATAGGCTTCCAGTGTTTATGGATTGCAATTTTTGTACCAACTTTCGTTGGAATCGGTCCATTCGTTCGTCAGTTATCGTCTCCACAGACTCACTGACACACATACTTTCACACACACACTCACACACAGACATCACTTCAATGTTCGATTCGTGGTCAGGGATGCTTGAAACGAGCTCTCCCGTCGAAAACTCGAATTCGAATTTTCGACTCCGTCACAATACTTTCCTTATACATTATGTATATAAGGAAAATAATATATAATTACTTTCCATTATATAAGGAACGTCATGTGCTGCCCACATCAGATTTTTTACATATATATAGCACATTGGATATGTGTACTTGAATTATTTAAGTTAAAAATTCATTAAATTTTATTGGTATATATAATAAAAAAAAAATATTTTATTAATTTAAAACTATTTACACAGTGATCATAACTAAAGTGCCCTCAGCCTTCAGAGGTATACGACGGCCTAAATTAAACCAACCTTAATATGGATATCCTTCAAAACATGCAAAAGTGATTTTATGAAAAATGAAGTTTTAAAAAATCACCCCTATGAGGGATTTGGTGCTAAACAGAATAAATCACAATTAAAATGCATCATTGTGAAGCTTGGAATTTTGTTAAAAATGAACCAGAAACTCAAGCCTGAAATATGATAAATAAATGTTATTGTTTTTAATTTCCCATACTACTGTATAAAGTATTGTTTTCCCGAAAATTATTGAATTATAGATGTATAGATGGATAGAAATTTCTGAGGAGATGTCCATCCGTGTGTGGAGGATGGAAACGATAAATCAAGAACAAATGCTATGAAAAACAATTATAATAAGTTCAAAACTTGAATTATCTGTATCAGAGATCAACAGCCGTTTTCAAATTGAGAACCAAATCCTTGAAACAAAAAACATTTGGGACTGCAAGATAGCAAATTTCCTATTATTAATGGTATTTGATATTACACAATGGCAAAGTAATTATTGTTTATATTAAAAAACATTTTAAGTTATACAGTAGTATCCCAATTATCCGAGTTAATGCAGATCAAGGGTCAAAACAAGGGTTAACATGGAAAAAGCTTTGTATGCTGTAATGTACAATTTAATGCTAACATTTACGATAATGTCCACCTCCCCTATAGGATCACCCCGTTCTTGCCATTAAGGAAATATATACTGTAAGAAAAAGAACATATAGAGAAAAAATACATGTGTAATGGTGACTTTTCTTGTTTTGTACATACTAAATACATACTCATTCCTCTCATCCGCTGTTCGATGTATCGTAGTGCTATTTTAACCGCATTTAGGCCTTTCATATCCAAAAGTTTTGATTTTTTTTTCCGGACACACATAATCTGCCTCTTCACTCACTAAATTTATAATTATGTCATCGGTCATCTCTTTCTTCTGTTGCTTATCCTACTGTTCAATGAATTGTAGTACTGTTTTAATCGCATTTAAGCCTTCCACATATGAAATTTTTGATTATTTTTCTGTACACATATCATCTTCCTCTTCACTCTATTTTTTTTCCTCACTCACTAAATTTATACTTATGTCATCGGTCATCTCTTTTGTTGCTCATCCTGCTGTTCGATGTATCTTAATTCTGTTTTAATCACATTTAAGCCTTCTGTATGCAAAGTTATCCTTTATCTGGGCACATATCATCTTCTTCTTGTTCACCCTCTTTTTTTCTTCACTCACTGAATCTATAATTATGTCATCGGTCATCTCTTTCTTCTTTTCCTCATCTTCATTCATCCAGTCTTGAACCTCTTTTGTCGTAATAGGTTCTGATTTTAGGAGATTTTTTACTAGCTCTATAAGCGGAAGATTATTTTCTTCATCACCTTATTCCCCAGTTTTAATGAAAAAAAAATTCGAGACTTTGCGAGAGTTGATGTTTCAGCATCATAAAAAAAAATGATGAGTCGGTGAAAAAGAGAACTAGCTCGGAACAAAACCTCGAATAATCGGGACTCTACAATACTTATTAATTATCCATTTAATTATCCAATAAACAAGGTTCGTTGAAATACCTGTTAATCATAATTAAAGCGTCCCCCCTAATCAACACTGTCTAAAAAAGAGACTGACACATATCATCTTCCTCTTCACTCTATTTTTTTTTCCTCACTCACTAAACTTATACTTATGTCATCGGTCATCTCTTTTGTTGCTCATCCTGCTGTTCGATGTATCTTAATTCTGTTTTAATCACATTTAAGCCTTCTGTATGCAAAGTTATCCTTTATCTGGGCACATATCATCTTCTTCTTGTTCACCCTCTTTTTTTCTTCACTCACTGAATCTATAATTATGTCATTGGTCATCTCTTTCTTCTTTTCCTCATCTTCATTCATCCAGTCTTGAACCTCTTTTGTCGTAATAGGTTCTGATTTTGGGAGATTTTTTACTAGCTCTATAAGCGGCCAACGACCGTACCGTGCTGAAAACACCGGTTCTCGTTAGATCACCGAAGTCAGGCAGCATCGGGCGCGGTTAGTACTTGGGTGGGTGACCACCTGGGAACACCGCGTGTTGTTGGCTCTTTTCGGGCGCGGCAGCCCAGTGGTTAGCGCGCGATTCTCGCCGCTGCCTGAACTGCCGCCGTGTTTATGCGGAGTACGATCACGTTAAACATGTGGGTCCGTAAGTCCTTCCGAGAGGTTGGTGGTAGGGGAAGGAGGGTACGGTCCCTGTGGATGCCTCCCCCACTGGGTTCCGGTCTAAATTGGGTGGCACTTCCTGGCCGTCCAAACAGTTACCTTACACCTTTCTGGTAGGTCGGACGGTCTGGGTCTCAACAACAACAACTAGCTCTAGAAGCGGAAGATTATTTTCTTCATCACCTTATTCCCCAGTTTTAATGAAAAAAAAATTCGAGACTTTGCGAGAGTTGATGTTTCAGCATCATCAAAAACAATGATGAGTCGGTGAAAAAGAGAACTAGCTCGGAACAAAACCTCGAATAATCGGGACTCTACAATACTTATTAATCATCCATTTAATTATCCAATAAACAAGTTTCATTGAAATACCTGCTAATCATAATTAAAGCGTCCCCCCTAATCAACACTGTATAAAGAGATATGCATCGGTTCAAATGCAACCATACTTAGCACGGTGACATTTTGGGACTTACGAGAGAAATTTCATGAAAATAATTGTTTAAAAATTCACCACGAAAAGAGATTTGGCGCTAAAGGTGGTAAACAGAGACGAAAATAAGGGATCACGAAGTATATAGTTTTCAAACCTGAAGTGTGATCAATAAATTTTATTGATTTTCTGAGTTAATTTTAAAATCACATCAACATAATTACCATTGTTTTTATTAAACATATTCTCAAGCAGAGTATTTTTCCCCATGTGAAAATCATCGTAATTTTTAAGCAAAAATAGCATAAAAAATGTCCGTAAATTTATAAATTCTTAAATTGTCCCGTAAAAGTTGCGCTGTTTCATTTTCACCAATCACATCGCTCAATTGACTCCTGGCGGGAATTTTTAAAACTAATATATTTTCAAGTAAATCGTTTCAACATGTTCTAAAGAGTATTTCCACTGTTTGGTTGAACTTTAATATAAATATGGATAATACTCTGAACATGGGGACTCTAATTATGAATAGTTTCAATAAAAATCATTTCAGAGCAAAGCCCTAAATGAATGGCGTCACTTTAAGGGAATGGTGCACCTTTGAAGTCTTTAACGTATTTTCTAAATATACCATCAATTTTATTGATTATCAACTTCTAAAAATACTGATATCAATTATTCTATTATACTTTCATTCTATTGCAAGATATTAAAAAAATTCTCTTCATTTCCAGTTTGATGGAGCCGAAATCGTTTTGCATAAATAACATTTCGTAAAATGTTCCAGTAAAGTTCAATAAGTTTATTCGATTTTTTCAGACTCATTTGTTTCGTTTGCAAGCTTTCAAAGCGCTACAAATTACTCGCTTACTATTTACAGCTAGCTAGTACTTCCGCTTCAATTTCATCTGGATACTCCGACCATAGACTTCACCTCAAAATATCCAATTATTTTACTAACTTACTTGGCGATATATAAATGAAACTTGCTCGTGGCACTTTAAATATTACAACTTTCTCACCCATTGAAAACTAAAATACTATATCAAAATTATTACCACTTCGTGTATTCACTTCAATATTTCGAGTGAAATTAAGAACAATGAAGAAAAAAAAGTCTCCCTCGGGAAGGAGATACGTTTTCAAGATTTTTCGAAAAAAAAAACCCTATCTAAAATCCAATTATATACACTTATAGGGATTTCAAAGAGTTACAGTTTCTTGTTTATTCTTGCTAGCACTTTTATTTTTATGAGATATGAGAATTACAAACTTGAAAAACGGAAAATTCTCAATCTTCTATAACTTGAAAAAATAATTACTCGAAAACTATTAGATCTTTTTTTTGTTTTTGTTTTTTAAATATATATAGATTTAGGAACTAGGAAACTAAATTTCCTAATGCATATTTTTGTCGCTTACTATTTATATCTATCTTTTATAGTTTGAAAGATATTTCGAGTGAAAGTTATCTATTAGATTCAGAGCTGTAAACATCCAAAGTGTTTACATTTTTCATAACGCTCCGATTTCCTGCTCAGCTACCTCAAGCATAGATGTTAGTTACATAAAAAAAGGAGACACTAAATCCATTGTTTTGATGCTTACTTTGAAGCTTTAACTACGAATAACTCAATACACGGCTTTCTGACCTATAGCTTATGATATCCCGTCAGCAAACTAAAATGCTCTCTTGTCACTTTCTGAATAAAATAATGGAATAAAGTTTCTTTTAAACTATTACCTTTGCTTTAAAATTATTAAACAAGCAAAGTTAAAAAAGGGTCCTTTTACACAATTACCAAATTAAATCACTAAAATTAGAAATAGTGAACATTTTCTAATTCAATAATTAGGCATTATATTTACTTAAATATAATAGTTATTTACATTGAGTCATGCCAAAATATATTATCTTGCTCTTAATAAAATATAGAAATTTCAAAATTTAAGCATTACTTACTAATTGCTTAATTAACAAATTTTAAAGTGTATTAATATGAATATTTTACCGATTTGAAATTTTTCCTGAGGTAAAATATATATATATTTCTTTAATAAGTCTGAAATTTTTATGTATTTATTTCATGTAGCTGATTTATAAAAAAATATTAGCTGTTATAGCTTATTTATTAATTTAAAAAGTCATATTTCTTACGTTTCTTACAAGTTGTACTAATCCTCTTAATTGTTACCATCGAATATTAATTTTCCTAAAACTTTTCTATTAGTCATTTAAACCTTACAGATATATTTAAATAATTGTTTCAAATTAAGAAGCACGGTCGAGCAGCAGCCGAGCTATATTTAAAATTTTAACGTACGATGAAAGCTCTGCGAAGGAATTTTGCATAACTCATCAAATAGGATTTTTCACCCTCCTACCCCCTATATCTCAGAAACTAGAAGGAGTAGAATGTTGATTTTTGAATTTTTCAACAGGTAGAAGTGCTGAAACAAGACGTTATTGATTTGATTTATTTTGCTCCAACCAATTTTTTAGTATTAATACGTCAAAGAAAGTACATTTTGTACGTATTTCTACGAAAGTTCCACTTTTGCACCTAAACTCTAAAGGCGACTAATTAAGCTAGAAGTTTAATATTCGGCATGTTTAGTATTCACTGCTATTCTTAAAGAAGAAGACAAAAATTTCTCACTTATCCGATTTTAAATAACCCTCATGACTATTCGAAATCTCGAAAATGTCATGTATATCAGATTTTCCCCCTCAAATAGAGTAACTTACATCAAAATTCTACACAAAATATATTTAAAATACACAGTTCAAATTTAGTATGCTGTGTATCCTATAGTAATCCATAGAAGAAAAGCTATAAAATTCAAAATTTTCAAGTTTTAAGAAACCTTAATGCCTATCCGAAAACTCTCAAATATCGTATTTTCCGTTTTCCTAATAAAATGGGTGACTTAAAAAATCAAAATTCTACAGAAAACCAGTTTAAGATATACAGTTGGAATTCGGTACTGTGAGCGTCCTGTAGCAGTCGCTAAAATAAAAATTACAAAATTCAAAACTTTTCAAATTTTAAAGTAACCTACTGACTGATTAAAATCTACATTTTCTCAAAATGTGTCACTATTCATGAAAATTCCACATGAAATGTGTTAGCCAACGGCCGTACCGTGCTGACAACACCAGTTCTCGTTAGATCACCGAAGTCAAGCAGTATCGGGCGCGATTAGTACTTGGGTGGGTGACCACCTGGGAACACCGCGTGCTGTTGGCACATTTCGAGCGCGGCAGCTCGGTGATTTGCGCTCTGGTTCTGCACGCTGCCACAACTGCCGCCGTGTTCATGCGAAGTACGATCACGTTAAACATGTGGGTCCGTAAGTCCTTCCGAGAGGTTGGTGGTAGGGGAAGGAGGGTACGGTCCCTGTGGATGCCTCCCCCACTGGGTTCCGGTCTAAACTGGGTGGCACTTCCCGACCGTCCAAACTGTTACCTTACACCTTTCTGGTAGGTCGTACGGTCTGGATCTCAACAACAACAACAACATAAAATGTGTTTAAGTTAGACAGTTAAAATTTAGTATGCTGATTGTCATGTAGATACCAGTATAAGAAAAATTGCAAAATTTGAAGATTTCAAATTTTAAAGTAACCTACTGACTGGCTAAAATCTGAATTTTCTCAAAATATGTCACTATTCACCAAAATCCTACATGAAATATGTTTAAGTTAAACAATTGAAATTTGGTATGCTGATTGTCATGTAGATACCGTAATAAGAAAAATCTCAAAATTGAAAAATTTAAAATTTTAATATTCCCCAATAGCAGGTCAAAATCTTGCAAATTTCTTTATTTTCTCAAAAGAAGACACTGACAAGCAAAGTTCTGCAGAACGCGTGTTAACGGAAGACAGTTGCAATGCGATATGTTGAGTGTCCTGACTACTCCAAGTGCGCTGAAGAAAGAACCAAAAATATACAAAAAAAAATTGATATCTGATAAAAAAAAAATAAACTTGTAAAGAAAAAAAGTCAAGTTTTATAGCTTTACAAAAAAGTGTCATCCATAAAAATGATTGAGATGAAGAACTATTGCCAAATTCATCAAACTTCGTGAGTGAAAAGTTTATAGAGAAAAAATTATTGGATGTATTTCGTCATAAACTTGGCAGATTTACCTTAATCATATATAGAGATTCAATATAAATACAATTTATATTTATCAAACTCCTTTTAATTCATCTTTCATTGCAACTGCTTTAGATCAAATAAGAAATACATCCTATAACTTTTTCTCTATATACTTTTAACTCATAAAGTTTTTTCACTCCTAAAGGATGTAGTTTGTAACAAGCTTAGGAAAGTTGTTAAGTTACGAAATACATCCAATAACTTTTCCTATATATGCTTTTCACTCATAAAGTTATTGGATGTATTTTGTAACAACCTTACGAAAGTTGCTAAGTTACGAAATGCATCCAATAACTGTTTCTCTATATACTTTTTACTGCTTATATAATTTTCACTCATAAAGTTATTGAATGTATTTTGCAACAACCTTACGAAAGTTGCTAAGTTACGAAATACATCCAATAACTGTTCCTCTATATACTTTTTACTTATAAAGTTGTTGGATGTATTTCCTAACAAGCTTACGAAAGTTGCTAAGTTACGAAATACATCCAATAACTTTTCCTCTATACACCTTTTACTAATGAAGCTCTATAAACTTGGCAATAGTTCTTCATTTCAATCATTTATATGGTTGACACTTTTTGTAAATTTGGAGAACTTGGCTTTTTTATTTCTTCTTACAACTTCGTTTTTTATCCGATTCTAAATTAATAGAAGAGTAACTGAGTTATAAAATGTATCAGTTTTTTATTTTAGAAATGGCATTCATTTAAGCTACATGAACCACCTACCTAAAGAGTGGTTATAATAGTTTAATATCGATGTACACAGTAATATAAAGCATTTTAAAAGTTGCACACCTAAAACCCAGTAAACCCATTGAAACATTGACACATTTCAAGTACATTCTTTCATTACAACACTCCATTGTCATTGGTATTCCCACCGAAACTCACAGCGAATTCTCGAAAACTAAAGAACGCTTTAACAATGCGCCCGTTTATACAATATACCCGCTTGTACAATACGCCAGCAACAACCACAACAAGAAAAACCGCTGCGTTTATGGTATTAAGATGGAAACTCTGCGAGAATAACTTGGGACCTATAATTACAGATACAAGTATATTACGCCGTCAACAGACAAAAGTTCTATTTTTAAGAAATTCACGAAAACTCGTCTGTTAAAGAATAGATTCCTTTCATAATTTGTTTGAAAGAGATTGTGTTCAGATGGAAACTCTGTGATAATATTTTCAGTTGCCAAGGGACCAATTTGTATGAAAATCACCGAAACTCGTGATAAAACATAAGAAAAAACTATAAAACTAATTCAAAACTATAAAACTAATTCGAATTTTCAAAAAAAAAAATCTCACCGAGGCGCATTTTCCCGGGTCCTGAAGTATCCCTGTACAAAATTCCATGACCGTACGACGCTTAAATTTCACGCTACAGACACACGAACAGACATCTTCCTTTATTCTATTTAAATTATGCGACGCATATTCAAAATAAAATCGGTGTCTATAATGTTATTTTTTTTTAAATAACATGTTTTGTGTATTAAATCACAAAAACTATTGAAATGTTTATTTTTATTACATGTTAAATATATTTAAATTACTTTAAATATTTTATTAAACGTACGTGAATTGTTTGTTGTGTGTAGAATATTAAATGTCCTTTTATTCCATAGGCGTCCTGAGCCAGGAGTTGAACTCGGACCAGGAGTTGAACTCGGACCAGGAATCGCCTGATTAACGCTCAGATTACTGTCCTTACACCATCCCATCCAGATCAGGTAATATCTTACGATCGCTATCGAATGATTTGTCATACGATTCTTATATCCATTTTTGTAAATTAATCAAAACTAATTCTTCTATGGCAATACGTATTAATTTGATTTACATAAAATGAAATGTAATTGTTAAACAATTACAGTCTTCTGTAAAAGACTGCATCACTGTTACAAACTTTAACCAAAGTTAAAGAACTTAGAATTAAAATTAGAAAGAAAAATATCGAACCTAATTTTTAATACATTAAACATAAAATAAATCAACACTTAAATCGAAATTTAAAAGATTAAAAACTACATAGCAAAATTAAACATTCAAAAACTCAGAACAAAATTAAAACCTTAAACTTGGAACAAAAAATATTTTTTTAACCAAGTAAACCTGCTACATCAATATTAAGTTAATTTACATAAATTGAAAAAAAAACAGGTTTACTGTTACAAACTGTATATTTGAACAAAATTAAAGAACTTGGCCTAAAATTAAAAACCTTAAAATAAAATTAAAAAACTTAGACTTCGAACAAAATCTAAATTTAACCTTCTTTGTCAATATTGACTTGCTTTACAATAATTAAAATGTAGTTAATAAATCATTCCAATATATAAACAATATCACTTCTACAAACTGCATATTTAAAACCACAATGCATTTAAATACCGTCATAACACGCTGAGACACTTAAAACACATTCTTATATTTTTCCCCTTTACTCGCGCTGGGTGAAAGCTTTTGTGATGAGAAGTTGTTTCTTCGGCGTTGTGAGTCTTTTGGCAGCGAAACAACATTGCAGGCATGGATGTCTGGCTTGCAGCACAACACTGAAGTCAGTCAATTCTATCAGATATCGATCGGCTAATAATGCATTATCATTGCAAGCAATCACAACAATAAGCAATTGGCGTAAATTGGCTTGATACAAGCTACGTATTATGCATGCGTAGCTGCTTAAAATTATTAATTTAAAATATATCTGCGCATATGAATTAATTATTTTAAATTAAATATTGTATACATAATTTTATAAACTGCGTATTATATACGCATGGTAATTTAAAATCACTAATTTAAAACATATTAATGTGTACGTATATAAAGAAACTATTTTAAATTAAATATTGTTTATGTAATGTACAAACTACGTATTATATAAGCGTACCGATTTGAAATTATTAATTTAAAACATATTTGTACGCATACAAAGGAACTATTTTAAATTAAAATCGGTTATGTAATGTACAAGCTACGTATTATATAAGCGTACCGATTTGAAATTATTAATTTAAAACATATTTGTACGCATACAAAGGAACTATTTTAAATTAAATATTGGTTATGTAATGTAAAAACTACGTATTATATAAGCGTACCGATTTGGAATTATTAATTTAAAACACATTTGTACGCATACAAAGAAACTATTTAAATTAAATATTGCTTATGTAATGTACAAACTACGTATTATATAAGCGTACCGGTTTGAAATTATTAATTTAAAACATATTTGTACGCATACAAAGGAACTATTTTAAATTAAATATTGGTTATGTAATGTAAAAACTACGTATTATATAAGCGTACCGATTTGGAATTATTAATTTAAAACACATTTGTACGCATACAAAGAAACTATTTAAATTAAATATTGCTTATGTAATGTACAAACTACGTATTATATAAGCGTACCGGTTTGAAATTATTAATTTAAAACATATTTGTACGCATACAAAGGAACTATTTTAAATTAAATATTGTTTATGTAATGTACAAACTACGTATTATATAAGCGTACCGGTTTGAAATTATTAATTTAAAACATATTTGTACGCATACAAATGAATTATTTTAAATTAAACATTGTTTGATATAAACTACGTATTACATACGCGTGGCAACGTCAAATTTTAGACATATTTATACGTATATGAATGAACTATCTTAAATTAAATATTGTTTATATAATAATGCAAACTACGCACTTTATACAATTAACGATTTAAAATTATTACTGTAAAATGCATTTGCACGCATATGAATTAATTGTTTTAATATAATATTGTTAACATAATGATATAAACTACATACGGGTGGCGATTTAAAATTATTAATTTAGAACATATTTGTAGACATATCAATTAACTATTTTAAATTAAATATTGTTTATATAATACACTTGTATTCACGCATAAATTTGTTATTGTTTATCTATCACGCCTCCATTTCTTAAAAATTACATTAATAGTAAGTGAAAAATTTTTTGCAATTCAAATTCAAACATACATTTGTATTTATAGGGGAAAACATCTATAACAAATATTTTCCACTTTTATGCTATTACATTAATATAGACTTTAGTTTGATTTTTTTCGGCACATTGATAAATATTTTGAAATTATATTTTTAATCAAACTGTATGCTAATTAGTATATATTTTTGTTTAAGATTGTTTTTCTGAACAATAGTAAAATTAAATTTTTACAATATATATGATGTAGAATTATTCAAGATTTTTTATATACAAATTAAAATCCTACCATTTTAAAATTTCACAGAAAGTCTGTAAAATTATGTTTTAATATATCAAATGAATATTTATTATATTAAAGAAAATGCTTGTTTTAATCATGTTACTTTTTTAAGGAAAAATGCATAAAAGAGTTTATATTTAAAATAAGTATCTTGCACTACATATTTTAGGTACTAGTAATATTTTAATATATAGAAAACATTTAAGATGATATTACTCAAATTTTTTTTTAAATACAAAATGTACAAATCTTTAAAATTAATTGATTTACTAATAACAAGGGGATAAATGTTTGTACGTTATAAGATAATTGATTAACATAATTTATGCAGTTCTCTCTCAGCTTTTGCTTAAGGCGCATACTGCTCTAACTGTTCTATATTGGCCAAAAAAAGGGGGGCTTATAATGCCCTCCAAGCAATTGTAGTCACCTTACTGACATATACATGCTTTATTCAAAAAAGTTTTGCAAGCTTTTATTTGTCCATGTTTAGAAAGAAGTTCCACGTATCTTTTAAACATAAAAAATAAATTAAAATATATTTTTAAAATGATTAATAAAGAAATTTTACAAACTTTTTCAAACAATTTGTTTTTTAATTTATATAAATGAGTTTTTCCCATTTTAAGTAAATACCACACACATAAAATTTCAGTACTTATTTTTGAGTGTTTTGATAATCTGTTATAAAGAAATAAATTAGTAGAAAAAAGAATTTAAAACAATATATATTTAGTTAATGTTATAATAATAAATAAGATTACGTATGAGAAGTTAATATATAGGAAATAGTTTAGTTCTATATACACTAAACACTTTTCTATTTATTAACTGAATAGAATATTGGTTTATTTAAATTTCATTTTAAATTTAAACTGACATGATTATTATTTAAGAAATAGTAAATGCAAAATAATAATAATAATTGTAAATATAAATAGAAGTTTCATACATATTTTCAAAATTAAAATTTTAAATTGTCGGCTGTAATGCCCATTTTAATTTTTAAATGTAGGCTAATTTACTTTAGAATAAATAAAACTGCTGTTTGTAAGACAATAACTTACAAACCTTCCTTGAAAAAGGCCGGCATATGTCAATAAGGAAACTACAGTGGTTTCGAGGGCGTTATAAGCCCCTTCGTCAGACAAAAGAACAGTAATCTTTAACAACCGCTAAAAATGAACTGCACCCTTAACAACCGCTAAGAGCAAAAGTGGTTGTTAAGAGAACATATTGTTTGTTCTTTTAGCTTGAATAAGGGGACTTAAAAGGCCCTCAAAACAATCGAAGTTACCTAAATGATATATGCCAGCTTTCAAAGAAGTTTTTTAAGTTATTGATTTACTTTAGCCTACATTTTAAATAAGTTATTTATAAGTATGCTAGGTTAAAGTTATTAGGTTTATTATATTTTTATTGCTAAATTTTCTCACGCTTATCTTTTATGGAGGAATGTTTCTGAAAATTTAACTTCAATATTTTTTTTATTTAATAAAATTACATATTTCCTAAATCCTATCTCTAAGCAGTATGCTCATTTCTCGTCTCTATTATTGCATTGTAGATTATTTTAAATGTTGATTCTAAATTGTTTCAGATTTATCTTACATCATAGTAATTGAATTTCAACTTAAATTACTGCCATTTATGTGAATAATTTAGTTGCAAAAACGTTTCTAATCCTCTATCATCACTCACTTTATACAAATAAGTGTTTGCTTTCAGGATGATGACAAAAATCTTGTATTTATTTTCAATTTGAATAAAAAAATTTATATTGACGTGTATTTTTATAAATTAAATACACGAATCTATAAGTAAAATCTTCTTGTATTTAATATGGCTTTATTTTCATTGTGATGTTTTATGTTTGATTTCCATTAGTTATTTTTTATTTGTGTTTTATATCTATTACCTGAGACAAATTTCACATATAATTTTGTTTATTACCAATATTTATAACATCGCAGCCCCTCTAGAATAAAATCACAAAGCATGGGTTGAGAAGAATTGCATTATAGAGTAAGAAGAAAAAATAACATTCACTATTTTATTAAATTAAAAATACACATTGTGAATATTTTTATTATAGTTTCATACAAATGTGAATGAGAGATGTGTTGTTGCACTATAAGTCCGTTCCGGGAGTGCTTTACTTGCGGCAGCTCTCCCACCGGATCACGGCAGTAATCCAGCTGAGTGCCGGCGCAGCATCCCAAAATTTTAACGGCACTTCACTGCGCGAGTTTTAAACTACAGTGCACATGGGAACCGAGCTGTCAAGCGCAGAGCAACATCGGTGCGCTGCTGCAATACCAGCGTTTAGCCCCCGTAAAAAAATCACCCAAAAGAATCCTCCTAGAAAACATCTGTGCGGTGTCACTTGCGATCAAAAGAGCAACAAAGAGAAGCTTCTCTACTCCTCTTTCTGCTCTACCGGAGGATAGAGAGAAGCATCGATATCTGCTGATAACCTATCAATATTTTTTCCTGATGCGAGCGGCGCTTCGTTATGGATTTGAGCCACCAAATTCGCTAGGAAGGAACCTAGAATATTCATAAGCAGGATGAAATAGCAAAAAGAGCTAAAATTGCCTACCTGCAGCTGCGGTAAGTCGAAGTTTTTCCAGAATTGTATCAAAGACTGTACAGTCGCAGCCATCTTTGCCCAAGACGAATGACAACTAATTGTCCACGTGACCCAGCATCCTTTTCGTAGCCTCGTTGTCAGATAGCTTTGCGAAATGAAAGATAGAGTACGTTTTGAATGGAAGATGGCTGTTTTCTCGTTTCAAAACAACTGTTTTGTTTCGCTTTAATTATTTATTAAACAAGCTTTTAATTTGGAAACTAAAGTTTTCTTACGATAAATATAATGTGCATCTCACTCGAGTCTGTTAGCTGAAATATGCATATCAAAATACTGTTTGTTTATGGGCCCTGCTGACAAGTGAATATACCCACTTTTTGTCTTTAATAATACCTAGTAATTCGAAATTAGGAATCAAATATGCACCCTAATCAATATTTTAATTGTGATTCTACTCTGTGCTTATACAGTGATAGCAACATAAATTATTTTCCCAATGAAACATTTCCTTAGCTCCTGTAATGTCTTGTGTTTACATTTAAAAAAATTGCACCGATTTCATCTTGTACTACTTTCCCATTATAGAAAGGCAATGTTTTGATTTATTTCACGTTAACTAATATGTTTTTTATATTTTATTTATTTTAAACTCTGCTATTAAATGTTTTCATTTCATTTAGAGCGTGTGTGTATTTGTGTCGATCACATTTGTCAACTTTGACACAAAATTGTATTTTTATTACATGCTATGTCGATTAGTAGTCGTATACGATGGACTAGAAGCGTAGGCAATGTTACGTATTTGAAATTTAAATGAATCAATACCTCTTTGAGATATTTTCTGATAGGAGTTTAAAATGTGTTTTATTCATGACTCGATTCAAATACATTTTAACACGTTTGTAGGTTTGCTTGTACGTCTTACTACTGCGACATTATATTAGTTTATTATGCATACATCCTCAGAGGTATGACAAATTAACTTTTCTCATGTGTTGACCTTCATTTTATCTTTACTTATCTTCTGTATGCTTGCCTATACTAAGCTTTCTAATGAATATGAATACACCTTTACTTTCCTTATTTACACTGTTAATTCTGAAATCCAATATTCTGAGCTTAATTTTTGACTATAAATAGTATTCTTATATTTTAACCGTGTTATGGATAGATGATATTTTTATTTAGGACTGTTATTATTATATATTTAAAAAAAATAACTAGAATGTAATGGCATCACAGTTTCGATAAAATTGTTTAAATTGAACTCAAGATTAGCTCTATAACAAGCGTACATCATACTACTTTTCAAATTAGCAGATAGTACCAAGAAAATGCAGTACAAATAAAACTCATTCATCGCTGCATTTACAATCGCATGCTTATTTTTTATACTTTGAGCCCACAGTACTTATTTATTATTTATTCATTTTGAGAAATATCTTAATTATTTTGCTATGTTATTTAAATTTGCAACAAATTTTGTTTTGATAGTTTAAATAGAAATGCATTATATTTTTATAAAACTTTGCTCAGAATGAATGTGGAGTCGAGTCATAACAAGAGATTGGAATTTGCATTATGATAAGTATTCTGCTAGCAATTAAATTTTGCAGTTGTCAAACTTTAAACAAGCCCATAGTTTTCCTTTGTCTAATAAAAAATTAACTCACAAATAGTAAACGGCTAACAGCAATTCTTTATGCCTATAATAACATTAAACAGTAAATTCTTCCCATAACAAAAATATGCTGTACAGTTATAATTCACTGAAATTATCAATAAATATAATTTTTCAGTATTATTTATTTTTGCATAATTAATTATTTTTATCATGATATATTTTAAGTATGTACTTTAAAGCACATATTTGAACAAAGTTTATATTATCAGCAGTACTGAACATAAGTATTTTAGTAGCATATTTACCAGAACCTGCTACTCTGAAAAATAAATCTAAAAGTGCTTTTTATGTCATGTCATGATTCTGCTTATAGGTAGTCAATGTAGGGCCTAGTGTCATTGCATCGCTTTCATTTCATAAAGCAAGCCGAGGATAAGAAATTTTCATATGCCAGGAGTAGAATTTTTTTATATCTAACTAGTACAAAAATCTGTATATTATGGGTTTTTTCCCATTTCAAAATCGTCAATGATTCACTCGCTCGCAGTTTGAAACACCTTCTGATGTGATTTAAATTGATCTTCTCAGTATAAACATTATAGTAGTGCAAGGCTTTTTATTGTTAATGTAATTGTTGTGTCATGAAATTTTGTTGTGAATGCATACTTACTGTGGCTGCTACCATTATAAACTAATGCTACAGCTATACTATCTATGCAAGATAACCTAGTATATTTGAGTATGTTTATATATGAAAAAAATTATTACTTCTACCAAACTGTGCTTACAAGAAAGATTAAAATCAGTCTTCAATGACATAGTTACTGCAGTACATATTTTTGACAGTTTACAATGGCCATACGGGGTAGAAATTTTAAATTTCTTCATTAAAGAAATTAAAGTTTTGTGCAAGTGTATTTATTTAGTGGAATGGACAGAATATAAGCTCACTATATCCTCTCTACATAGGTAAATTTCAGAAGCATTGTTAAGAGTCTGTCAAATTGAAGATAAGTTCAAAAATTTGTTGCTTATTTAATTTTCTTATTCACCGAGGTCTGTGGAGTTGGAATCAGTAAAAATATCCCGATTCCTAAATAAAACTATTTAAACATAGTTTTGTATCATTGGAATATTTAATTTTGTAATTGTTTTTAAGCAACAAATTTAAAAAATATCAAATGTTTACCAAATAAAAACTTATTAATATTAAAAATTAATTATTTGTGTCAGTATCAAAGATGATATTAAAAGACAAAAAGAGTCATAGTCAATCATTAAAAAAAGAGGAGTCGAAGGTTTGAGGTGCCAACTCAACTTTACCCTCTTTCCCCTCCAAATAGTGCTTTTGTGATTTCAGCTGCTTTATTCATATAAAAACAACTTACAAAAATGACTAAAAATCAGCAAAATTAGATATCTTTTAAAGTATGAGTTATATCTATTAAAGAGCTACATTTGGATAATTTTGATCCCGAATTTACCATTGATAAATGTCATTTTTCAACCGACTAAAGTAAATAAGTCAATAAAGAAAAATAAATGGTTATCTACTTTGAGTATGGTTTTTTTTTTTTTTTCTTACAAATCATTATCAGCGTATGTAGATACTATTTTTTGTGCTTGCATATAAGACTTTACTGTTATGTGTATATTTATGCTATTTTATTTATTTTAAATAATGATTACATAATGACAGATAAATTTTAATGCAATTTTTTTCCGATAAGAAATAATGAATTATGCATTGCTGTTCTTTATATTGTACTTCAGTTGAAAAAATAGAAATTTCTCTCCCTGGCTAGCCATATTTACTATCAATATTTCGCTGTTAATGTTTAACTTCATATCAAGCAGGCATTTGTGATAATTGAGATTATTATAATTGGCGTTTATGTTTTAATTGGTTCATAGTTTTGTTTAAGGTGCAGATCCTGCTAAATCAGAGTATATGTTACACTTTCATGGATTTCTAATTAATGTAACATAAATATATATGATAAGTACTGTAGTTTCCCCAGTAACAGATTTGTACACCCTACTATTTACTTCAAGGGATACAACAAGAATTATTCCTCCTTATGTCAATACTATATACTTCCTCCTTATGTCAATCTATAGTTGCCAATGTTGATATTATTTTTAAAACCAATTTTCTCCTCCTAAGGTTGGGAACTTAGTACTGATGTTTATTCACTTGAAGAACTTAGTTCTCAAAGACTTATAAACTCAAGGTATGTATACAGTGTGTTGTTATGAATTTAAGTTATATCTGTATGTCCACTGTCAGGTTTTCCTTATGCACATCAAGATGGCCACCAATTAATCAGCACCAGGGTCTCGCCCAAGTGACTTACCTACCAAATTTTATGAAATTCGTTTCATTAGTTTTTTAGTTAGAGTGGATACATACATTGCACAGACAGACAGACACACACACAGACGTCACACTAAAAATAGTTTTTTCGTATTCTAGAGGTCTCGAAACGTGTAGATCCGTCGAAAACTCGAGTTGCGATTTTCGGTATGATTCCAATACTTTCCCTATACATTGTCATGTATTGCAGGGAAAGTAAAAAATCTGATGTGGGCAGCACATAACTTTCCCTGCTGACTCATATTCATGTTCTCTTCATTTCTTTTATAATTCATTAAATTAAGTTTAATTGCACAAAATAACACTAAATTTGTATTTCTAATTCATTTTTTGTTTTTATTTGGTAATTGGACATTTTTCCGAAATCGGTATAACAAAAATGCAAGAAATCTCAAATATCTTGAGAACGGTTAGTCCTAAAGTATAATGAAGTGAGTTATATTCTTTTCCTCATCAAAAATTGCGTATAAAACAAGAATTTAATTGATACATTTAAGCATACACTACTTAGTCTTTTTTTTTTAGATTTTGGTTATTTTAGTGGGCTGTTTCATAAAAAAAAGGCAGTTTGTTTTTTTCCAAATCCTACCAAAATCTAATCAGCACCAGAGTATCCCACAAGTAACTTATCTACCAAATTTTGTGAAATTTGGTCAATTAGTATTTTAGCTAGGGTGGATACACGAAATTTTTGCTGGCCATTTCCTAAACAAGGGCAGGTTATTCTTTTCTGAATCATACCAAAATCTAATCAGCACCAGAGTATCCTACAAGTAACTTATCTACCAAATTTTCTGAAATTTGGTCAATTAGTATTTTAGCTAGAGTGGATACATGAAATTTTTACGGACCATTTCACAAAAAAAGGCAGGTTCTGTTTTTACGAATCCTACCTAAAACTAATAAGCACCAGGGTCTCATCCAAGTGACTTACCTACCAAATTTTATGAAATTCGGTCCATTAGTTTTTTAGTTAGAGTGGATACATACACTGCACAGATAGACACACACACACAGGCATCACGCTAAAAATAGTTTTTTCGTATTCTACGTCTTAAAACTTGTAGATCCGTCGAAAACTCGAGTTGTGATTTTCGGTATGATTCCAATACTTTCCCTATACATTACCATGTATTGCAGGGAAAGTCAAAAGAAAATATGAATATGAGACGTAAACATAAAAATCAAAGGCAGATAATATGGACTCAAAGAAACAAAAAATTAAATGTGGTCAAGCCATACCACAGAGAAAAATGAAGTCATAGACAAATCATTAGCTATATTACTGGAGTTTTTAACACTTTACAACATAGTTGAAAAGTGTTTATAACTTTGTTCATTCTATCTGTCTGTCCATTCACATGATAACTGCCGTAAAAATGAAATTTTAGAATATTGTTCAGACGGTCTGTGGGACATATGATAATGTAAATGAATAATATCGCCCAATTAGTTTTGGATTGAACCGGGATTGAAAAAGTGAAATACATTGAACCCTATGGAATCTAATTTTTCAAATATTTTTTAAGTGCATTTAAAATTCACAAATTGCTTCGAAAATTTTAGGAAATATTCAAATTATCCCATAAAATGTATAAAAAAATTTCAGCAAAATATGTTCGGTAGTTTTTTAAATAAAAATTTAAATAATAATTACACCTATATTATATGAACAGATCACGTGACCCACTTCAAAATAAAATATGGTATCCATCTTGTTGTTGTTGTTGAAACCCAGACCGTCCGACCTACCAGAAAGGTGTAAGGTAACTGTTTGGACGGTCGGGAAGTGCCACCCAATTTAGACTGGAACCCAGTGGGGGAGGCATCCACAGGGACCGTACCCTCCTTCCCCTACCACCAACCTCTCGGAAGGACTTTCGGACCCACATGTTTAACGTGATCGTACTCCGCATGAACACGGCGGCAGTTTTGGCAGTGGCTGGAATCGAACCCGGGCCTACCGAGTGCAACTCCAGCGCGCTAACCAATGGGCTACCGCGCCCCCGGTATCCATCTTGTGTCAAAATCGTGATTTTTAAAGTTCTTTTTAATTTATATTTAGTGTTGCATCCGTCCTAAAACTGCTTTATTTTTATTTTTTTTATTCTGTGCATCTATATACTGCACCAACGCAATTACAATATTTGAGTTTAAATGATCATACAACTTTGATTATTTCTACAACGAAACCTGATTTTCACGTATGTGGAGAATGTAAACATATCAAGCTGTAAGATGAGTTGTATAAAAATTGCTGAATTTCTTTAACGCAAAATTATTTAGCTCTGAAGTCTCCAATATAGCTGATATGAATGAAACATTCATTGGTTTTACATAGAGACGCGGACGATTCTATAGTATTGCGTTTTTCGATGCACTTTTAAGCATGGAGTTAGAAAATGCTTTCACCTCCATGGTTGTATGTTTTTAAGTAAAAATAAATTATTGTGCTATTGTGATAACTTTAAAAATATCGCCGTTGATTGAAAGGAATGGAAAAAAGTTTACGAATGAAATAGTCACTGCTTTTATATTAGCCAAGCGATTTATATTTCAATGCCGTTATTTGAATAAAGTTCATTTGTTTTCGATGAAGTTTTCAAATATAATAAATTATTGTAGTACTATGATAATTTAAAAAATATCACCGCTGAATGTATCGCATTTTAGTGATGTTTAAATAAAATTGCATTGCAGTTGGAAAGTGTTTCATAATTAATGCTTTATGCATGATTGATCTTTCTTGTTATTAATATGAAAAGATTCAACGAAATCAAAAACTGAAGAGCAACACACACACACCAGTTTGATTTTTCTTCTGCGTCCATTATTCAAAAGTGCTCTTCAGTTTTCAATGTAGAATTGAATCTTTTCATATTAATAAAAACTCCAGTAATCTAGTTAATGATTGATCCATGACTCCATTTTTCTCCCAGGTATAATTTCACCATGTCTAATTTTTTGGTTCTTTTTGTTCATATTCTCTGTCTTTTATTTATTTATTTATTTATTTTATTTTGTTCTTGTCTATGTCTTATGTTCATATTTCCTCATTTCCTATTTTTATTATTCTTTTTTCCCTTCATAGAACTTATATAATATCCTTTAGCCATTCCAGTTTGGTCGGCATTGCCTTGTACTTGTTTGGACATTTAGATCCAGACTTTTTGCACTGATAAAGAAATACAGTTGATTTCTAAATGTACATATGCTGGTTTATCTTGATTTGCACAGCATTTTATGTTGTAAACCAGTGTCTTTTATTATTATAGATTACTATATGATATATCTTTAAACAGTCAGCATAAATAACGATAACTTGAGTTTGATTCTAAACATTTCAAGTTGTGTCCTAGAATAGATGCATGGTATCTTCAATATACATTGAATGAACTCTGAACTGAATAAAATTGAATAATTACTATTATTGACTAACTTTGTCATTGACTGGCTTAATTTTTAAGCCACTAAAATTTGAGTCCATTTATAACCGAGGATGGGGCCTTCCCAGAACATGCAAATTACCGAAAACATCTTCGAATGTGCAAATTTCCTGTATAGACATCAAGAACCTGATTTGCATGTTGAATATGTTGGACGAACGTTGTGATCCACTCCCGAGAACAAAGTGAGTCATTCAAATGAATTTGTAATTTGAATTTACTTCAAGTGAATCGTGATTGTTTATTTACGTTTTTCCAACAATCAACCCACTCATGCAAATCACTAAGTCTCGATGCATATACAAAAACAAGAAAAATTCACTCTAAAAGCTAAGACATTTGAAACATGTCAGACTCCTTTTATATCTTAAAGACATAATGATAGAAAAATTTAAATTTTAGCTAGAAACATTTCAAAAGACATTCATATCTTTAAATTTGAGTATACACAATTTATAACATAATGTATGTAATGTGTAAAAACATTTTATCACATTAAATCTGAGTATAAACACTTTAATCATTAATCGTCAAATATAAATATAAACATTTCGAGAAATTTAACTATTATAAAATTTTAGTATAAACATTTAAATTTATTAAGCTTTTGAAATTTTAGTAAGCTGTCAATTTATTGAATCTTAAAACTTAAGTATAACTATTAAGTTTAAATGATGTTTAAATTTAAGTATAAGCATCAAAACTAGTAATAAGTTCAACTCAAATATAAGTATAAGCACTTAGTTTAAGTAACATTTAAATTTAAGTATAAGCATCAGTTATGAAAAACTTGAAATTTAGGTATAAACACTAATCTCTAAATTTTGAAATTTAAGTATAATCATTTTAATATTTTGATTTACATTTAAGTATAATATATTTTAGTATTTCAGTTCAATTTGAGTATAAACATAGAATACCAACAAGTTGGACAACAATACTAAAAATGCGAAATATTCATCTCCACACAGTATAAACGCATTAGCAGCTAACTTGCTATTGTGGAGTTGAATAAATTTAGGTATATTTATATTATAGCAAAGAGTAAATGAAATGCTACTGCTTTGACACATAATATATACAGGTTACTTTACACCTTTCTGGTAGGTCGGACGGTCTGGGTCTCAACAACAACAACAACAACATAATATATACAACTGCTGCTCAAGTCTCAGGATGAGTCGGACGGTCTGGGCTTTCGACATAATATATACACACAGACAACTAATCTGCCTTGTGCAGGTATTTCAAAAGTTGGAAATATTTCATAAAAACGTGGAAAATGCAAAAACCGCGATTCATGAACAATGTTAAAATCATAAATGAACAACTCACTTCATTCTCAGGAATGAATTGCAGTGTTCTTCCGACATATATATGTAGTTTCTGAACTTCAGTAAGATCTTCATTTACAAAAAAAAAATAAGTGGTAGCTTGCATTCCTCACTTTTTCCCTTATACACCTGTCAGTAATCAGAATGTTTCTTATGTATGGTTAAGATTTGTTGTGTTCAATGAGTGATAGATTTCTTTAACAAATTCTGTAGTTATAATGTTATATACAAGGTAGGATCAAAAAGTTCGGAGACTGTGCTGATATCTCCAATGCTGATTGGAGGAGAGAAGAACTATTTTACCATGGCGTAGAGGCACATGTGATGTGAGATGTGAAAAGGAAGAAGCAGGTCTGCAGTGCAGGGTTTTTCTAGACAATGCATGTCAGTGAACTGTAGTCGTTCGCGTTCATCGAAAACGGAAATGGCGTTTGAAGAACAGTGTAAGAAAATCAAATTCTGCTAGCGTTTGGGGAAATCGCCGACAGAAACATTGCATATGTTGCAGCAGGTGTACAGTGAGAGAGCAATATGTCGTGCGAAGGTGTTTTCATGGCACTCCTGATTCATAGACGACCGTGAATCCGTAGAAGACAATTTACGGACTGGGCAGCCGTCAACATCAATTATGGTAGACAACATTCGAAAGTTGGTGGAAATTGTGCGTGCCGACCGACGTCAAACCATCGACGTCATTGCTGAAAAAGCAAGAATTTTGTACGGGAGCTGCCAAGCTATCCTGATGGACAAACTGAACATGCATCATGTGTGTCAACACATTGTACCAAAAATACTAACCAAAGATCAGTGTGATGAGCGCATGCCAATCTGTGGAGAACTGATCGACATTTCTGACAAAGATCCGACATTCCTTTAAAAAATTATCACTGGTGATAAGACGTGGTGGTTCTTGTATGACCCATAAACGAAACGACCGTCCTCACAGTGGAAGTCACCAAAGTCAAAAAAAGTTCCGTTTGGACCGTTCAAAGGGAAAGGTAATGCTGGAGTGTTTTTTGACCAGAAGGGCTTAGTTCATTACGAGTTCATACCTGAAGGGACAACAGTGAACAAGGAGAGATACACACAGATCTTGGCTCGTCTCCATGATGCTATCCGCCAGAAACGCTCAGAACTCTTGAAAAGCAAGGATTGGGTGCTGCAACATGACAATGCCCCCGCTCAACAGTCTTTCATAATGCAGTTCATAGTCACACTGGCCAAACTTGGGATGTCAACGCTTCCACACCCTCCCTACTCACCTGATCTCGCCCCATGCGATTTTTACCTGTTCCCCCGTCTTGAAAACGAACTCAAAGGACACCGTTTCAAGAGTGCATCTGAGGTTGAGGAAGCTGCGACGGCCGCACTGAAGACCATCTCATCCAAAGGCTTCCAGGAATGTTTTCCACAACTGTATTCACACTGACAGAAGTGCATAGCTGCAGAGGGGGAGTACTTTGAAGGTGGTTGTGCGTAACACATGATATCAATAAATCATATCCGTCAAGTAAGCCAGTCACCGAATTTTTTTATCCTACCTTGTAACCTTGTATATATATATCTATGGTAAATCCTGCAGTATGATGCTGCCAGACCAAATTCGTGACAAAAAACCCTGCCCTACTTACAATGTATGACACAATAGCAATAACATTATTAATTGTCATTACTATTATTGCCATTAAATCCCTTGTGTATTATGGTGTGCTTGATAATACAGGGAGGTGGATGTAAAATCCATTTCCACATGACCTGCTTTCTAGACCAGGATTTTCCACTATATATATATATATATATATATATATATATAATTGAAGATTTTTATGACTACTTGTAATATATATATACCCGAGAAATACCAAAGAAAATTGCTTGTAAACTGAAGGTAAAGGTAAAAAAATTGCAAATCAGTAGCCTAGTGTAGCACGATGAGCTATGCAAGAAGTTTGGAAATTGAATAAATGGAATCTAGTGAATATAAAAGGAATAAAATGAATATGAAAAGCATTTCTGAAACCATGTACGTTATCAAGGGCCATACATGTTTCATTAATGCTGATTCTACGTTTCTGTTTACACAACTGTAAAATGTATTACAGAAATAATGTAAATATATATATATATATATATATATAAATAAATTAAAATAACAAATACAAAAGTGCAGGAGTGATATATATATATATATATATATATTATTATTATTATCTAGTTACTATATATTATATATTATTATCTAGTTGGATATATATATATTATTATCCAGTTACAAGAAATATATATATGTATATATATATGCTCATTATTTATTTGTAAAAAATATCATTATTCTATTGTTATGTATCGACTATTGTTTATTCAAACATTTTTTATTCATATGAGTTGGGGCATTGAATTTAAACAACTATACCAAGAGCCAAATATTTAAATTCCTCTAAAGGGGCAAGACAAAGAACGTTTGCCCTCTTTTGTCATAAATTAACCCTAGGGCCTGAATAATGCAGGATCATGCGGGGCACCCCCATATCTTCTTCAACCCAGACCATCACATAGTACAATGTGTAGGGTAGGTATTGTGACGGGATTGAGAATTTGAGTTCTTTGACCCAGACCATCCAATCTACCCGAAGGTGTAAGGTATCTGTTTGGATGGCTGGGAAGTGCCACCCAATTTAGATTAGAACCCAGTAGGGGGAGGCATTCCCCACAGGGACCATACCCTCCTTCCCCTACCACCAACCTCTCAGAAGGACTTACGGACTCACACGTTTAACGTGATCGTACTCTGCGTGAGCACTGCTACAATTTGAACAGAGGCGGGAATCAAACTTGGGCCATCCAAGTGCAATCCCCACATGCTAACCACTGGGCTGTTGCATTCTGGGTCTCCTTATCAGAAAGGTCCCAATTTATACAATTGCAATGTAGAAAAATTAATGGCTACTTCTGGAAAAAGTTTATACCATTGGAATAGGTTTGCCCACTGAAAAGATTCATTTAGGGATAAATAGGGATTCATATAAGTATTACCATACTAATTCAAGATGTAGAGCATGTTGGCTTCGAAGCTGTGATAAGGAAGTTGCCAATAATTTAAATTCAATTAATATATGTAAAAACTTCATTGTGTATACCTTTTTCTAGAATGCATGTATTTTTTTTTTTTAGTTCATTTCATATATGTGGAGAGGGGCCCTGATGATGTTGGCCCCGGGTCCCAGTTCGGCGAAGTCGGACTCTGATTAACCCCTACTTATGTTCTACTTGTTGAATAAAATAAAAATAGAATGAGATTTAGTTACTATTTATTATGTCTATATTGCATGTGAGCACATTATTATTGATTTTCCTACTTTTTACTTTTGTATAGTTATCTTAACTTTGCCTTTCAACTATTACAGTTTATACAAGAAATGAAAGATATTCTAAAATGTAAAGATGAGGCGAAGTATAGAGTTACAGCTCTAAAAGCAACAGATCAAAGTAAAGGTAAGCTAAATGATTAGATTTTATTTTATTGAATATGGTGTACCTAAATCTTCTAAAAAATAATTACCATAATTTCCAGAAAACTGCACAATTATGAGTTTCAAAATTATGTTTTAGCCATATGTGATAATGGTTCTTCCTTTGAGTTATTTATACACACAAATTGGTTCCTTAGCGAGCAAAAGTATTATCACAGAGTTTCTATTTTGACACCATCGGAAAGATTGAAGAATTACATCTGTAGAACAAATCCTTCATATTTTTTTATTTCTTTTTTAAATACAGCAAAATTTGCATATTTATTAAAGAAATGCATTTGAGATTTTTGATTGCCCTGAGATGAGTAAATTGAGATTTTCAATTCCGCTCATGAAAGAGCTTCTTTCCTCTGTAGCTAGTGGACTTTTCTGTGCATACCTGCCTTGGAACTCATGGTGAGTTTTAAGCCATGCCTTCTCTTCTATGGAAATGAAAAGGGTTTTTTTACATTCTACATTCGTGGAAAGCATGCATGGGAATTTAGTTTGAAACCTGAAAATAATTTAGCAACAGTTTGAAGAGGCAACTCAGTAAATGTATTATTTAGATAGCGGGTGTTTATTTAGGACTTGAGCAATGTTAGGTAATTCGTTCTAATAATTGTTTATTTATTTTTATTTAGAATTTAAAATTACATTTGAAATTTATACTTTAACCAACCATAATTTTTTTAAGGTAGAATCAGGATCAATTGATATTGCTTTTATTAAATTGAAATCAATATCAACTGACTCGGGCAGGGTCATCAATTTTATTCATTAAATAGAGTTGTTGTATTGCCAGCAAGTATGTTTCATATGCAATGTTTTCATGCCCAAACGGAAAATCTATATTAAAATAAACCTCAGAAATATTTAATTTTATTTAATACTAGCAGTACATCAGTTCTTCATACGGAAAATATAATATAAAGAAAGTTAACATTCACAATTATGTGTAAATTCCTGTAGTATTCTAAATGACTTTGTTATTCAAAATATTCTATTAAAATATTTAATTTAATTCTTCTAAAAAAATGCATAAGAATATCTGGGCTCGATATACTAAATTATCTTCACAGGCAGATCTGAAAAATAAAGCATCCTGGTCCAGTTTGTAAACAAATTTAGAAAAAATATTTTTTAATTCTCACAAAACGTCAGAGATTATCTGGAAAATCATATTTAATTATGCGAAATATTGAGTTTTAATCAATTCAGTGTCATTTTGATGAATTTAGCATCATTTTATCAATTTGACAACATTTTAAAAAATCTCCAAATTCATCACCAAGTGGGACTGTCGAACTAACAGTCCAACTTGGCGACAAATTGACGAAACATCATCACATGCTATTCCCAAACAAAACACAATTAATTTCATTTATTTAGCAAAATTTTATCAATTTCAAAATATTTTTATGAATTTACAAAAATTTTTATCAATTTATCGACATGTTAAAAATTCGCTAAATGTGTTACTAAGTAGGACGGTTGGACTGACAGACAAATGCTACCGAAACATCATTTCAGTACTCTCTTCTAATAAAACAAAATTAATTTCATTGATTTAGCATTGTTTTTATCAATTTGGCAACATTTCCATCAATTTGGCAACGTTAAAGAAAAGTTGCCAAATTAGCGATATCCCACCAAATTCATAGATCTAAATTTGCAGATCTGAAGAGTAAAACATCCTGATCCTATTTGTATATACTACATGAAAACACTAAAATTGTTTTAGAAGATATACCAGTTCTACTCTTATTCTGTTTCAACAATCGTCTAAATGAGTTTATTGGCTAAACACAATATATAAGTTTGAAAACTCTTTGCCAAAATAAATGAAAGTGATGAACGCAGTCTGTAATTAATATAATTAAAAGAAAAATCAAACCGTTCATTTATGAGATATATTTTTATATCCATTTATTACTTTCCTTATATACAATAATGTATAAGGAAAGTATTGTGATGGGGTTGAAAATGCGAGTTTTCGACGGGAGAGCACATTAGAGCACGTTTCAAGCGACGGGAGAGCACGTTTCAAGCATCCCTGATCACGAATCAAACATTTTTTAGGTGATGTCTGTGTGTGTGTGGAGACGATAACTTGACAAACGAATGGACCGATTTGAACGAAATTTGGTACAAAAATTTCAATCTGTGAATACTGAAATCCTATTGTTTTTATACACAATCAAATGTTCAGAACCCCCCCTCCTAAATTTTCGAGTGAAATTTTAAAAAATCAACAAAAAATCGAAACATCTAATAAAGTTACGCAAATAAACACTTCTTATGTAATTTTTCATTAGGAAACGATTAACATAAATTTTAGAATGCTAGCATAAACCGTTCTCGAGATATTGCATATTTTTCAAAAAAATTATCAAAAAATTATATAAAATAAAAAAATATATATTTCCTGTTGAGAAATATGTTCACTTTTCATATCTAATATCATGCGATAAATTTAGTGACATCATTCTCGTCGATCTAGCTCGTTCCATTCATGAAAAAAGATACTTTGAGTAACACTTTTGTATTTGCACTCCAATAATCATTTATATGCTATAAGAATAAATTATTTCTCCATCCATAATGCTTGGCGGATTTTGGCGATGAATTTAGCAGAATATCGCCAACTTGGCGACTTTTTTAAATGTTACCAAATCAAAGAAAATCTCGCCAAATGGATAAAAATGACGCTAAATCAATGAAAATGATGACTATTTGACGAAAATTCAATATCTTGGAAAAAATATAAGTATATACTATAAGAATAACCTATTTTGTTTCTACTGTAAAAGTAGTAAATACATTGCATATAAGGAAAGTCATGTGCTGCCCACATCAGACTTTTTATTATTCCAATCAAAAATTTAATAATAAACATTAACAAACACATTTAATTTATTTGTGTTGCTGAGCAACATTATATAAGAAAGAATCTTCCTCATAAAATGTTGATAATTAAATAACTATGATTTCTTAATACTTTTCATTGTTGATTTAAGATCCTGTAAAAAATAAACTATCATGATAAAGTTTGCATTTAAATTCATGTTTCAAACCTACGATTTTCAAAAGCGATTAATAAGCGTAATAAACTCCAATCAAACAAACTCCAGATAGAATTTTCTTCAAATAAATTGGCAGAAAAAATATCATCTACATAATGCTATCTCTATGGAAGGTTTAATTGTTTGTTTTTAATTAATATATCGGCAATCCCTGGTCGAAACAAGGAGTAAATTTTAAGTGGGGCTATTTCAAGGCTACCCACAAAATATCATTAAATTCAGTTCAGCCGTTCTCCCGTGATGATGAGACAAACAAACAGACAGATTTTCAATTTTATTTATATAGACTAGAAAATGTACCTGACATTGCCTGGGAGTTAAAGTGGCGATTAATTGAATTCATTAATGTAAAAGCAGACAGAATTCTTTAATTCAAACACGTATGCAATCATGCACAATAATTCGTCAATATAAATGCAACACACAGATAACTACTTTGTTGTCCAACTGCAGACATTCTTGATGAATCATCATCTGTCTCTATAAATAAAATGATTTTGAAATCGAAAGTAAAAATAAATTTTTATTAAAAGTTTACATTCGATTTAAATCAAAATTTCAAGACACACTTGTAATATTAACTTGACCCACCACTCACAATGAAATTATATTTTGAAATTCTATTCAGTATTTTTGGAATATTTCTTGGAAAATTTAAAATTTGAAGATAGCAAAGCACGCACTGTCAGAGTCAATAAGTGTTGGCTGGGTCATGAAAGTACACAAGTCCAGTTTTAAAGAAAAACTTCGTTCACTTTATTTGGTGAAAAACACAACTCGGCATATTACACGTACCTGGTAATTTTCCATGCCGAAAAACATCAAAAATATACTATGTACAAAAGATTTTCAGTTGTAAATGACTAGACAGAGATTCCTTGAAGCATTTGGTAGTAAGTTACTATACTACCTCTATCACTTGCTTGTATTTCAGCCACCATCACTTGGCAAAGGGAAACCAAAGGAAAGAACATCAGGAAAATATTTAAAGCGGCTTCCGAACGTTTGTAAGTAAATTTAACGTTCAATACATGCTGGTCCAAACTGACCACATCTGCATCCGTTTCGACTATTCACCGTCGTCAAACGATATTCCGCAGTACTTCTGTCAAAAACATTTCTGTCTGCCTGCATCAGACCATCAGTGTCTATCTCGTCTGACTTCTTCAGACGTCTGATCTGATCGATCTGTCTGATCTCGATCGACCTACTGATTTGCTTCAAGAAACCTCTGCCCTATATATCCGAGAATGGACAGTTCCGGAAACGCCCCCGGATATGCAAATCAGATGCGTACGCATTGAGAACTGATTTGCATGAAACCTCATGTTGAAAAACGTCACGGTTCACGCCGGTGAACGGGAAGAGTCGTTCATATTAAATTTGCATAAACGCCCGTTCACGGGAACGTGAATCGCGATGTATTGATTATTTCCAACAATATTAATGTGCATAATTTTCTGCTGCTTACTATTTATAGATTGTGCCCTTAAAACTAGTTTTTGCGGGTAGACCTGCAACCAAACATGCAGCTTGAAAAGTAAAGGAAACCCAGCCCACTACTATAAAAAATAAAGGAAACCAGACTCAAAATCTACCTGTTAAATAGGTAACCTGCAGGACTCTACTTAAGCATCATGAGCTGTATCTAATACCTGTCAGAGATACTTTGAATTTTATTTCTGCTATCCATCTATTCAGGTATTCATATTGGAGAAACTAAATGCACCTTTAGTTGCATTACTCGGTTATTTTACCACAGCACTCTAATATTGAAAGTGGGTTAAATTAAATTATTTGTAGCCCTATTTAGAAGATGTGCAATAAACTATGTATACTTTTAAAATGTTTTCATCTATACATTTATCTATACATTTTCATCATTTTTTCAGAAAATTTACACTTCTCACAATCATAGTGGTGTCTAATGAAGTTATTTCTAAACAAGACCATTAGCTACTCCAAACTTATAAAACAAATTAATAGATTTTGTAATTGCTTGCAAAAAACTCCAGCAAATCAATCCAAGAAAAGTTTTGCTGAAGGAATTCTCTCACTTTGTGAAAAGTGCTAGGAAAAAATCATTGTTATGAAATTTACACGTATTACTCTTGTTATTTCATTCTTCAACTGAGTAACCTGAACATAGTGGGCAGGTATGTACAAGGAGCAGCAACCTATTAAAATATTTCAGAGCTATTGAAAGTTAACATCTTTTTCATAAAAATGGCCATATTGGTCACTGAAAGCAGTTTGTCTGCAGAATAATTAGCTGATTCTAAATAATTATTTACATCATTATTCTTTTATTTACCTTTTTTTATTATTATCATTTGGAAAGTTTTCATAGGAAGTTATACTTGCAGATGCATTTTACTTTTATGGAACTCTGGCTTCTGCTAAGTAGCAATTATTCTAAATTATATGCTGTCCACATCTTTATTTTTCTACTAGAGACTTTGTTTTACATTTTCTGCCAGTTTCCAAGTAAATATAGTTTGTTTGTTTTTTTGGTTTTTCTTGTCTAGAAAAGTTTATCATAGTAAATTTACAAGACTGATTTGTGAAAGACTTTAAGAGTAATATTACAAATATATGCATTTATTTATTGTCTGTATTTTGGGAACATTTCCCAGTTTTGCAATCTGTTTATTACATGATTAAGATTTTTATAGTTATATTGTTTTTTTGGGTAATTCCAGGATAGATGCTGCATCCGGTATAGATTACGTCCCCCCCCCCCTGTATTTCGGAAACTTACCATAAGATGGTAATGTAATAAACACTATTGGTGTGTCATTTAGTATTTCAAACATATTTGATAAAAGTATTGTGTTCCTGTGCCTTTTGTCACCTGAAATTGACAAATATCTAAGATGAGTTGTAAAATTTATCATGAAATATTTTATTGTGCTACCACAGATTGTAAATTATAGCTAAAACTCTAGAAATATCAGTGAATTCCTTGTTTAAGCGAAGCCTAGTCTTCGTATAGTGTTTTTATTGTGAACTTGCTATGTTTGAATCCAAGGTCAAGTTGCCGTGAGGTGTGGCATCTCTTCCCTAGAAATGGGTACACTCAAGAGTTATTTGAATAATAAGTAAAATTTTCATAATTATGTTATTAAGTTGATATTCATCCTGCTCCATTGTTTATTAATGTCATTATTTTATCTGTGTTGGTTGTATTCTGAAACTGAGTTTAAAATAAAAAAGCAAACATTTTTTTTGGTACTTACGTATTATCGCAACCATGTCAAAACGTAATTGATGTATCGTCCAATAAAGATCCCGATCGATTCCAAGGACAACATGCAATAAAGTGATCTGTATGAGGACCCACGTTCGAGCGGGCTCGAACTGGTTGGGGGACGTACGCACCGCTGGGACTGTGTCGTCAGACAGGCCGGCTTCGCCGGACCAAGTCACAGAGCATACTAGACTCGCTTCTGGGACTCGCTTCTGGGTTTTTCTCAACCAGTTCAAGCCCGCTCGAACGTGGGTCCTCATACAGATCACTTGGCTGCATGTTGTCACGGTCCTTACGCCATGCGACGGTCCCAGAAGCGAGTCTAGTATGCTCTGTGACTTGGTCCGGCGAAGCCGGCCTGTCTGACGAGACAGTCCCAGCGGTGCGTACGTCCCCCAACCAGTTCGAGCCCGCTTTAACGTGGGTCCTCATACAGATCACTTTGTTGCATGTTGTCCTTGGAATCGATCGGGACCTTTATTGGACGATACATCAATTACGTATTGTCATGGTTGCGATAATACGTAAGTACCTTTTTTTTTTAGATTAATCAACTTTTTATATTTAACAAAATTGCAATTTCAATGTTTCTATCTTTTTTATATTTGAATATACATATTTTTTAAAGAAAAATATTTGGTACGTAAATTAAAATCCATTTTGTTAAATGCGGAAAGTCTCCCTTATGGTGTAACACGCGACTCATCTGGGAGAGATGCCACAATGAAAGGGTTTATAAAATAAATTATAATTGCTTATTAAGAATTTTAAAATTTATTTTATCATAATGCATATGTTTTCTAAATGTAAATAAATTATTATGACTGCATAAGTTTCTTGTTTGTGCGCCATCTATCCCGGATTAATCCTATTCAAGCTTTTTATACAATGAAATGAAGTAGAAATGTTTTGATATAACAAAATATTAAAATAATGGTTTAAGTACTTAGAAATACTACCAATTGCACTAATAATAATAGAAATACTACCAATAAGAAATTTAATCAATTGCAGCTATATAATTACATCTATAATTTTAAGTTATAATTAACTGTAATTTCATCTTTATATATTTAAAAACTTCATGATATTAATATTTATTTACACAAATTTAATCTTTCCAAACAAAAACTGTTTTTCAATACACTGATATATGATATTGATGGGTTATAGCCAAATGCAAAAGTCTACATCAATGTTCTTTAAAGTGCATTCCGCAGAACCCCATGGTTCTGTTTTTTCTACTTATTTTTCTTGTAATTTTACACCTGTTTAAAACAGCTGTAAAATTACAAGAAAAATAACTGCACATATTATGAAAAATTATGAATTTGGTGAATATGAATTCTTTGAAACTATTTCCTATCCCTTAGCAGTGTTCACTGTCACTGTACTGTACAGTTGTTTACAACTTGGTAATAACCTTGCAGCTTGGTTAACTTATCGTAGCAGGTTGGGATGTGTGGCTGTGCATCGTACAATAGTAACAACTAGTGTAATTATCAGTAAACAGTTTATCCCAATGAGTTTGTGTATTGTTTTCTATGGAGTTATTGTTTTTGTTCTTTTAATATTCATTTAACTCTTAAGCATATATTTATTAACTCTTATATTAAATTACAAATGGATCACTAGTTAAAACTGGTTGTTTAAAAAGAAAAATTTAATGATGAGAGGTATAATTTTGATGTTAAAATAATGCTAATTAGTACATTTTACAACAAAAATGTCAAAATTTTTCAGGATATTTACAAAATACATTAAAAAACACTACCCTCGGCATTTTCTCTTTTCAAGGTTCCACCATTAAATTTAATTTTAAAAAGGACTTGCATGATAAATTGGCTTTTGCAGTGGGGTCATAAAAATAATAATATATTTTCTTATAATTGTAATAGAAGGTGAATGTACAATTTATATATGTATAACCAATGGTTGGGAACCATTGATGTACCAAACCAATACATAACCAATGGTTTTGTGATCAATGGCTTCCAAGCAATGGACAATTCCACTCCATTCAAATTTTGGTGCAATAATCTTTCATTCACTTCATTTAGTAGGAATGTTACAAAAATTTGGGATTATGATGTATGATATTCTCTTACATTTATATTCTACTTATTATTTAAGTAAATTTACTTGTATTATAATCAGTAAAGAAAACTTATATTTTTATGAACTTTCGTTCACAAGATATTATTTTAAAATTTTTCATTCAAAAAATCCTTTAGAGGTATATTTTTTGAAGTTGAGAACAGCCTAGAAATGCTGATGAATTAGATACATTTAATTGATTTGTGTTAATATATATATTATTTTGATACCATTTACATTTGGAGCAAAGTTCAAGCTAATTTTCTCTCTTAGACTATATTACTACCATTGGTCTAGGAATTATCACATTTCTCTGCAGAAAATAATGCCATGAAAATGTTAATTTTGAATAATTTAAATTCTAATTATGTGAATGACAAAATGTAACTTTCTATATTTTCCCCCCTACCTCATATATGATCACATAAAATTTTATAACAGTACATAGAATAATAGAATTTTATAACAGTACATAGTACATTTGTGTAATATTGTGCCAATACTTCAATACTCACACCTCAAACATACATTTTTCCAAAAGTACTTAAAATCTTTTAAGGGATCTTAAAATGCGCTTTTCTGCCAAAATCCTGAATTCAACAATTTTCAGGAAAACAATACACTTTTTATACAATTGTATGAAAAACTAATAAGAACTGATTATTAAAAAAAATTGCTATTTTATAAACAAAATGAGTGACACTTATATTTATTTGTTTTTTAGGAATCTCAGAATCCCTACACTACTGTCTTCACATCACTCCAATCCAGCTGCAGTGGTTGAATGGCATACAGCCACCACATCTGGAGTTGTAATAGTCCAGTGAACCATCTCCTGTGATAGCCGATCTCCCATAGCTTTGCTACAAAGTACTTTGACAGCATGCCTGTATGTGGGCAACATTCTGAAGCCAGTTACACTCTATAACAAAAAAATCGATTCACCAAGAAGGAGTTGTACGATAAAAATAATGAAATTTCGTATGCAAAGACATTTAGTTTTTAGTGACGAGTCCCGTTTCCAACTGTGTCCTGACGACTAGGCTTGGGCGATACATCGTGAGATACCGGTATGAAGTCAACGTCGCCATACCAGTTTCGTAAATTACAAGTCGATGATATATCGCGATATCACACTCGATATCGTTACATCGCGATTTCCCAATGTTCATAGCCAGCGCTGGCCGCCGATTTTGGAATCGACGATTCCTGCTTTGGGATTTTTTCAGCGCATGCGCAAATTCCCGAGATCATCATCGCCTGTAAATCGTGATAACCCGATATCACAGACATCGCTATAGCCGATCTTGGAACCGACGATTCCGGTTTTGGGATTATCTTTGCGCATGCTCAAATTCTCAGCGTCGTCATCGCCTGTGAATCGTCATATTCCGATATCGCAGACATTGTTAGTGCCAATCTTGAGGCCAATAATTCCGGTTTTGTGATTTTCTTAGAGCATAATTTCTAGAGATATAGTACGGCGGTACACACGAGTATTGAACAAAACAGTTTCAAACTACAAGAGAGAGAAGAATTTATCCCGGTAAGTTTTATAATTTGTTTTTCTTTAATTAGTTAACAAGTTCTTTTTTACTGTAGTTTCTATTTCACTTTTTTTAGATTAGTTACGGGGTTTTTATGGTCCTTAAAAATACTTAAGAACTTATTTCTGTTAAATGTACGAGTTTACGGGAAAGTACCGTATCTCGTTATGAAATACCATGATCAGTATGTTGGCTGCGGCGGGAACTACTGAAATACGGCAGTTACTTTATAAATTCTTATATTTTTGAATTTGAAATGGCCAAATTTTGCAATTCTGTTCATATTTCCGTGCATTGCTGACCCAAAAGTATCAGTTTGCATCCATTTTCATCATCTAATTATACCATATTAGAGCAATATATATTTTTTATTTTTATAATGCGAGTAAAAATAAACAAATATTTTACTAACCAAAATACTATTTGAATAAATTGTACGATTGCGCAATTCAGTTTTTATTCGCATGCGTTGCCGAGAGTAACACAATTATCTGTTTTTATCCTCTTATTTCACCTTTTATTGACAAAATTATTTTTATATTTTGTTTAAAGTTCCAAGATATTTTTTTAATTATTTTAGCATAAATAATACGATTGCGAAATTCAGTTTGTATTCTGATGCATTACCAAGAGTCCAGAAATATATTTTTTTTCATCCATCTTTTTTTAATAATTATTGCATATTAATTTGATGAAATTAGCATTTTTTATCTTGGCTAAATAAAGTTTTTTAATAATTAGCTTGCATAAATGTTACCAAACCGTAAAAAGTAATGAAAACATGCATAAATACATACCTAGTCCCTTGAAATAAAGAAATATTTAAAACTGTTAAAATAATTAAAAATCTTGTTGAAAAACTGTTGAAACAATTGCTATTTATGAGATGTTTAAAAATATGCATCGGGTCCTTATATTCTATTGTAAGTCCCTAGTTTCTATTGTATTATCGAAACTGAGTATGAACCCCAAGTAATAAAATATTTTACCTGTTTTAAAACAAAATATTATTACTTTGCGGGGAGGTGTACGTATAGAGCAAAGTAACAGACTTATCTAGTTGTCTGTGATGTTTCAATGTTTTTATTTTTATATTTAAAATACATTATAAATGTTATTGCAAAATTTAATTACTGAATTTTTTTACTTCTAATTTTCAGGAGCCCTCTACAGGATGTCTAGATATATTGTTTGCCCAAAGTACGACAAGTTAGTCACTAAAAAAAAGACCAGTAGTTCCATTTGGAGTCATTTCGGATTGCCTGCTGATGAAAATGAACCGATTGTCGATAATAATATTCCAGTTTGCAAGATCTGCATGAATTGTGTCTCAGCAAAAGGAGGAAGCATTTCCAATATGATCAGTCATCTGAAATTTCATCACCCATTAAAATATATGGACATATCAAAAGGCTGTAAACGACGTTTGCCATTTCAGTCAGATATTAAAAATGCTGATGACCCCCATCCCTGTGGTTCCAAAGAAAATGAGCTTTGTACCATGGAGCCACCTGAAGCACCTAGCAATCCTGCTCAGAAAAAGCAGAAAACTTTGCTGGACTTTCAGCCGTTAGATTCTCATTCCTCAAAAGTTTGTACAGATTCAGTAACAAAATTTCTAGCTTTTACTATGCAGCCATTTAATTTAGTTGAACGAAAGCCATTTATTGACATGGTCAAAACTTTAAATTCGCGATACAAACTTCCTAGTCATAAATATTTTTCCAAAACTGGAATTTCAAAATTGTATAATGATACAGTAGAGAAAATGAGACAAGAGTTTGCTGGGGTTAATAAGGATGCAGTATCAATAACAACAGACTGTTGGACATCTTTGGCAAACACCCCATACATTGCAGTCACAATACATTTTATTGACCACCAATGGGATCTGCGATCTGCATGTTTGAGTTGTGCACATTTTGAAGAAAATCATGCGTATGACAACATATGTGATATGTTGACAAACCTTTTGGCGGATTGGGGCTTTAATATTAAAAATATTGCGTGCTGTACAACAGATAATGGTTCAAACATTTTAAAAGCTATGTCACACCTTCAGTTGACGTATATTTCCTGCTTTGGACATAATATAAATATTGGGATTAATCGGGCTTTGGGGCTCTCTAGATTAAAAAAGGCAGTTGCAAGGCTAAAGAAGCTTCAAAGTTCAATTTCACATAGCTGGAAAATGAAACGGGACCTTGCAAAAGCTCAAGAGTTTCTTCAAATGAACGTTGTGACACTTCCCAGTGCTTGTCCGACAAGGTGGTGGAGTACGTTAAAACTCATCCGTAGGTTTCTTGGAAATCAGTTGCCTATATGCAAGATGCTACAGGACTACCCTGATAAAAAGCATCTTATGCCAGAGGGTTCTGACATCGCAGCTTTAGAAGATTTTGTATCCACTACAAAGTTATTAGAAGAGATCACAACAACTCTTTCTGGAGAACAGTACATGACTGCCTCTTCAATTCTGCCTCTCTACAGAAAAATAAAAAGAAGCCTCCAGTTACAAGATGGAGATAGTGACTTGTGCAGAGAAATGAAATTTGAAATATTATCTGCATTAAAGGAACGCTATGGGAAGGAATCTTTGACGTCTATCTTATGGATGTCTTCACTTTGTGACCCAAGATTCTGTCTTAAATTTACAGATTCTGCAGATGAAATGAAAACAATGGCCCTAGAAAAGATGGCTAGCATCTATGCATCTCTTGACGAGTCTTCCACATTCCAACCTCAAACCTCAGTTAGCCAAATGTATATACCAATGAAAGATGGTGTAGTGAAATTACTTGAGGATGAACCTACTGATGATTTCGATTCAACGCTGCTGAGAAAAGGTCCGAAGCTGAATTAAATAGCTATCTGGCAATGCCTAAAGTTGGATTAAATATAAATCCATTAACATGGTGGAAGTTGCACAAAGACTCTTTTCCAGTGTTAAAAACTCATGCCAGAAAATATTTGGCAATCCAAGGTTCGAGTGTTCCTTCGGAGTGAGTATTTAGCACAGGAGGAAATGTAATTACTAGGCAAAGAGCAGCATTGCTTCCAAACAATGCAGAGATGCAGGTTTTTTTGGCTCAAAATAAAGATAATATTTAAATTTTTAATTATTTTATTCTGTTTTCATTCCACTTTTAGACTTTCTGTTAAATTATGAGGTAAAAGAAATATTTACTCTATATGTATAATGTTTTTTTCTTGACATAGGTAATAATGCATATATTATTTGGTTGGTAAATATATACTTATGTATATGAATTGCAGAAAATATTAAAAAGTAATTACACATAGACAGTATGTTTTACATCAAAAGTTTTGAATATCTACTAATGTGCATATGGTGTTATAGGAACAAGATTTAATTTTACTATGTATAAAATGCATGGTTAACATCATGATATATCGTGATATCTGATGAAAATATAGGAGCTCGGTTGTGCATAGGTAATGGCACTCTGACTCGCCAATGAGAATAAATGTTATAATATCATTTTACTTTATCCACAGCATAATTATAATAGGTAAAATGCTTACCTTTCTGTTTGAAGGGCGTCGGGCAATTTTACTTCGTTCCTCCTAAAGTCTTAAAAAATATCAGTTTTAGTGTGTTTGTTTACCATCTTGATATCAGGAATAATTTCGCTTGATTGGAAGAAAAAACATATTATTTAATTAGATTCTGCATTTAAAAATTACATAGGAAAACAAAGAAACAAGCATTTTGCTGCGACATCAAACGAAGCATCGACAACACAGAACAGAACTTCAGTTCGTAAGTGTACCGGTATAGTCTCTTTGATGCGCGCGCAGATTTCTCGAAGTAAACACATTCCTCTTCTGGCGGAAAGGCGAGAGTCAGTGTTTTTGCGTTTGTCAGTCTTTCGTAGCGATGAGAGATCATTTATTTCTAACAGTCCCCCTTGATCTCTGGAGCTGCATATCACGGCTGTAGCAGTTTGGATCTGTGCTTCAGAAATTCAGGCTTTGGCAGTGGTTTTGTCATCATGTCCGCTGTCATTAGCTTAGTTGGAAGATAACTCAACTGGATTACACCCGATTCCTGAAAATCTCTTATGGCGTGGAATCTGATGTCAATATGCTTGGTTCTTGACATGTACTTCGGTGATTCAATCATTTTTATACATGACTGGTTATCTTCGAAAATAGTAATCGGGAGCTGATGAAGCATATCGAGATCTTTGAGTAGGTTGATTAACCACAGTACTTCTTGAACTGCATTAGCAGCGGATATATATTCCGCCTCTGCTGAGGAAAGTGCAACACATGATTGTTTTTTGCTTAACCAGTGTATAGGAGAATCATCAATTAAGAAAAGATTACCACTCGTGGATTTCCGATCCGTTTTATCGCTTGCCCAGTTGGCATCAGCGTATGTTGTAAGAATTGGTTTTGTCGTTGATTTTATTACCAAATTTAGATCCTTTGTATGATTTAGATAACTTATTAGACGCTTTACTGCGTTCCAATCCATTTGACGTGGTTTCTCATTTCTCCGACTTAAAATGTTTATTGCGGCTGTGATGTCTGGTCTTGTGACCGTGGCAATATATAGAAGAGCTCCAATAGCTTGGCGATATTTAGTGTTATTAGGAAGCAGGTTTTCTTCTGTTTCATTTCTCAAATATCCAGTTTCCATTGGTGTACTATAGGGTTTTGAATCTTGCAAATTAAATGTATTTACAATTTCTTCAATCTTATTTTTTTGATTTAATAGATAATCTCCATCATGTTTTTTTCTTATGCTAATTCCAAGGTAATAATTAACTTCACCCAAATTTTTTAATTCATATTGTCTGCCCAGTTCTTTCGTTGTTTTGTCAATTTGTTCTTCTGATCCTGATATTAGAATATCATCCACATATACGATTATATAGATAGTTTCTCTTCCTTTTCCCTTTTTGAATAGACATGGATCAGTAGTACTCTGCACGAATTTTAGTTGTTTTAGAGAGTCACCTATTTTTAGATGCCAGGCTCTTGCGGCCTGTTTCAACCCATATATAGCTTTATTTAATTTCCATACTTTGTTTTCGTTACCCGGGGAGATGTAGCCATCTGGCTGTTGTATGTAAACTGTTTTGTCTAAATCCCCGTGTAAGAAAGCGGTTTTGATATCAATGTGTTGTACGTTATATTTTCTATATGCTGCTCCTGCCAGGAATGCTCTAATTGTGCTGTATGAGACCACTGGTGCGAAAGTTTCGTAATAATCTTCACCGTATTTTTGTGAAAATCCTTTTGCTACGTCGTGAAAATCCTTTTGCTGTCGTGTTTAATTTTATATGTCCATTTTGAACCTACAATTTTTCTTCCATGCGGGGGGTCCATTAATGTGAATGTGTTATTTTCTTGCAAAGATTGCATTTCTTCTTCCATTGCGTCTAGTCAATTTTGTTTCTCTTGTGGGCTCTTAATTTTTAGTACCTCATTATAGTCTCTGGGTTCGACAGTGTTAGCTTGTTGCGCTAAGTAGATGAGTCGATCGGGAGGTACTCCCTTGTTCGATCTCTCGGATCTGCGATGTTGACTAGCGGTTATGTTATCAGAATTTATTTGTTCATCATCTGACGGTGCCTCAAACTCAATCTCGCTCTCTTCGGGTTTTTCATCTGTTTGAGCATTAGTTTTTTTGACTTCACTATCTGTTCCTTCGAATAATTCCTTTGAGCTTAATTCTGAAATTTGCATTGATTTTTCGAGGAATTTAACCGTTCTAGCAAGTGTTATGTTTTTTCCTTCTGTATATATTCTGTAAGCTTTTGATCTGTCGTCGTATCCGACAAAAATCCCTTCTTGGGCTTTTTCATCTAATTTTCCTCGTTTGCTTTTATGGATGTAGGAATATGCTTTACAGCCAAAGACTCTTAAATGACGAAGATTTGGTTTCATACCAGTCCACATTTCGTAGGGTGTTTTTGTATTGGCCTTTGTGGGAAGTCTATTTTGTAGGTAATTGGCAGTGTTTATAGCCTCTCCCCAGAATTTTTTGCCTAAATTTGCTTCTGACAACATAGCTCGTGTCATCTCGATTAGTGACCTGTTTTTTCTTTCCGCTACGCCATTTTGGGATGGACAGTGTGGCACGGTCAACTGGTGATGTATGCCGTTGTCACTTAGATATTCCTCGTATTCTTTACTGACGTATTCGCCGCCATTATCGCTTCTCAGTATTTCTGGGTTTTTTCCGAATTTGTTTGTCGTAAAAGCGATGTATTCCCTCAGTTTACACAAAACTTCACTCTTTTTTGATAAGAGATAGGTCATTGTGTACCTGGAGAAATCATCAATAAATGTTAGCACGTATGATTTTCCTCCTATAGTGGGAGTTTGCATTGGTCCGCATACGTCGCTGTGCACAAGTTGTAGAATATGAGTCCCCCTGTTTTGAGTAAATTTGGGGTATGGCATGTCGGTGAGTTTTGATTTTATACAAGTTTCGCAATTTAGTTCATGTTTACATTCGTTGATGTTTATGCCTTCGGCTAACTGTTTCGATTTAATTTCCTTTATAGAGCCGAAGTTTTTGTGACCCATTCTTCTGTGCCATAATGTAACACAATTGGGGTTGTTACAGTTATTTACCATATATGTAACATTTTTGTTTTGTGGTGTGAGCAGGTCTAGCTCATATAGGTTATTTTTTATTTTTCCTTCTAAGAATATTTCATCATTGTAAGTTAACTGACAGTTGTCTTTAGTAAAAGTTACTTTGCATCCACGCTGTGTTGCTTTTCGTACGGAAAATAAATTAGCTTTCAGTTCTGGCACAAATAGTACTTCCTGTAGCGTTACTTGTCTTATCTCTCCATCCGAGGCTCGACTTTTTATTTTTACTTCGCCTGACCCATAGGCGGTTAAGGCTTTACCGTTAGCAACGATAACTTCCGATTTGTTTTCATTATTTATTTTAGTGAATAGATTCTCATTATTTGTTATGTGGGATGAGGAACCACTATCAACCAGGGTTCCCATTTCAGCGCGAACCCGCGAGATTCTCGCGCAATCCATGAAAAATCTCGCGTAAAAATTTAGACTGCGCGAGAATTTCTCTCTCCAGTTCCGGCCTAAAATTATTTTTTCCTTCAAATTGGATACCGAGAAATCCGATGCCCGATCCCGATCGGGCATCGGCCGAAGCAATCGGCCCGATCCAGATCGGGCCAATTGCTTCGCGACCGCAAATCGCGATCAGTTGCCTCGTTGTTGCGAATCGCGGGCCGATTGCCGAGCGGTCGCGGACCACGATTTCGTAGCTACGTCTGAATCGCAGTCGATCGCGATTTGGGTACACTAAAGTACTACGTGTTTCTAATTAAGAGAGATATTTTATAGAAAACTATAAGTGTCCCCTCAGCTTGCGCGGGTGGCAAATTTGATCAAATAAAATTTTGCTTTTTTTTTTTATAGGATTCTTTCACGGATTTGAATTATGCTCTTTCCGCGTACTTCCCGCATTTTTTGTGTTTTGCTCGAGAAATTTTCTTCTTTCCGCGGACGAAAATCCTTTCCCCCGTACACAGTATGTCTACAGGTTACAAAAATCCCGAAAATGTCGTGAAATTGGCCATATATGCCCAAAAAATGTTACAAAATTTGAACAAAGCAACGAATTTTTTATCAGAGACATTCCTTTCTTACATGATCTGAAAATCTGTTTCTCGGCGATTGCGTAAACGGCGTTCGCATACGGCGATTCCCACATTTTCTGAGGAGAGATGACCAATGAATATCTTTTTGCCATTTTCACAATATATTTGCATCGACTGGATTTTTTTATAATTATGTCGTTTAATATACAAATAATAAAAACCAAACCATTTTTCTACCGTATTATTAATAAAATGAAAGGTTAATTTGCAGCAGCATCACGAAAATCTGCATTTGTACGCTATCCTCGGCATACCTCGTTTAATTTGAAAAATATTTCCCACTTTTCCAATCTGTTTGCATCGACTACAGTGTTTGTAATTGTTTCGCGTTTCATACAGAAAAATTATTTTATAAACGTATTATTTATGAAATAAAGGGCTATTTTGAAAACAAAAAGAAAAAAGTCGAGTCAAACAAAATGGCTAAAATCACATGACTGGCTTGAGATTCAACAAAAGGACGATGCAATCCTTATGTTCTGCAAGTTTTGTAAAAAAAAAAAAAAAATCCATTTTCAAACATAAAGTCAAATTTATTACCTAATTCTATTTGCCTAGTGAAATAGTTTTCGGCGATCAAAAATCGTTAAAGTTTTTAATTGCTATTGCTGCATGAAAATTGATCATAAAATGATTTTAAAAATCAAAATATAAAGTAAATACAGTCGGCCCTCGACTTTTGCAGTTTACAGACAAAAAAATCGTAAATTCGCATGTGAGTCATTTTACATAAAATAACCCATGTAGACGTTTTTATGTCAGCAAATAAAATCATAACGTAAGCATGGGGGAAGTCAGGAATTTGAGTATTTTTGCTAACAAGTGGGGGGGGGGGGGGGGGGGAGAGCTATGAAATTACCAAAAATGTGCTTACTTAATACTTAAACGACTCCTAATTAATTTTTAGAAAGAATGTTAGTAAGAATGTTAAAAGAATGTTAGTTTTAAGAATTAAAAAATTTAAATGTCGAACAATATGAGTTATAGTTAATGCTTTCTTTTTTATTACTTTCTAAATTAGCATGTTAAAAAAGAAATGTAATTTTAAGTGTCTCTCCTTATAACAGAAAATCTCTCCCAAAATTTTTTGGAAGGAGAGAAATTCTCCCCCTCTTTTCCTGACTTAGTGGGAACCCTGCTATCAACGATCCAGCTGTCTTCTTCAGTTTGATTAGTTATGAGCGCTAAGTCTCTAAATTTCGATCCTACTTTATCTACAGTGTCTGAATATCTTTCTTGTGTTCGTGACTTCGCGGCCGGTCTGTCGTTTCCCTCATACACTAACTGTGATGAGTTGTGTCTGAATTTATTTTTATAATCTTTATATCTGCCGGGCTCATTGGTCTTATTCTTTAGACGCCAACATTCAGATTTGTTGTGGTTCTTCATTTTGCAATGTGAGCAGTATTTGTTATCCATTTTGTAGCCATAGGTGTTAGAGAATTTTTTATTCGCGTGAAAAGCCTTTGCCATGTTTTGCGGCATTTCTTGGTGATCCCTACGTCTATTATATTCATCAATCAGTTTGCTGCTAATGAATTCCGGCGTCAATTCATCCTCTGGTCGCGCTTCCAACGCCGTTATCAGCGTTTCGTAACTGGGGGGTAGCGAACACAGAAATAGTGCTGATATATGCGAATTATTTATTTCCTCCCCGATTGCTTTAAGTTTATCCACTGTTTCCAGAATTTTGGTTATATGTTGTTGCATGTTTCCCCTTTCATCTAACTTTATACTGTACAACTTTCTTAAAAGGTATAGTTTGCTGGATAAATTAGCTCATTCGTGTATTGCGCGAAGCGCATTCCAAGTATCGCGCGCCGTGGTGAGATGCTTGACGTGAACGATTTGGGAATCCTCTATACATAAATTTATGAGCGCTCTGGCTTTTCTATCTTTTTTCTGCCATTCGTCGGTAATTGGGTCCGGAGCCACTTCTGTTATCGTTTCTGATAGTTCTTTATTCAATAATGTCATTTCCATTTTAAACTTCCAATTGGAATAGTTGCCCTGGTTTAATTTTTCGATCAAGTGACTTTCCTTGATAGATGCCATTATATTTTTTTTTTAGTTTCCTTGAGAAATATTTTCCCTTTTTTTTTTATTTGCAGTGCGATATTTCCTTTTAATCTTATTCCGAAAAAAAATCACTTTCGGTTTGGAAGTTTTTTTTTTTTTTTTACGAAGTCAATGGGGAACGAAAAAATAATTGTGATATATTTGTATATCAATTTTCTTTTCGGTTACTTATTTTTATGCCCTTTTTCAAATAATAATTTTATTGTTCATGAAAAATGCTGCTATTTTATTTTGTTAGTACCAATTTCTCCAGCGAGACAGGCAACAACTTCAGTCTCATAATCTGATGAAAATATAGGAGCTCGGTTGTGCATAGGTAATGGCACTCTGACTCGCCAATGAGAATAAATGTTATAATATCATTTTACTTTATCCACAGCATAATTATAATAGGTAAAATGCTTACCTTTCTGTTTGAAGGGCGTCGGGCAATTTTACTTCGTTCCTCCTAAAGTCTTAAAAAATATCAGTTTTAGTGTGTTTGTTTACCATCTTGATATCAGGAATAATTTCGCTTGATTGGAAGAAAAAACATATTATTTAATTAGATTCTGCATTTAAAAATTACATAGGAAAACAAAGAAACAAGCATTTTGCTGCGACATCAAACGAAGCATCGACAACACAGAACAGAACTTCAGTTCGTAAGTGTACCGGTATAGTCTCTTTGATGCGCGCGCAGATTTCTCGAAGTAAACACATTCCTCTTCTGGCGGAAAGGCGAGAGTCAGTGTTTTTGCGTTTGTCAGTCTTTCGTAGCGATGAGAGATCATTTATTTCTAACAATATCGCGATGTTACACTGCCGATATATCGCGATATGGAAATTGACATATCGCCCAAGCCTACTGACGACAATCGCAGACGTGTCTGGAGACGTCCAGGGCAGCGTAAGAGTCCTGCCCTTACTATCGCACACCACACATGCTCACAACAGGACGTTATGATCTGGGGTACCATCTCACTTTGATAGCCAGACCCCTTTAGTAATCATTGCTGGCTCACTGACGCACAGCTGTACGTAGACAACATTCTACGAACGGTTGTGTTACCGTTCATTTTGCGACACCCAGACTTACTTTTCAGCAAGATAATGCCCGGCCGCACACGGCACATGTTGCTATGAATTGTCTTCAAGCTTGCCCAACACTTCCTTAGCCAGCTAGGTCTCCTGATCTCTCTCCCATAGAGCACATTTGGGACGTTATGGGAAGGCGATTGCAACCATCTCAGAATGTTGACGATTTAGCTCGACAGTTAGAGACAATTTGGCAAAACATTCCGCAGGACACCATCCGTGAACTTTATCAGTCTATGCCACGCCGGGTGACATCTTGCATCCAGGCCAGAGGTGGATCAATGCCTTATTGACTTCCTTCCTTTGTATATAGTCAAACTCTAAATCATTAAATTGTTCTGAAATTTTAATCGTTTCTTTTTCTATGTATGTTCTTCACATCCACCAATTTTTATCACAATCGGACAACTCCTTCTTGGTTATAAAGTATATATTGCCTATGCTATCACCCCAGCCAAGGATATTTCACCAGTATGGTTATGCCAGACCTCACACGGTGAGACTCTTTCAACAGCGCCTCTATGAAACTCATATCCTCTCATGGTCAGCTAAGTCCATAAACTTTCTATCAATTGAGCATGTCTGAAATATATGCTAAAAAGTCGGTTCTAGCCATTACAGAATGTGAGTAAACTAGCTAAACAAGTATAGAACATCTGGCAGCATCTGCCACAAGACAACATTAAACTGTTTTTTGATTTCATGCAACACCATATATTGCCACCTAAAGAGGATTTACATACCAATTAATATGTGATCATTATGTTGACTCTGTTAAATAATAAAAAGTTCTTTTACAATGAAAATGTATTCATTTTATTTTTACATACTCATTGTGTGTGCGTAGTTATTTATATAGTAACTGAACACTTTTTTTGAGGTGAAAATTTTTTCCAACAAAATGTATTATATTGATGGAAAAAAATCAACATTTACTACTCATTACCCCCACTTGAACTTATTCTATATGACAAATGACAAGCCAATTAGGATTAAAATGGTATTGTCTGGTTTTACCAATGAATAACCTGGTATAGTTTCCCACTCTCCCTTGCCTTTTGAAGAAATGCAATGGTTTACACATCATTTTATATTTACTAGTGAGGCCGTAGGCATACTGCCGGTAAGTAATTTTAAAAAACCAGTTTATTCATGATATATCTTCCTATATAATAATAGACAACACTCAATCTGTGTCTGTGCAGCCCATTGAGGTGAAATAAAGGGTTTATATCTCAGGTCAAAGGCATTGCCACAACTTGATGCAATTGCATGGTCATGAGATTTTAGTGCCTGAAGAAATTCAACGGAAAATTGTATTGAGCTCATGGAATTAGAGATGAGATCATCCCTTTACCTCCATGATTCAGCTAAATGGAAAAATTAATATTGAAGAGTCTTCCCAATTTAAAAAGTCAGGATTTAAATATTTAAGCCATGGAATTAAGAGAGACTTTCTTCCTCCTCTATCTTAAAATTCATGTTTTAAGCAATTAATGTAAAATTGATAGATTAGTTTGAGATGAGTTGTGTGAGTTAGAGAGAGTTAGTCCCTTTTACTTCCATGGTATAACCAGTAATTGAAAACATGAAATAAAAAACTTTGAGATATTCAACTTGATAAATTCGTTGTTGGGTGGTCTAAGGGAGTGTAGATTAATTGCATTATGTTAAGGGTTGGTATAGTATGTGTATTTTGGTAAGGAGTCATATAATAAATATTAATATTGAATGGGAGGGGTGTGACTCCTATACATAAGCATGGAGTCGATGGGAGGAAAGCTTTGCAACTTTAAGAACAGCAAATCTGAGATAATCTTTTGCAACTTTATCCCATCTGATGACTTACTTATCCTTCTAGTACTGTAATAAAATACAGCACTCAATCACTGTCTACATAGCCACAACACAACAGGTGGTTTTATAATATCCGTTTTTGTAAGTAAATTAGAAATGAGTCCAATATTCAGTTTTGTTTTCAGTATCTGACATCATACCCAATGTAAAGCTCCAAATTCTCCATTGATGTAAATAACTTTAAAATGAGTCAAATATCCAGCTTTGTTTTCCGTATCTGATATCATGTGCAACATAAAGCTCCAAGTTCTCCATTAGTGTAAATAACTTTAAAATGAGTCAAATATCCAGCTTTGTTTCCAGTACTATCTTTAATTTTCTTTACATTTTTTATTTGTGTTAGGAGAATAGAACGTTATAAACAAATTAGATATTTCAAAGTACTTTCATAAGCAACATATATAAAAATGCAATTTTCTTTTTAACATTTAAAAAAAATATTATTTATTTTTATTTTTGAAAAAATCAACAGCCCTGAAATTTAAATACTTTGATTAAAAAAATTAGCTTTGTAAATATATTTTTAATAATATCGAGTTTTACGAATATGAATATGAAAAATGTTGAAAATATGAGCTTAATGAAAATAAAATAACAATAGTATTCAACGTGTGTGCTTTAACTGCAGTTGTATTATCAACTGCTTGCATTGAGAATTTTTTTAATATTCCGTATAATATTAACAAAAAATTATGAAATAAATTACTCAAAAAGTATATATATTTTTTCCTCTTAAAACCCCTTACCCCGCCATGAAAAAGTGTATAATTCTGTAGTTTGTAGCCCTTTTTTTTTAATATATGTGCACATTACTTTCCCTACATAATACTACTTAATATTTTTAAATTTTATGTAATATTTAGGTAAATTCTTTTGAGAATGGACAGGATCTCAAAAACTGTTCATATTAGTGTTCTAAAGTTTGTATCATTCGTTTTCTAATGAATAATTGCATATACAGTTATTTATTTAACATTAAATGTTGTAATTTTTCATACGTCCAAAATTTCATTCAAAATTTTGGGGATATTCCTAGTGCTTAATGATATTTAAAGTCAATAGGGCTCCAGTATTCACTGATTGCAATAACTGTACCAAATTATGTTCGAAACTCACCATTTGCTCATGAGATATCCCTTCCATAGGAACACACACAGACATTGCCTCAAAAATGTATGATTCGAGTTCAGACTGATGATGGTCCACAGATGGTGAAGGATGAGCAGTTGAGCACCTTCATGCTATTTTGCAATGCTCTGTTATAGAGCAGAAGTCGGTTCACTGTAATCCTGAGTACTTAACATTTTGTTAATTGTGAGCAGAGTTTAAAGCTCTGCATTGTTACTGAGTTTTAAAAATAATCTTCTACCAGAAAAATTCTAAAATCCTTACTTTTTGAATTTTGTGCTCAAAAGCTAGAATTGCACTTCAATATTGCTGGTATTCTGGGCATCATTCAGGATGCCATGTATATTCTAAAAACAGATATCCCTCCCCTAGACAAAACTTTTAAACTGAGCAAAATGCTATCGGAACAAAAAAAAAAACCCTAAAACACCCCAAACCAATTAGGTAATCCCTGACTTGCCCATTTTCCCTTTTACTCGAACTCCCCATAAATTATGTAAATCTGCTAACTCTGCATGTGAATTCTTAATGTTAAAAATGCTTGCTCCTATTTTCCTTTTCCCTGACATCCCATTCGATAGATTAACTTGCTACCTCTTGAATTTTTATACCCCTCTGGGATAAACTCAACTAATGGCAAAACAGTCAAAATGGTATCCAATGCTACATAGAAGGTAGAAGGCACTTGCTACCTGATGCTTTATGAATTTCCGAGCCATGTACACCATCTCATTGCCTGTCCTATACTGATGAGTAGCAATGGCTACAAATCAATGGTCCACAAGTGGTAATGTGTGTTCAGTTGAGTTGCTATTTTATAGCGCCTTATTATGGGGCAGAAGTCACTTCACTGTAATATTGAGAATTTAAGATTTTATTAACGATAGGCAGAGCTTAATGCTCTGCATCATCACTGACTTCAAAACTCTTGTATCAGAAAAATTATAAAATACTTGCTTTAAGGAGTCTTGTGCTCACTGATCATCTCATCACGTGCCATATGCCAACAAGCAGCAATGATTGCAAAACCATAGTCCACAGGTAGTAATTGATCCATAGTAGAACAGTACATGCTATGGCCATATATATGTTTCAGTGTGTTTCATGCTTTTTGGCATACCTACATTCAACGACCACCTACCTCTCTGCTACTTTTCCCAGATCCTGTAGGCAGTCTCAATATATAAAGGTTTCAGTTTCACTATAGTAAACGTAAAATTGGTAAAAAAAAATTCATTTTAAATCCGTCATAAATAGGATAAATAAAAAAAAAAATCTGATGAGTGCAGGACATGACTTTCCCAACATAATACAATAACTTTATTTCTTTCATAAATGAGAATTAATCATATCCACAGTGCTATGTTTTGGTATTAAATTATATATTAAAATTTTTTGCTTTTCCTGGGGACAATGTGTGAAACTATTAAGTTCCGAATTAACTACACATTTCGTGCAAATCTAACTTGATAATTAGCAACTAGGGGGAAAATTGCTGGTGTTCTCTAAGCAATATAATCCATATATTAAAGGGTTTTAATCGGTAGAAGCTGATGTTGTTTCTCATTGTTTCTTTAATAATTCATTAAATTGAGTTTGATTGCACGAAATTACACTAAATTTGAACTTTTAATTCAATTTTTGTTTTCATTTGGTAACTGAACGTATTTTCAAAGGCGGCATAGCAAAAATCCGAAAAAACTAAATTATCTCGAGAACTGCTACTCCTAGAGTAATGGAGTTTGTCTATTCTTTTCATCGTTAAAAATTACAAATAAAACAAGAATTTAATTGATATATTTGAGCATACGTAGTCCGTTTAATTTAGATTTTTTCGGACTATTTCGCAAAAAAAAGACAGGGCTTTTTTTTTTTTTTTTTTTATCTCGGATGGTACCAAAATCAAATCAGCACCAGGGTAACCCACAAGTGAAATCTACCAAATTTTGTGCAATTTGGTCAATTAGTTTTTTAGCTAGAGTAGATGCATACGATTTTTGCGGGCCAATTTGCAAAAAAAAGGCAGGGTTTTTTCTTTTTATCCCGAATCGTACCAAAACCTAATGAACACCAGGGTAACCCACAAGGAATTACCTGTAAAATTTTATGAAATTTGGTCAATTAGATTTTGAGTTAGAATGGATACATTCATTGCACAAACAGACACACACACGTGTAGATCCGCCGAAAACTCGAGTTGCGATTTTCGACACGATCCCAATACTTTCCCTATACATTACCAAGTATTGTAGGGAAATTAAAAATTAAGAAATTGTTTTGTCTTAGAAAAAGAATGGGCCACATCCACCAGAATGATGTTAATAAATTTATCGCATAATATTGCATATGGAAAATGAAAACATTTGACAATAACTGCTCTTTTAACACTTTACAACATAGTTGAAAAGTGTTTATGACTTTGTCCATTCTCTCTGTCTGTCTGTCCGTTAGCACGATAACTGTCGTAAAAATGACTTTATCAAAATGAAATTTTAGTATGTTGTTCAGACGGTCTGTGGGACCTATGGGAATATAAATGAATAATATCACCCAATTAGTTTTGGATTGAACCCGGGTTGAAAAAATAAAATAGATTGAACCCTATGGGACATCATTTTTCAAACATTTTTTAAGCGAATTTAAAATTCCCAAATTGCTTCGAAAGTTTTAGGAAATATTCAAATTATCCCATAAAATATATAAAAAAATTTTTTAGCAAAATATATTCAGTAGTTTTTTAAATAAAAATTGAAATAATAATTGCACCCTTTATATGAAGAGATCACGTGACCCACTTCAAAATAAAATATGGCATCCATCTTGTGTCAAAATCGTGATTTTTAAAGTTCTTTTTAATTCATATTTAGTGTTGTATCCGTCCTAAAATCGCTTTATTTTTGCTTAAATTATGTGCATACTGAAACAACGCAATTACAATATATTTCAGTTTAAATGATCATCAAACTTTGATTATTTCTACAACGAAGCCTAATTTTCCCTTATGGAAAATGTAAACACCAAAATATGTAGAATGAGTTGTACAAGAATTGCTGCATTTCTTTAACGCAAAATGATTTAGCTCACTGAGTCTGCAATATAGCTGATATGAATGAAACATTCATTGATTTTACAGAGAGAACCAGATGATTTTTTCGATGAAGTTTTAAGCATAGAGTTAAATTACTTGTATCTCCATGGTTTTAAGTTTTTAAATAAAATAAATTATTATAGTATTGTGATGAATGAAAGGAATGGAAAAACGTTTATGAATGAAATGTTGCTTTTATAGAGAGAGCCAGGCGCTTTATATTTCGCTGACGTCATTTGAATAAAGTTCATTTGTTTTCGATGAGGTTTTCAATTATAATAAATTATTGAAGTATTATGATAATTTTTAAAATATTACCGAGGAATGTATCGCATTTTAGAGATGTTTAAACCAGACAATTTATATTTTAATGCCGCCATTTGAATGAAGTTCATTTTTTTCGATGAAGTTTTAAGTTTTCAAATATAATAAATTAATGTAGTATTGGGATAATTTCAAAACTATTATCGAGGAATGTATCGCATCTTAGAGATGTTTATATAAAATTGCATTGAAGTTGGAAAGTGTTTCATAATCAATGTTTTATGCATAATTGATCTTTCTAGTTAATTTTATATAATTATTTTGAAAAATTTATTTGGAAAACATGCAATATCCTGAAAACGGTTCAAGCTTGAATTCTAAAGTTTATATTATTCGTTTTCTAATGAAAAATTACATATGAAATTATTATTTATCTAATGTTATTGAATATTTGAATTTTTATGTCTTTTTTTTTAAATTCATGAAAATTTAAGGTTTTTCGAACGCTTGATCGTGTTTAAAATTAATAGGGTTCCAGTATTCACTGTTTATAATAATCATGTCAATTTTATTCAAAACGCTCCATTCGTTCGCGAGTGAGCACAGACTCATGGACACACACAGACATCATCATAAAAACGTTCGATTCGAGTGCGGGAATGCTTAAAACGTGTGAATCCATCGGAAGCTGGAATTCGAATTTTCGACCCCATCACAATACATATCCTATACATTGTACTATGTATGTAGAGAAAGTAATATGACAAATCGTCTGCTGGTCTGTTTTCTTTTTTGTTTTTTTGTTTTTTCGGTGGGGGGAGGGGAGGGGATGTGGATCCGTCAGGCTTACCTAAAGCGCCTTTTACAGCAGTTCCTTGCCCCACTGTTATACATTTACATATAAGTAGAAATTATATGTGTTGTGTATATTGTGTGGTGGCAAAATAAAGTTTATTATTTATTATTATTATAAAGAAAAATCGGCAATTGATTCTAGATTGCCGACTCAAGGTCTTTTTATTTAGTGCCTGAAAAACTTTAAAATATCTAAAAAAAAAAAACCCAAAATATGCGCCAACTGTGCTTGAAACCAGACATTATCAAATTCAATAAGAACGATCAATTGATACAAAGAAATGCAAATTTTAGTTCGATTTCGTCCCATCTTGTATCAAAGTAATGCTGATGTGGAACGACAGTGTATGAAAGCGCTCCATATACAACGTGGAGAATCTCTTTGAACGGGAAAATGCAAATTAAACGGGATCTATGAATAAATACAAGATATTAATACCGTATTTTTATTACAAGAATACCGTATTTTTATTTATTTTTTGGGTGACTGTGCACATGTATTGCATTTAAATTTTGGATAACAACTGTGGTAAAATGAAATTTTAAACGTTTTAGATATTCAATTTTTCAAGGTAAACGTTTAATTTAGGAGGTAAAGAATTTAAATATTAAAGAGAAAAGAAGAAAAATGAGAATTTTGATCTTCAAAAGAAAAAATATATTCACTTAAATTTCCCTTTTTTACGGCCATAAATTAATGCCTTATGTGTTTCGTGAACAAATAACTGTAAACTACGGCTAATTTACCTTAGATTGCGCCGTTACGCAAAAGATGACCGGGTAATGGAAAAGATCATCACCTTCATGGTTCGGCCGCAAGTGTCAGCAATAATATAGGGAAATTATATTTCGGACCCGCCAGTTTTCTCATTACCCATAACGACAGCCATTCATCGAAAACGGAAAGAGCCTGAACTCAAGTCCCCCATCCAGAACGATAGCCCCATTTCGAGAGCCGTAATATTCCATTTGCGTTCGCCAATGACCGACCGATGTGACCTCCGTACGATTTCATTTAAGATCCCGCCCCAGCAAATTAAAGACTGGGGGAGAAAAGACGAATGTCATAGCCCCAATGACCAGCTGGCACAGGAATCGTATTATACCGAGAGGAATTAGACTTTGGCGAGGCAATTCTTCTCTCGGAAATGACTTCGAAGAGCATTTAGTTCCAAAATTTTAAGTCCTCGCGAGGAATTAGAATGGAGATTTGTGGAAGGAAGAAATTCCAGCATGGAAGTGAGTTTTCAAGTCCGATATAAGTCAGCAGATGTGCGGCTCATCTGTTGCGTTTCCACTACTTATAGATAATGATCCGCCATTTCGTGAGGAAATTAAGTGATATGTGTTCCGTTTGTAATGGGAATTTTAATTTGAGAATAACAGCGTTTAAATAGTTCTAACTTTTATGCTTCGCGGCAAACTGTTATGTTGAGTAAAACCACACTAATAGAGGTAATTCAAAACGTTGAAATCGGAATAATTTCATGAGTTGTCTCTGGTATGTTATATCATACAGATTATAGTTAAAGAAGTTCGTAGATAAAGGTGGAAGAACTAATGTTATGCTAGGTAAATAGGAATACTGCAGCTATAAAAGCCTCGACTTTTAAAATGCTCTGCCGTTAGCATTCTGAAACCATTGCGGCATTTTGTAAAATCTTATGTTATAAAAGTCAATGTATATATTATTTCGTTTATGAAATTCCAAGGAGCTAACTCTGAGACTTAAAATTGTTCAAGAAATGGTTTTGGTTCAAATCCTTGCAACATTTTATATCAGGGATGCTCTCATAAGTGCTCTTCCGTGAAAAATTTGAACTCGAATTTTAAAGCCCGTCACATAATACTTTCCCTATACATCATGTAGGGAAAGTAAAAATTAAAAAAATAATAATAATAATCGTTGCAAATTTTTAGTCAGTTGATTACATTATCATAAATGAAGAATAACACAACGAATTCATTAGTTTCAAAGCAAATATTAAAAAAATTAACTAGATAGGACTCTACTCGAGTTTCTCATGCCAGAACCCATTTATAAAAAACTTGTGGATTTTTTTTCTTTGCACAGTTTATAAGAAAAATTTTGAAAAATCTGCGGCTATTTTTCATTCAATGATTCAAACTAATAAGTTCTGTCATCATTGATCCATAAATAACCCTTTTTATGCATGATCACGTTTAAATAATTTTGTACTATGTTGATATGTTAAGAAAATATAACATTTCGAAGTTTTCACTTTTCAAAATTTCAAAAAAATTCTATTTAGTTCTAGATTTTTTAATAACAAAGCCAGATATAAAGTTTTGCGAAAATCCATTAATATTTCTAGCAGCTATCGTGTACACAAAAAATTGACCACAGACCGACGGACATCGCTCTAAAAATAATCAAAGCGTGTTCAGGAGATTTTAAAACATACATTGGCTTCAAAATCGAAAATTTTCGTGAAAACAATACGTTCTCTTTACTATATTCTATAGTAGGCGAATGATGATGAGTTAAGTGCCTGGCCATTTGATAAAAAAATATATATATATATATATATATATATATATATATATATATATATATATATATATTCTATAGTATGAGAAATTAAAATTCATTGGTAAAAATTAAATTGCGATTAATTTAATCAATTGATCGAGTCATTAATCGATTACATGAATTCATCAATTAATTAATCGAAAGTATGAGTAAAAATTGGTATTTTCTGATATCTGTTTGGATATTCCCAATTTATCTTGAATATTACTTTCCCAATTTATTTTCAAGCCTTCTATATTAATGGAGTTTTATTTAGCGGAGTTTTATTAGATATAGTGATAAAATCGATAGATATATATGCACAGACGGCTTTAATAAGGTTATTTTGTATATATTTATAAAGTTAAATTGGATTTAACACTAGATTTGAATATTTAATTCTCTCGTTAATCTTTGGCTCGTATACAGTATTGTGAATGAGTTTAAGCGAATTTACACGCTTTAAAGCATCTTAGAACTCGAAACAACTATTTTTAGCATAGCATCTGTGTGTGCCAGTCTGTATATTTTACATATCCAATTTAGTTCAAAAACTAGTCATTATATTTTTATTAAATTTCTCAGCTAAGTGGTGCTGGGGCTGATTTTACTGACGATTAAAAAAAGTAATAAAAGTATTATTTTTATTTGAAATGGTGTGCAGAATAAAACAAAATCTTGAACTCAGATTAGTATAATTGGAAAACATCCTATGTCGTTTCCTTCATTATTTTGTTCTATTTTTAAATTCGCATCCTTTTATTCGTGTGTATTTTTCATAGTAGTTTGAAATAATGATTTTTTAAAGCTTGTTGATAAAGGAAGCTCATTCAAATTAGTGGTTCTCTATTTATTTTGTCATTGGGTACTTAAGTTCGTTGTCTTGTTCACTGAGCAAGTGTTTTGCATGCACTCTTTTGCTGTTCGTTAGCCATACCCTTGGGGCGCTTTTTTGTGAGCCACGTGTGCAATTCTCTCTTCACAGACGTCTTTTTTGCTTTCACTTGTATGGCTGATTTATCTTTTTTCTTAAAGAAGGAGGCTCGTTTTACCGAATTTTCCAGTGAAGCTGTCAAAAAATCAAAACCGCTAATAAAGTTACGCAAATAAACATTTCTTATATAATTTTTCATTAGAAAACGATTGACATAAATTTTAGAACGCTAACATGAACCGTTCTCGAGATATTGCACACTTTTCAAAAAAATTATCAAAATGTCATATAAAGTAAAAAAAAATATTTCCTATTGAGAAACATGTTCACTTTTCATATGTAAGTAGATGAGAAAGGCCGGTTCACCAATGACGGCGGAGCAATATGGCCGCCATCTTGAATTCCGTAATCCTGGACGGGGGTGTAAAAGGGGGAAAATGAAAAAAAGTGGGGGTGAAAATTTTGGAGAAACTTTTTTTTCGGGTGGCAACGATGTCGTAGTCTTGTACGAGGGGTTGAGGGGGAAATAAATTTTTGGAATGAGATTTTTCTAAGTATGGAAGAAACTTTTTTCAGGTTGGCAACACCAACGGTGGCGGAGCAATGCCATCAGCGCCCCCTAGCGGCGAAAATTGGAACTATCGGGGATAGAACTTAGAAATATTTTTCGTTTCGGTTGCCATAGCAACACCTGTGGGGTAGAAACTTTTTTCGAGGTGGCAACACCTGCGAAGGAGGTATGAAACCATCAGCGCCCTCCTAGCGGCATAAAGCATAATTAAAACTTGGGGATTTTTCTGATTGTTGATTTTTTTCTTTTTTCTAAATGAAGTAATTAAGTACGAAATATTCGTATTTTTTTTTCTTTTTTCTAAATGAATTAAAGGCGTTAATGAGGATAATTAAATAAAGTAATGAATATCTGCATGCCAGAAGCGTGCCAAGAGCATGTTAAGGGTATACCAAGGGTGTACCAAGGTCATGTCAATATCCCTCCGCCTTCTAAGAAAAGAGTGCTTGTCCTATATAGCGGTTACGAAGTGAACTGCGAGAATATCGTATGATGAAGGGAGATAACATAGGTTTTAAGAATGTCTTGTATCTGTCTTCGGGAAATAATATATCTGTACTTACTTGAATTTTACACGTTTGTAATTTTTTTTTTTTAAATGTGGTAATGGCAAAAATTAACATTTTGTTAAAATGTTCAAAAGCGTAAAAAAGTAACAAAAAATGTGGTAATGGGCAAAATTAACATTTTGCGACTTTTTTTAAAAATGTTAATTTCTCTATGGGAATTAACATGGGTTTTCACACTTTTGTTATTTTTTTTCAAAAAATGTGGTAATGGAAAAAATTAACATTTTGCACAAAATGTCTCAAAAACGTAAAAAAGTAACAAAAAATGTGGTAATGGGCAAAATTAACATTTTGCGATTTTTTTTCAAAATGCCAATTTCTCTATGGGAATTAACATGGGTTTTCGCACTTTTTTCATTTTTTTACAAAAAAATGTGTGTTTTTACAAAAATGTCACTAAAAATGTGATAATGGGAAAAATTAACATTTCGCACAAAATGTTGCAAAAACGTAAAAAAAACAACAAAAATGTACGTTTTTTCAACAAGTTCAAGTTTTGGAGTTGTTGGATTTCTCTATGGGAATTAACATGGAATTTCACACTTTTGTGAATTTTTTAGAAAAAAAATGTGGTTTTTCGCAAAAAAGCGGCCAAAAATGTATTTTTTGAAAAACGCGAAATCGGCCGATTTTATTCAAACTGTCCGATTTCTCTATGGGAATTAACATGGGTTTTCACACTTTTGCAATTTTTAGAAAAAAAATGTGCGTTTTTGCAAAAATACGGCCAAAAAAGCGTGTTTTTAGAGTAGCAGAATCGCGTAAATTGGGTGTATGGGAGGGGGTGTGTTTCCCCAACTATTTAGGTCTTGGAGTTTAAAATTTAAAAAAATAAATATTTTAAAAAAATAAATATTTTAAATAAATATTTTAAATAATCGTGAAAGTGTGCTTATGTCCAAAATACTTGAGTGTTATGAATATCGCAAGTTAATTAAAGGATGTTAATTAAATTAATTGATTAAGTATTGAATACCTGTATACCAGGAGCATGTCAAAGACATGTCAAGGGGTATGTCAAAGCGTACCAAGGGTGTACTAAAGGGGTATGCTGAAGGCATGCCAAGACCATCGTTCCTACACTATATACCTCCACTATATCGCGGTTACGAAGTGAACTGTAAGAATATCGTATGATGAAGGGAAATAACATAAATTTTAAGAATGTGCCGCTTTTAGCGTTTTTTTCACAAAAAGTTTTAAAAACGTTAAAAAAACAACAAAAATGTGCGTTTTTTCAACAAGTTGAAGTTTTGGAGTTGTTGGATTTCTCTATGGGAATTAACATGGGTTTTCACACTTTTGCGAAATTTTTAGAAAAAAAATGTCGTTTTTCGCAAAAAAGCGGCCAAAAATGTGTTTTTTGAAAAACGCAATCGGCCGATTTTTTTCAAACTGTCGGATTTCTCTATGGGAATTAACATAGGTTTTCACACTTTTGCAACTTTAAAAAAAAAAATATGCGTTTTCGCAAAAATGCGGCCAAAAAGGTGTGTTTTTAGAGTAGCAGAATCGCATGAATTGGGTGTATGGGTGGGGGGGGGGGTGTTTCCCCAACCATTGCGGTCTTGGATTTCAAAATTTAAAAAAATAAATATTTTAAATAATCGTGAAAGTGTGCTTATGTCCAAAATACATGAGTGTTATGAATCTCACAAGTTAATTAAAGGATGATAATTAAATTAGGCGATTAAGTCTTCGAATTTAAAAAACCTCCGCATGCCAATGTCTGTATACGTGTGTTATGTCTTTAAACCAACGTATTTTAATACGTGCGTTATTCTAAGAGGGAGAAGCGCCTAATATGGTGATACATATGATACACGCGCTCAACACACATCGGCGAAAATAAATGGTGAGATAGCTTTTAAAGACGAGACTTTGAAATTTTTTCGATAAATAAGGTATTTGAGGTTATTTAACATGTGAATGATCGATACATGCCAATAAAATGAGGAACTAGACTAAGTTTACAAGTATAGGACTTTGAAGTTTTTAGCTAAATGCAATATGTGCCAACATTTTATAAGATGATATCACCTGCAGAGTGAGTATAAGACGATCCCATCAGCAGCAGCTAGTTATAAAGTGTTGAACTAGGCGAACATTTCTACGATAGAAAATTTAAATATTCTAGCTAAATACAATGCTTTGTAGCTTTTAAAGTGTTGGAAACACCTACTAAGGCGGCACGCATGATACTTATAGCCAATACATAGCCACGAAATGGTAAACTAACAAATATTTTTTAGGGCTATGGAATTTTTAAGTAAATGGTGTATTTAGAGGCATTTAAAGAGATATAAACATATGATAAGGTAGCATCCATAATACACACAACTAATATAGGACAGCGAAAGGAAAACTTTAGTATTGTTTAGAGGCCGAACTTCAAATATTTAAGTAAATGTAGGTGTTTGGAAATTTTTAATGAGCTATGTGCAATACACATGTCCCCGATCACAGTAGTGGAAAAGTGATATCGGAGCAGTTTTAATGATGTGACTTTAAGTATTTTTAATTAAGTGGAGAACCTACTAAATCTTACAGGGTGCTAGCGCTTACCGTGGGTTTTATGTATAATGCACATAAGTAGCATATAACATTAGGAAGGGGATATTACAAAAACTTTTAAAGATAGGACTTTATATTTTGTAACTAATTGAGATATCAAGAAACATTTAAAGAAGATGAAAACATCTAATGAGGTGGAATGGGGATATACTTACCCAAGACACCTATCGCTGAAATTATTCACTAAGATAAATTTTTTAAAGTAAAGACTTTAGAAGTTTCACATAAAAGGCAATTCATACTAACTTTTAAATAAATGGAAACGCCCAGCGAGATAACTTAGAATGAATACAACGCCGATACATAACAGCGAAAGGAAAACTTAAATATTGTTTAAAGACTGAACTTCAAATTTCGAAGTAAATGTACATGTTCAGAAACTTTTAATGGGCTAGTATCACACACATACTCGATATAACAGTAAAATGGCCAACTAAGAATAATTTATAAGTACTTAACTTTGGATTTTTTAGTTAAACAGGGATTTCTACTAATTTTAAAGCTATACTAAAGGGTGTACAACAAATTTTTAGAAGGGACTTTGGGAATTTGCCAGATAAATAGGGATTTCCACTAATTTTTAAAGGGATATAAAGACATACTAAAGGGTATACAACAAATTTTTAGAGGGGACTTTGAGAATTTTTTAGCTAAATAGGGATTTCTACTAACTTTTAAGGAATAAAAACACATACTTAAGAGCATAGAGTGTTATCATTACTAACACATAGTGCTAAAATGAGGAATTAGCATAATATTTAAAAGAATAAACCTTAAATTTTTTTGTAACTAGGCACAACATATAAACGTTTAAAGCGGATGAATACACAGATTGAGACAGCATGTGCGATGCATATCATCCGCATATAGTAACAAAAGTAGAACTAAACATGTTTTTAAGGATATAATTTTTGGCTTCTTCACATAAATGAGGATGTTTAGAAACACTTGAATGGTTAGAAACTACACTTTAAGTGGGAGTAGAATAACACCATCACCAATACCTATCGAGGGAAAATAGGAATTAGAGTAATATTTTAGGGATGGTACTTTAGATTTTTAGGTAAATGTTATGTTTAAAAACTTTTAAAGTAGCGTAAATACCTACTAAGGCAACATATGCGGCACACATAGCCAATACATAGTTATGAAATTGGCAAAAGCTAAGATAGCTTTTTAGAATAACACTCTAAATTTTTTTTTTTTCTAACTAAGCGCAATATATCAGCACTTAAAGCGGACGAATACGAAGATTCAGACGGCATGTGTGATACGCATCGCGGACACATAATAGTTAAATGCTGATTTAAGTAAGTTTTTAAGGATAGAACTCTGAATTTTTAAGGTAAATGAGATGTTTAAGAACATTTAAACAGTCAAAAACACCTAATAAGGTGGTATGAGATGAATTCATCATCGTCAGATAACAGCGAAATGAGGATACTACAAATATTTTAAAGGGGAATCCTTAAAATTTCTAAGTAAATAACCTTTAAAGAGGTGAAAAAAATATGTAGTGAAGTTGTGTGGATAATACAGATCACCGACATTCTAAAACAGACAAGACATGTCTAAACAAGATAAAAAATGCTGTACGTTAGTATAAACATACATTATTCTATGTAGCAATGTAATACATACCCCAAGATTTATATAAAGTAATCGCGAATCCATTATACTAATCCCATCAGAAATCAGCTAAAATAATAAAATTACCAAGCTGAATAATATATCTAGGTACTAAAACCCCAACAAACTACATTAAATTGATAAAAATCTTAACTAAATAAAATAATGAAGCAGTAACATACTATAAAAATACTAAGTTTAATAAAATGATAGAATAAAATCATATTAAAGCAAATACTTACATGTTCAATCCGACTCAAAAATGCTACATTAGGTGTAGGCCGATGAATAATGACAGATATAACATCTCCAGCTTTACCAACTAAAACCGACATATTCGCAGAACAACTTGAAACACATCTGAACAGCACGAAATCCACAGCAGAAATGATAAAATCGATACTTGAACGTCACCCACACCCCCTACACGACAAAGTCACATCAAGGTCATATCATGGTTACTATTAAACTATGGTATAAAATAGAATCACATGTTAAAAAATAATAGATTTTAGTAAAATAATTAAAGAAAATCCCTTTGTGATTATGAATGGCCTGCCTATTTTTACCATGCGTGTGTGTGTGTGTATGTGTTGAAACCCAGACCGTCCGACCTACCAGAAAGGTGTAAGGTAACTGTTTGGACGGTCGGGTGTGTGTATGTGTGTAATTATACCTTAAAAAGCTATATATCTGTAGTATCCCAACGGATACTAATATTTGTTTTACACATTTAGTTAAAACTTTTTTAATTACACTTAGAATAAGTGCAACTGAAATAAAGTTTTTCTAAGTTTGAAAAAACAAATTAGTATCCGTTGGGATACTACAGATATATAGCTTTTTAAGGTATAATTACACACATACACACACACACCTATTTTTACCATGCGTGTGTGTGTGTGTGTTCCTCATTTTATTGGCATGTATCGATCATTCACATGTTAAATAACCTCAAATACCTTATTTATCGAAAAAATTTCAAAGTCTCGTCTTTAAAAGCTATCTCACCATTTATTTTCGCCGATGTGTGTTGAGCGCGTGTATCATATGTATCACCATATTAGGCGCTTCTCCCTCTTAGAATAACGCACGTATTAAAACACGTTGGTTTAAAGAAATAACACACGTATACAGACATTGGCATTCGGAGGTTTTTTAAATTCGAAGACTTAATCGCCTAATTTAATTATCATCCTTTAATTAACTTGTGAGATTCATAACACTCAAGTATTTTGGACATAAGCACACTTTCACGATTATTTAAAATATTTATTTTTTTAAATTTTGAAATCCAAGACCGCAATGGTTGGGGAAACACACCCCCACCCATACACCCAATTCATGCGATTCTGCTACTCTAAAATCACACCTTTTCGGCCGCATTTTTGCGAAAACGCACATTTTTTTTTTTTTTTAAATTGCAAAAGTGTGAAAACCTATGTTAATTCCCATAGAGAAATCCGACAGTTTGAAAAAAATCGGCCGATTCCGCGTTTTTCAAAAAATACATTTTTGACCGCTTTTTTGCGAAAAACCACATTTTTTTTTCTAAAAATTTCGCAAAAGTGTGAAAACCCATGTTAATTCCCATAGAGAAATCCAACAACTCCCAAAACTTCAACTTGTTGAAAAAACGCACATACTTGTTGTTTTTTTAACGTTTTTAAAACTTTTTGTGAAAAAAACGCTAAAAGCGGCACATTCTTAAAATTTATGTTATTTCCCCTCATCATACGATATTCTTACAGTTCACTTCGTAACCGCGATATAGCGGAGGTATAGTGTAGGAACGATGGTCTTGGCATGCCTTCAGCATACCCCTTTAGTACACCCTTGGTACGCTTTGACATACCCCTTGACATGTCTTTGACATTTTTGTTGTTTTTTTAACGTTTTTAAAACTTTTTGTGAAAAAAACGCTAAAAGCGGCACATTCTTAAAATTTATGTTATTTCCCTTCATCATACGATATTCTTACAGTTCACTTCGTAACCGCGATATAGTGGAGGTATATAGTGTAGGAACGATGGTCTTGGCATGCCTTCAGCATACCCCTTTAGTACACCCTTGGTACGCTTTGACATACCCCTTGACATGTCTTTGACATTTTTGTTGTTTTTTTAACGTTTTTAAAACTTTTTGTGAAAAAAACGCTAAAAGCGGCACATTCTTAAAATTTATGTTATTTCCCTTCATCATACGATATTCTTACAGTTCACTTCGTAACCGCGATATAGTGGAGGTATATAGTGTAGGAACGATGGTCTTGGCATGCCTTCAGCATACCCCTTTAGTACACCCTTGGTACGCTTTGACATACCCCTTGACATGTCTTTGACATGCTCCTGGTATACAGGTATTCAATACTTAATCAATTAATTTAATTAACATCCTTTAATTAACTTGCGATATTCATAACACTCAAGTATTTTGGACATAAGCACACTTTCACGATTATTTAAAATATTTATTTAAAATATTTATTTTTTTAAATATTTATTTTTTTAAATTTTAAACTCCAAGACCTAAATAGTTGGGGAAACACACCCCCTCCCATACACCCAATTCACGCGATTCTGCTACTCTAAAAACACGCTTTTTTGGCCGCATTTTTGCAAAAACGCACATTTTTTTTCTAAAAATTGCAAAGGTGTGAAAACCCATGTTAATTCCCATAGAAAAATCGGAAAGTTTGAAAAAAATCGGCCGATTCCGCGTTTTTCAAAAAACACCTTTTTGGCCGTTTTTTTGTGAAAAACCACATTTTTTTTCTAAAAAATTCACAAAAGTGTGAAAATCAATGTTAATTCCCATAGAGAAATCCAACAACTCCAAAACTTGAACTTGTTGAAAAAACGCACATTTTTGTTGTTTTTTTAACGTAACTTTTTGTGAAAAAAACGCTAAAAGCGGCACATTCTTAAAATTTATGTTATTTCCCCTCATCATACAAGATTCTTGCAGTTAAGTATTCGTAACCGTGATATAGGGGAGGGGTAGATCTGTCATCCTGATTTAATGTACTATGCGGTTTTAAATGGGGGCTCCTCAATACTACGTTCTTTCTCCCACGTTTTTACCATAGGCATCGAACAGGGGTTTTCTAAAGCAAAACCGTGTCTCTGGTTTCATCTTAAAACATTGCACTCTCTTTTTAAAACATGTCGGTTTAAAGAAACTCACGTGTAAAAACATATGTATACAGACATTGGTATCTGCTATTATTTAAACTCCAAGACTTTATTTAATTATCATCCTTTAATTAACTTGCAAGATTCATAACACTAATTTAATTAACATCCTTTAATTAACTTATGGGATTCATAACACTCAAGTATTTTGGACATAAGCACACTTTCACGATTATTTAAAATATTTATTTTTGGGAATATTTATTGAAAATATTTATTTTTAAAATTTTTGAACTCCAAGACCGGAATGGTTGGGGAAACACCCCCCCCCCCCTCCTATACACCCAATTCATGCGATTCTGCTACTCTAAAAACACGCTTTTTTGGCCGCATTTTTGCAAAAACGCACATTTTTGTTGTTTTTTTTACGTTTTTGCAACATTTTGTGCGAAATGTTAATTTTTCCCATTACCACATTTTTAGTGACATTTTTGTAAAAACACACATTTTTTTGTAAAAAAATGACAAAAATGCGAAAACCCATGTTAATTCCCATAGAGAAATTGGCATTTTGAAAAAAAATCGCAAAATGTTAATTTTGCCCATTACCACATTTTTTGTTACTTTTTTACGTTTTTGAGACATTTTGTGCAAAATGTTAATTTTTCCCATTACCACATTTTTTGAAAAAAAAAGACAAAAGTGTGAAAACCCATGTTAATTCCCATAGAGAAATTAACATTTTTTAAAAAAGTCGCAAAATGTTAATTTTGCCCATTACCACATTTTTTGTTACTTTTTTACGCTTTTGGAACATTTTAACTAAATGTTAATTTTTGCCATTACCACATTTTTTAAAAAAAAAATTACAAACGTGTAAAATTCAAGTAAGTACAGATATATTATTTCCCGAAGACAGATACAAGACATTCTTAAAACCTATGTTATCTCCCTTCATCATACGATATTCTCGCAGTTCACTTCGTAACCGCTATATAGGACAAGCACTCTTTTCTTAGAAGGCGGAGGGATATTGACATGACCTTGGTACACCCTTGGTATACCCTTAACATGCTCTTGGCACGCTTCTGGCATGCAGATACTCATTACTTTATTTAATTATCCTCATTAACGCCTTTAATTCATTTAGAAAAAAGAAAAAAAAATACGAATATTTCGTACTTAATTACTTCATTTAGAAAAAAGAAAAAAATCAACAATCAGAAAAATCCCCAAGTTTTAATTATGCTTTATGCCGCTAGGGGGGCGCTGATGGTTTCATACCTCCTTCGCAGGTGTTGCCACCTCGAAAAAAGTTTCTACCCCACAAGTGTTGCTATAGCAACCGAAACAAAAAATATTTCTAAGTTCTATCCCCGATAGTTCCAATTTTCGCCGCTAGGGGGCGCTGATGGCATTGCTCCGCCACCGTTGGTGTTGCCAACCTGAAGAAAGTTTCTTCCATACTTAGAAAAATCTCATTCCAAAAATTTATTTCCCCCTCAACCCCTCGTACAAGACTACGACATCGTTGCCACCCGAAAAAAAAGTTTCTCCAAAATTTTCACCCCCACCTTTTTTCATTTTCCCCCCTTTTACAACCCCGTCCAGGATTACGGAATTCAAGATGGCGGCTATTTTATTCCGCGCTCCGCATTGCTCCGCCATCGTTGGTGAACCGGCCTTTCTTATCTACTTATGTAATACCATGTGATAAATTTGGTGACATCATTCTCGTGGATCTAGCTCGTTCCATTCATGAAAAAAGATACTTTGTGTAATACTTTTGTATTTGAACGCCAATTGTCATTTATCTGCTGCAAGAATAACTTTATTCTTCGTCCATAACGCTTGGCGAGATTTTGGCGACGAATTTGGTGGAATGAAGCCAACTTGGCGACTTTTTTAAATGTTGCTAAATTAACGAAAAACTCGCCAAATGGATAAAAATGACGCTAAATCAATGACGACTCACTGATGACGACTACATGGAAAATGACGATTCATTGACGAAAATTCAATATCTTGGAAAGAATATAAATAACTACTTTAAAAATAATCTATTTTTTTTTTTACTGTAAAGGTAGTAAATTCATTGCATTATATAAGGAAAATCATGTGCTGCTCACATTAGATTTCTTAAAATTTAATTAGTAATATCGAAACGCATTATTGATGCTGAAATATGTTCTATATATTCACGGAATCAACCTGAGTACTCGGAGGTTTACTTTAAATAGTTTGAACCTCGATGTCCCAAAAATTCTAACGCACAGATACCTCTAGATATTTTGATCTTTAAAATTAGAGCCGCTATTGATATAAAAAAATCAATTGAAGTGTGGCTCAACACGACTTTCTCATACCAGAATATTTCTTTTTTTTTTTTTTTTCAAATTTTACAAGAAAAAATTTTAAAAATCGGTATCATGGGTTCAAATTATTACAACTATAACGTGTTACCCTTCATTTAAAAAAAAAATCCTTCAATTGATACCATACTTAACAATGTACATCCCTCCCTATCGGGGGAGGGGGATTTGCCCCCTTTGTGTTGCTTATGACGTCACGAACAGAAAAATGGATCGCGGTTATTTTTTACAGCAAGGATTGAAACTATAAAAAAATCTCATGATCATTGAGCCATGAATAAACCCTTTAATGCACGATTATATCAAATTTTGTCCTATGCTGCCACATAAAAAAAAGTATAAAATTTTGAATAAATTTCAAAGTTTTCGTTCGAATTTTAAAAAAAATCTTTCTAGTTCTAGATTTTTTGATAACAAAGCCGGATATAAAGTTTTGTGGAAATCCATTAAAATGTGTAGCTGTTATCGTGTACACAAGAAATCGACCACAGACGTTAGACAGACGGAGGAACATCACTCCAAAAATAGTCAAAATGTGTTCAGGAGGTCTTAAACATATATTGGCATCAAAATCTCGAAATCGAAAATTTTCAGCAAAACAATAATTCAGGAAATGACTACTTCTTTCACAGCGAAATAAAGGCGCACCAGATCCACAGTACGATTTTGGCATTGAATTAACACCGCGTAAATTGAAATTGGGTGCTTTTGTCAAGTTAAACTGCTGAAGCAGGTGCAATGTTTCTGTCCACGATTTCCCCAAACGCTAGCAGAATTTGATATTCGCACGTTGTCCTTCAAACGCCATTTCCGTTTTCAACGAACGGGAACTACTACAGTTCACTGACACGCAGTGTCTGGAAAAACCCTGCACTGCAGGTCTGCTTCTTCCTTTTCACATCTCGCGTCACATGTGCCTCTACGCCGCGGTAAAATAGTTAGTTCCCTTCTCCCCCAATCAAAGTTGGAGATATCGGCACAGTCTCCGAACTTTTTGATCTTAACTTGCAGTACATTAACCAAGATCTTCTATCACAGCTGAGACGAGCTACATTCGCGAGAATGATGTCAATTAAGAGATTTGTTGCATAATACTTACTACTTTTATAATTTTATGTAACGTTTTGGATACATTTATTTGAAAAATGTGCAATATCTCGAGAACGGTACATGCTAGTGTTTTAAAGCTTGCTTCATCTTTTTTTGCGTTTTCTAATGAAAAATTACGCATCAACTGCTTATTTATTTAATAGTATTGAAAGTTCTGATTTCAATGTGAATTTTTCAAAAATTTATTTACAAACCGTACCTATTTATCACTGTTAGCGGCCCTGATATCATGAGATATCGAGTCCGCAGACAGATTTATTTCAATATAGATTTATAAATGAATCGTAATTAGTAATCATTAGTTTGAGTGAATTTTGTACAACTGGATGTTTCATCTTCTACCTCCAGTAAAATGCATCCGATCTTGTGCGCAAATCAGAACAAGGTGTCCAGGGACTTAAAACGCAAATTTCAAGTGTGGAAAGTAGAGATTGGTTTTCAGAGATACGAATCGCGAGATACAAGTGATTAAAATAAAAATTTAATAAATTTTTAGCCAAAAACAGTTTGAACCCCCCCCCCCTTCGCCCAACAATTTGTAAGAAAACAGAGGTTTGTCCCAAACGGGACGTACTGCCAACGGTCCTTCCGTGCTGAAAACACCGGTTCTCGTTAGATCACCGAAGTCAAGCAGCATCGAGCGCAGTTAGTACTTGGGTGGGTGACCACCTGGGAACACTGCGTGCTGTTGGCACATTTCGGGCACGGTAGCCCAGTGGTTTGCGCGCTGGATTTGCACGCTGCCACAACTGCCGCCGTGTTCATGCGGAGTACGATCATGTTAAACATGTGGGTCCGTAAGTCCTTCCGAAAGATTGGTGGTGGGGGAAGGAGGGTACGGTCCCTGTGGATGTCTCCCCCACTGGGTTCCGGTCTAAATTGGGTGGAACTTCCCGACCGTCCAAACAGTTACCTTACACCTTTCTGGTAGGTCGGACGGTCTGGGTCTCAACAACAACAAACGGGAGGTACGGATCTTATAATAAAAATTTAATAATTTTTAATTATTCGCAAAAGATTAAAGAATTTCATGTGGCCAGCACATAACTTTCCCTACAGAATCAAATTTATTTTCTTTCACATAATCCATCGAGTTTATATTTTTGTTTGGAGGGGGGGGGGGGTTATATATATATAAGTAGTATATCTATGCACGTATGAGCACACCTATATTTTTAATACTAAAAACTATATTTTATAGCTTATTTTTATCTTTTTATATAAAAAAAAAGGTATCGATCCATTTTAAATATTAAAAACATGATTTTATATCAAAATAAGACCTTTTTTACATTTAGACCAAATTTTAACTTTTTTTTAGATAAATGCGTGAAAAAATGATCAAAGATAGGTATTTGTGAGGGGACCGTTAGTCCCCCCATATATAGGTAAATTAAATAAATGCGTCCTCTAAAAAGATACTATAAATTTGAAGATATTAAAAATACCATTTTAAATGGCGTCACCCTTATATTTTTAATACTATCTTTTTTATATATAAAAAAAAGGTCCATATCAGTAAAAAGGATGAAATAAAATAAATGCGTGAAAGGAAATGTCAATTTGTTGCGCTGATATGTGCTCGCACTTTGTCCTATCAAGGAGAAAAATATCTTAGACTTCCTCATCCGTTTATATGCTCTTAATGAGCTTTATCTAAAAACATACCCCGCCATGTGGGAAATATTTTTCGAACGCTTCCGGAAAATAATTTTCTGACCCCGCTTAATGGAACAATTACCAGATCCCGGGATGTAGGGTGATAAGATATATAAAGGGTTCACTGTTGATTCTTTTTCTCCTCCAATGGATGATGAAAAAAATCGCGATTCAATTCTTTTTTTAAATCAATAGAACAGTCGGATCAATAGCCCAAAGGGAAAATGTAAAAGATAAATTACGCAAAGCATACGAAGAGATTTAAAAAAGAGATTAAAACTAATAAGTAATGATCAATTGAAGAAACTATTGATGATTTTAACTGTAGAAAATCGAAATTAGAAAAAACAATCACTAATGCTATAATAATGATATGCTTACTATGGATTGAGAGTCTTCATAATCTAGGAAGCCTATGATAAATTGAGTAATTATGCTTCCTGTAATTCATATTCATATTTATCATTAATCATACCTGAATACTTAAATAAAAATCTACCTTTATTGATTTCATTTATCGATTCATTAGAAAGTTGTCCATGTATATTCGCTAGATAATAATCTTTTTCTAAATCGTCCACATATAACTTTGCGATTACTGTATTTCCATATTTGGTTTTAATTTTTATCAATGATATTAGATCATATTCCCCAGGATATAAATCATTTAATTTAAACGTCTTGGGATAACCTCTCAGTCTATTGAACTCTTCCATTTATTAATAAACATTTTTTTTATAAATTCATGACCAATAGAATAAATTCTTTGAAATAACATATAAAACTCCTAATCCTTTCAATTTAATATCTTCGTTTTCTTCTTTTTCAATTAATTCAGTCAACCTATGAAAACTTTCTGATAATAGTTTTTTATCATATTTTATATCATACAATACATTACAAAGATAAGTCATATAGTAAATTTCTTCAGAATTTGTAAAATTTAAAGCTCGAATATCACCTAAGCACTCATCCATTTATTAGTAAACATTTTTATAATGTCCTAAAGCTCTAGTATTCATACCATCTTCTAATATAAATCTTTTATCATCTTTTGCTGATAAAGCTATCTTGTTCACTTGAATTGAATACAATTCATGTTTCTTACTTCTAATTAAATTCTGTGTTCTATATTGATCTTTTTTATTTAATAAACAGTCTTTATAATCCTCAAATGATATTCTGTTTTTAACGGTACTAGTCTTAGTACCTTTAGACCTCTTAATCTCAACATTTTTATGGTCTTCATTTTTATTATTATATTCTTCAACACTCTGCTTTTCTAATCTTATTGAATACATTTTACTTCTTAAACCTACAAATTCTTCCATAATCACACCGTTATTTTCATCTTTCATTTTACCTATTACTTTTTTATTACATCTAGGCATATTATACAGATTATTTACTTGATAATCAGATGTATCGAAATAATCAATCATAGACTTCATATCTTCATAAAAGTCATCTGTTTTAATATCATATATAAAACTATCTGTATCCATATATAATAACTTAATATTATCTTTATATCTCGGTTTCATAACATTATAATGAAAATCATACATTAAATGTTTAGATAAATCTAATATACTCATTCCAACATAAATCGGTTTATTAAAATATAGTTTTGTTTTTTTCATGTGAACAGCTACCAAATTTTCATCAAAAATAGTTCTACATTTGAAATTAGGTTTAGCAATTAATTTTTTAACTTGATCATAATTACAACATAATCTTACATCAATTCGCTTTCTTATAGATTCCATTGTTTTTCCAAATATAGAATTATTCATTAATTTATAAAAATCTTTCTCAAAATCATTAGCAGCTATCTTTCTCATTTCAGTGTTTAAATCTATATATTTTTTTAACCAATTCGATTGTTTAAATTGCAATACTCTATGTACTCTTACAGCCTTTAAACCCATTTTCAAATATTGTTTTAAACTTCTATAATGAACTACATATTTCTCTTTATCGTGTAAAGTTGTTAATAACTTACCTTGTTTCGAATTTTCAGGTATTCTATTTTCAGGACATAATGGTAAATCTGAATGATAATCATGTAACTCTTTTGGATATCTTAAACTAATTTCAAATATATATCCAATATCTGAATCATCTTTTATTTTATTGTTATATAATTCACGTTTAACATAATTTATTTCATTACACCATTTAAATTCTCCATATGGTAAATATTGACTCATAGCCCATCCATATAAATTATTAGCATCTAAATACATTAAATAATTGGATTCTTTACTTTTATCATAATTTTTCATATATTTATTATTAGCTTTTCCATATCTATTACAACATTGTGAAACACCTCCTCTTAAACCTTTTTCTATCATGAGAATCATATCATAATCATTTAATAAATCTAATTTAACATTTGTTATTTTTAACATTGCATCCCAAGATAAACCAGGAGCAGTAAAATACCAATCTGGATCTAATTTATAAGTTTTTAAACAAACATCTCTAAAATTTTCAAATACATCTGTTAAAATTAATACATCTGTTTTAACATATAAATCTGTATATTCACCTAAATTTTTTATATTAAATTCTTTCCAAACACGTTGAGCATGTTTATATTCTTCATCAGTTATATTACATTCATTCAATTTATTATAAAATTTATCTTTTGAAGGTAATTCTGTTTCTTTGTATTTATCTCTAGAATCCATATAATCATAAGGATATACACCTTTTCTTGTAATGAGATCTAATTTATCATCAGGAAAATGTAATGATGTCTCTCTAAATTTAGATTTTAAGTATTTAATATATTTCATTTTTCGTATTTTTGGAGGATATCTATTTATTTCATTCTCTGGTCTCAAGTTTTTTGATAAATTATCTAAACTGCAAGACATAAATTTAAATGAATCAATAAATCTCAATTTCATACCTCCTATATTTTTGCTGAAAGATATATATTTTTCTTCAGTATTAGGTATAACATCTATTTTTGATTGATCAAATCCAAGTTCTTTTATAAACAAATGAGAATCATAACCTGTTAAATTATGAATTTTTACTGGAATAAATTTTGGAATTTGATAATTTAAATTACAAATATTATGAGCTGGACCTCTATATTTTCCAGTTATATGACAATGATCAATTACTTTATCATCATTTAAGATTTGATTTTCACATATATGACAAATATTAGTTCTTTTATAATGATTTTCATCGAACTCTATCATTGATTTGATACTTTCATATTTTTTAGTTTTGTCTTCTATAATTTTTCAATTTTAAGAGTATCCTCTTTTAACATAGATACAAACTTTTTGATTGTATCTGGTCCTCTATAAACAACAGGAGGTTTATAGTATTCCTTTTCATATTTGATATAATAACAAAATGCATCTGCTACATGTTTTTGATATTTTACAGTATATGATTTAGTTTGATCTTGCTCACATGTATCAATTTTAGGTAAGAGAGATTCAAAATCAGCATATATAGTATATGGTACTCTCATTTTTCTTTCATGATTTTTAAATTGAATAACTTCATCTTTTTTAGGCATATTAATTGTGACAGCATCTTTACAGTATTCCACATGTATCTTTAATCTTTCCTCAGAATAAAAATAATTTAAACATCTATCACATAAAAATATGCGATGATTAGTAATTTGTGATCTGATCAAACTATTCATATTTTTAATCCAACAATAATGATCTTTCATATAAAACAAGTTTACATGTTTTTCTAATTTATTGTTAGTTATTCTAAGTGGATAAATTGAACTATCATAACTATAAACATTTACAGATATATTATTTAGTTTTTCAAATTTCTTAATATTGTCTAATGAAACAGGAAAATCAATACCTTTAAAATTTAATTCATCTTTATATTGTTCATATTTTGACACTCTTTGAGGATTTTTTTTTACAGGATGAATTGCTGATAATATTGACCACATAAAACATTTATTATCTTTATTTTTTACATTTATTATAGCTTGTTTAGATTTAATATTTTCAGGTAAATCAATATAACTTGATCCTCTCAAGGGTTGATACTTATTTATTCTCAATTCCAAAAATTTAATTTCTTCAAGACTCCAACCAGATCCTTTTGATATAAAATCATCAGATTCATTTATTAAGTTGTCAATAACATAATCATAAAAAGTATGTAAATCATTAGATTTTAATATAATTTGATTCTCAGTTTTGAATGTAAATTCTTGAATTTCTTCATTCAATTTATACAAACAAAACAATTTAAAATTTACCTTTATTCCATTAAATTCTTTCATAATATGCTTTATTTTTTCTATTACAACCTTTCTTTTCTCTTCTAAAAATTCTAGAGGGATTTTAATATTATTAAAATTATTAATTCTGTATGATCTTAATCTAGATTTATAAGCAGTTTCATATTCCTTAATTTCTACATTACCTTCATCTAATGCTTTTTTATGTTTTCGACTTGATATGTGATTATCTAAATGTTTATAATATATACCGCAAATAATACATTTTCTTTTTTGTTTTGATCTTTTATTCATTAAGTCTTTCTTTATATGTTCTTCTTCATCTTCATAATATTTACCACATATACGACATTTTCTATCTTCTGTAAATAACTTTTCAAGATTTTCTTCTACTGTAAATACATTTTCTTCAGGAAAGACAGATTTAAAATCATTTTTATCAAATCTTAAATTAAAAGAATCAAAAATCTTTTTAATTTTTTTACGTTTTTTGGGTTTATCAATAAATATTTTTTTCTTTTTTTCCAAGTATGCTGACAAATCTAAATTTAATAAATCTACTAAAACAGGTTTATATTCACCTGTTTTTCTGATATATTTAGTTAATAATTTAATTAAATCAACCTTCTTACAACCTTTAGGTTGTTTAATATTCAATAATTTTACTACTTTTCTAAGTTCATTAATAGTCTTTAAGTTGAGCTCCATTTATTAGGAAACATTTTTAACAATACTTTTTCCAAGATGCTTACTGTGATAAATACTTTTTAAATGTCGCTTTTTGTGTGTATAGGTATATTGCATACCACATTCACATTTAAATTTTTTATATTTGATTATGGAATCACAACATTTGCAATGACTTTGGAAATAAATTTTTTCATTTCTATGATATATGTAAAACTCATTTACTGATTTCATAGTCAAACAGTGTATGCACTTTTTTGTAAGCTCCATTTATTAAGAAACATTTCTTGAAATACTTTGTAAGAAATCATTCCATATTTTTTCATTTCTTTTTAACTTTTTGAACTTTTATATTATTTTCAATATTAAAAATATCACAAATCTTTTTCATAAAATAGTAATAGTTAATTGATTTCTCATAATACATAAAATCTAAAAATTTTAAAAACATATCCTCAATTTCTTGAGAAATATTATATTCCCTTCTTAATCGGTTAAAATAACAAACTCTACTATTATATCTTTGTTTTAAACTTTCGTAATCGATAACATAAAAATGTTCTTCTTCTTCTGAATCATAGATTAATTTCATCTTCATTTATACTAATTCAGATATCCAACTATTAAATTCATCAGGATATCCTAGCCATTTTACATAATACTTATTTCCTTTCTTTTTTATGATTTTTTCAATTTTATATACATCATCTTTTTTATTATATTTTACCATTTCATTTTCATAAAAAGTTCCTTCAATTTCTTTACTGTTTAAATCTTTTAATCGATAAGTAATTGGATCTGTTTTCAATACTTCAGAAACTATAAAAATCTCTTCAGTGAATGTAGAATCATCTACTTTCCTGAATGTTTTCTTAATTGTAGATCTTCTAACACTATCTCCTATCTTAAATTTAGGTTTTTTCATAATCTTTTTAGTATATAAATTTTTATAAACTTGAGATTCATTTTCTCTAGCCTCAACAGGTGTCATTTTTATAGATCTATGATATGAATTGTTATAATTTTTAAGTAATTTGGGTAATACATCAATATATCTTTTAGTATTGTTAGCATGCATATATTTTATAATTTTTTCTCTTATACTTCTATTAAATCTCTCAGCTATTGCAGATTTTATTTCTTTATTTTTAGTTGTAAACCAATGTATATTATTATCTTTAAATAATTTTTGTGTCTGTTTTCCTGTAAATTCAGTACCTTCATCTGTCAAAATGAATTTTGGTATTCTTTCTTTAAAAACTTGTTTAAAACCTTGTACAACTTCTTCAGATGTTTTTCTTTTTATAGGAAAAGCCCAAGCATATTTATTAAAAGCATCTATAACCGTTAACAAATAATTAGTTCCATCATTATATTTGCTATAATTTTTTATAAATAACAAATCAGCGTCAAATTGATTATTACTGTTTGGAACATAAACCCTTCTTCTTTTAAATTTACGAATGACAGGTTTATATCTAGTATATACATCTTGTTCATGTAAAAATTCTTCAATATTAGATAACCCTGTTTTTCTTTTCAATTCATTAATTCCACAATAACCTGTTTCTGGATTATAATATGTCTCTTTTAACTCCCTAAAAAAGTATTCTTTTTACTTCCACAAATAGTACAGATACCTTTACCAACAGGTTTATTATTTTTAGAAGTAGTTTTATAATAATTTTTAGTTGGGGTTTTATCTTTACACTTGACACAATATATAGAAAGACCTAATCCAAAAGTTTTTTTAACTTTAATAATAGGTTTAATAATTCCTCTAGCTAATCTTTCTTGAAATGTTGGATCTTGTATAGCATTTAAATTATTTATTAATTTTTGATCAGCAACATGTCTCAGTTTTGTATCTTTTGTTTTATTGTAATCAATATCATGTTCTTTACATGCTTTATCAACTCTATTTATTCCAGGATCACCTCTTTTTAATCTTTTTTCTAATTTTGTATTTGGACCACAATATTGATATCCTGGTAAATGCATTTCTGGAAGATTTACTTTATCTTGTATCCATCCAACAATATCACCACCTTTCTTTTTACAAACCATTTATTTATTTAGAAATTTATATCCATTCAATTGCATTTGTTTTACGTATTTTTCAACTGGATTAAATTTTAAACTTTTTATGAAATCCTTTTCACGCATATAAATTTCTTCTTCTGTCATATCCTTAGCTTTAAACGAATTAATGAGTTCTTTATAAAAATTATAACAATGTCTATATTCTTCTTTCCTTTCTGCTATTTTTAATGTGAGATCTATGGCTTCTACTATACCAACTGATAAACTTAAAAATGCAAGAGGTAGAAAGGCTATTGCTGATAAACCTGTTCCACTTAGAATAACCTTACTTACTGATAATGAAATACTTATCTTTTGATACATATTTCTACTCTTTCTGTAAACATATAATCTTTTTTCTAAATATACATCCATTTATAAAGGATTAAATTTTTTCCTGTATCTCATTTCTGAATTCACTAAATCTAACATAAAAAAATCGTATTTTTCTTGAACACTTTTATTATACATTTGTTTGAATTCTTCAGTACTTAATAAACCATCTATCTCTCTTATAATCTGTTGATTTTCTTTTGGTTGTAGAGTGAAAAATATATCGTAATTACAGTTCCTTCTTATATTGATAGGTGTTAAATAATATGACTGAGTTAAATAAATAAAGGATGCGTTTTTCTTTCTACCTCTGATAAATAATTCTTCAATGTTTTTTTTATCTTTCTCAATCACACAATCATCAAAAATAACTAAATTCCTTAATGTAGGATTTAAATCATCTACATTAATAAAATTATGATCTGAAGAAAATAATACTTTTTTTTTTTTGAATTTATCATATAATTTTAATAATTTTTTCTTATTCTTTATATTCTTACATTTCAAAATATCTTCTCTTTCTATATCATCAAACAATGTATACATTTCTTGTAATTTAGAATATTTAGGTTCGTATAAATCTTTTGCACATATATATAATGTATTAAAAAATAATAAATCATAAATCAAATTTAACAGTAAATTTGTTTTACCTGAACCTGAAGATCCTACTATAAGTAATCTAAATGGATGTTTAGGTAACAAAGGATGTTGTTTAGGATCAGGTAATTCTTCTGGTTCTGTGTAATCTTTAATTTTTATCATAATTTACTAGCAGTAAAAATAAAATTTGCTGCAGTAAAAAATTAATATTATATAAATGAACTTAGAAAAAGAACGGAAACACAAGTTTTTAAAGCAAATAAAAGATTCAATTAAAATAGTAAAAATAGAAAAAGAAATAAGAAAGAATAATGAAGATCAACTAAAAGAAAAAATAGGTATTCAAAAAACCTTAGAAGAATTTCATAAACCAATCACTCAAGAAATTGAAAAATATGAAAAATCAAATAAAGATATTGTGAAAAGTATTCAAAATGTTGTAGAAAATATTACATTTCCATCTATAGAAGAGCCTATTGAAGCTGTGAAAGAATTAGTATCTTATACTTATGATATCGATAAAAATTTAAATTTAAAATATTTAAAAGAGGAAAAATTATACAGACCGTCAGTATTTTTAAATGATCAAGAAAAATTAGAGGAGATGTATGGAAGAGCTAAACAGTTAAAAGAAGGATTATCTAAGAAAAGAGACAACTTAAAAAGTATAATTTCTAGGGCTAAAAATTTTTCAGAGGAGGAATTAAACCAGAAAAAGAATGATATAAAAGAAATTAAAAATAAAGAAAATATGTTGCAAAATTATATGCATAGATTAAATATGATTCGAAGTAGTAAAGAAATGAAGGTAGGTAAAGGATTGAATGTATTATCAAATTTAACAGAAAAAATATGTAACGGTAGTAAATCAAAGAAATTATATAATCAAGTAACTTTATTGTTAGATATGTTATTAAAAAATAAAGAAATTACTTATAATGATGTACAACAATATCATAAACAATTTCTCTGTTAATAAATGATAAAATATAAAGTTTATTTGAGTGATGGTCAGAAAAATAAACTTAAATCAGCTTTTAAAAATAAAGTAGAAGTAACATTACAAATAGATAAATCTAAAACTCCTAATCATGAGATGTATTTAACTAAAACTCAAATTAATCATATTAATGATAAAAAAAGAATTACAATTAGTAAAACTCAATTAGATAAAAATGGAGGATTTTTACCATTTCTAGCGGCACTTATACCCTCTTTAATAACCGCTGCTAAATTAGCAGTTCCAGCATTAGCAACAGGTGCTTTATCAGGATTAGCTAGTTCAGCTGTGCAAAAAAAGGGATCTGGAAAAAAAAAAAAAACTTGGAAAGGGAATATATCAACAGTGGGAATTAGCGACAAAATGATTATAGAAAATATGAAAAATGAAAAAGGATTTAGAGGTGTGTTTACCTCCGATTTATTACCTAAAACTATAGGAAAATTTGAAAATGGAATCATTAATTTAGATGTATCAACAGGTCCCGGAACTCATTGGGTTTGTTATTATAATGATCCTAAATATAAATATGTGGAATATTTTGATCCGTTTGGTGAATATGACAATATGAAGAAGGACTATATTCCTAAAAATATTAAATCATTTCTTGTTACATCCAATAAAAAAATAAGTTATAATGATAGTTTTTTACAGAAACCTTCATCTGTGAAATGTGGTATATTTTGTATGAAATATATAAGAGAAAGGAATAAAGGTATATCACCTAAAAATGTTCTCAAATCATTTCCTACACAAAAACCTAGTGACTATAATGAAAATTTTGTTATGTATAAATGATAAAATTAAAATCTGAAGGTCATGAGAAATCAGAAGAATTTACTGTAAATTTTATTACACCTCTTAAAATAAAAAAATTAGCTTTACACTCATTCTCTATGGAAGTTTCCTGGTTTAATATAAGTAAGAATTATGGAAATAACATATTTAGATTGTATACATTAGACACAGATATAACAATTACTATCTCAAATGGTAATTATACTATAAGAGGATTAAATGAGTATATGATGAAAATATTCGGTGAGGATCCACCTGTCAAATTTGGTATTATTGAAGCAAGACAAAGAATATCTATTAAACTGAAAAATGGTTGGGTAATTGATTTTACAAAAAGTAACTTTCATAAAATTATAGGCTTTTTAAAACCGACATATGGAAGTTATGATGAAGAAACAGAGATTGAAGGTGAACATATTGCTGATATATCTAATGGAAATGATAATATTTATATTCACTGTGATGTTGTAAAAGGATCTTTAATAAATCAATATAATTCAGAAGTTATATATTCTTTCACTAATAAAAACCCTCCAGGTAGTATAATTTCAAAAGAATTTAATAATTGGATATTTTTTCCTGTTAAAGTAGATCCTGTTGAAAGAATAAAAATGAGGATTACTAATCAAAAAGGTGAATTAATAGATTTAAATAAAGGAGCTGTAGAATTTAATTTTATTTCTTCTTAAATAAATGTATAGAAGAAAAAGTAAAAAAATACAAGGATTTTTAAAGGTTTTATTGAAACCTAAGAATATATTAAATGTAATATTTTCTATGAAAAAGAAAGGAGGTGGTTTAAAAATTCTTCCTAAATAAATGATTTATGATTTAAGTGATACTCGTTATTATTATAATGATCACATTAAAAGTTATGAATTAAGAGAAATTCATCCAAAAGAACATAGTTCAGATGAGAATGCTACCTATGTTTTTCATATTAATGATACTAAAGCAAAAATTTTATATTCTAGAGGATATCTTGAACTAAAATTAAAAATTACAAAAAATGATAAATCATCCATTGGAAACGAAAATGTGAGTCTGGTAAATGGTGGAGGTTTTATCAAAACTTTAAAAGTACATATAGGAGATACTGAAATTGAATCAAATACACAGTCAAATTTTTCAATCATGAATCATGTTTTAAGATTAATTCATTATACTCCTGATTATGTAACATCACAAGCTCAAAATGAATTTTTTTATCTAGATACATCTGATTCAGCTGACCGTAATGAGTTCAAATATGATGGTACTTTAGAAGATACTACTAAAATAACTGAATTTTTTAATAATTTGAAAATGAATAAAGATTATAATGAAGGATTCGTAAAGAGATGGGAACTAACGAAAGATAGCAGTGTCATTAAAATATGGACACCTTTAAAAGATATAATCGATTTCTTTAGAGAATATGAAAAGATAATTTCAGGTTTTGAAGTGAAAATAGAAATTCAAAGACATGAAAATAAAAATATGATATATACTAATATAAGAAACGAAAATTATAAGGTAGTAGTTGAAGGTTTAACCTTACATTTACCTTATATAGAATTAAAAAATTCTGCAGAAAGTTTGTTTCTGGAATCATATCTATCTGATAAAGATATAGAGGTAAATTGGGATCGACATAGATTTAAGATGGTAGGCCCTTATAGAAGCAACAGCGGATCTGTGACAGCAACAACAGCGTCAGATGAAGTTTTAAGTGTCTATGTTATTCCTCAATATGTTGAAAGAGATAATAATTATGAAAAAAATAATATGATATTTGATCATATAGATATGGCAGAATGCTGGTTGATGATTAATAATAAACAAGTTCCTCTTATGCGTTATAAAACAAATTTTGTCAATAAAGATTATGGTAGAGTGTATGAAGCTCTTTTACGTGAAGGACTTTACGATAATAATACAGATACAGGACCTTTGATAAATAAGGAGAATTTTGGTAAACTGTATCCTATTTTTCCTTTTGACTCATCAAATCATGAAAACTATACCGATTTAAATAATTTAGATATTGAATTTAATTGGATAACGAATAGTCAAAAGGAATATAAGTTTTATTTTATTTTTAAAGAAAGAAAGAGATGTTTTATAAATTTAAAAAATAAAACTATAACAATGGTTAAGAGTTTAAAATCTTAAAATTAAATAAATGAGTGCTTATTATCCACCTTATGATGATCAAATGAAAGAAGGACCTATTGGACCTCCTGGTATAGGTTTTAAATTAATGAATGACGGAAATTATGATATGGAAAATAGAATTTTAAAAAATTGTGAAAATCCTATAGATGATTTAGATTTAACCACTAAAAGTTTTGTTTTGAATAAAATAGAGAATAATCATCATGAATTGAGAGATCTTATAAAAACTAAATATGATGAGGATTTTTTAACCTTTACTGAAGAAACAGGTAAGAGAATAAAAGAATTAAATGATACAACTTTACATTCTTCAGAAGGAAAAGCTTTTGATGCAAAAGGAAAAAGAATAGGAAATGTTGCAGATCCTAAAGATGAAAAAAATGTTGTGAATAAAAGATATTTTGAAAAAAATTCGTTAATATTACAGAATGATAAATTTGATGCAAAAAATAAAATAATTACAAATGTTTCTGAACCTGAAAATGATAACGATGTTGTCAATAAAATATATTTAGATAATAGAGATATCTGGATTACTGTAGATGATCTTATTTTTATAGATGAAAAATTTACAAAAGTAAATTTCAATATGATGAGTTCTAAATTACTGACCCCAGAGATGCTATTAACTACAGATATGTATATGAAAATATCTATATATATAGCTATATATGTAGAAAATATATATATATATGATAAAAGTTCACTGATATCTCTAGAAATCAATGGTAAGGAAATTTTAAATGCTAATACAAATACAGTAACATGTTTTGCTTACGGTAAACGTGATGATATCATTACATTATGGATAAAATCTGATGGTAACGCTTTAAAACCTTATATGCATATTGAAAAAATTTCTTTCTAATAAATGGATATTGATTGGAATGAATTTTCCAGAAAAAATTTATCTGAAGATGTAATTAGAAATCTTATTAGTCATGTAAATTGGGATTTAGTTTTACAATATTCAACACTGTCTGAATCTTTTATTGAAGAATTTGCTCAACCTGATGATTGGCCTAAAATTTCTAGATATCAAAAATTATCAGAAGATTTTATAGAAAAATGTAAAGATAAAGTAGATTGGGTAAACATATCTCAATATCAAACTTTAAGTAACGAATTTATCATAAAATTTTCTGATAATTTAGATTTATATAAAGTATCAATATTTCAAAATCTTACAGAAGATACAATGAGAGAATTAAAAGATGATTTAAATTGGTTGTATATAACTAGATATCAAACATTTAGTGAAAATTTTATAGAAGAATTTATGCATAAATTAGATTTTTGTTATTTGATTAAATATAAATTTGAGCTATTACCTGATCACTTTTTTAATGTTTATTGGAAAAAAGTACAAGCAATACAGATGAGTGAATTAAATAAAAAGTTTGGTCATAATGAAATAGAACCTTACCAAGAGAAAATTTTTGAAGAGATATATGAAGTTAAATCAGTCTTGAGAGAGAGTGTTTATCTTTTGAGACAATTAACCAATGATAAATAATAAAAATGTTTCTATATAAATGGATGTTGTATATAATAATGGTATGGAAAAAAAAACTATCTCTTTCTTAAATATAGAGAATCCTACTGAAGTGAAATCTATTTTTATATTTTATTATGATACATCTCTTGAAGGAATAGAAAATTTAACTAATTTAAAAGAATTATATTGTGAGGGATATAAATTAACATCTCTTGATGAAATAAAAAATTTAATAAATTTAGAAACATTAGATTGTAAAAATAATAGATTAAAATCTCTTGATGGAATAGAAAATTTAACGAATTTAAAAGTATTAAAATGTAGAGGTAATAAATTAACATCTCTTGAAGGAATAAAAAATTTAACGAATTTAGAAACATTAAATTGTAATTATAATAGATTAACTTCACTTGAAGGAATAGAAAATTTAACGAATTTAAAAGTATTAGTTTGTGAGGGAAATAAATTAACATCTCTTGAAGGAATAAAAAATTTAACGAATTTAGAAACATTAAATTGTAATAATAATAGATTAACTTCACTTGAAGGAATAGAAAACTTAACTAATTTAGAAATACTATCTTGTAGTGAAAACGATATTACATCTCTTGAAGGAATAAAAACTAATTTAAAAGAATTATATTGTACAGATAATAGATTAACTTCACTTGAAGAAATAAAAAATTTAATAAATTTAGAAATACTATCTTGTAGTGAAAACGATATTACATCTCTTAAAGGTATAAAAAATTTAACTAATTTAAAAAAAATATATTGTAGAGAAAACGATATTACATCTCTAAATGAATTAATATTTTTGCCTAGAATAAATGAAATACGGTATGATGAAGATAAAATACCTATGATGTTAAAAAGATTTAGAAATAATGTAGGATTTCCAGTCTTAAAAACGCGTCCATAATTTATGGACGCGTTTCATAGTATATATTCTGGCAAATATGAGAGAGTTATTTTTTTTCTATGATTTTCTAACCTATCATGTTAAATCACTTTATTTTCTGACTTTAATTATGTTTATTTTTTCCATGTTTTAAAAAATCAAACTTTTATGGGGGGACTAATGGTCCCCCATTTATTTTAAAACTTAGAGGATTTATTTAATCCCGTTATTTACCTATGTATGAGGGAGCCCCAAAATGGAGCGGCCTATCTTTGATCATTTATCTAAAAAAATCATGTTTTTAATATGGACCTTTTTATATAAAAAAGATAGTATTAAATATATAAGGGATTTTTGACGCCATTTAAAATGGATTTTTTAATATATTCAAATTTATAGTATATCTCTTTTTTCACGCATTTATCTAAAAAAGGCCTGATATAAAATCATGTTTTTAATATGGACCTTTTTATATAAAAAAGATAGTATTAAAAATATAAGGGTGACGCCATTTAAAATGGTATTTTTAATATCTTCAAATTTATAGTATCTTTTTAGAGGACGCATTTATTTAATTTACCTATATATGGGGGGACTAACGGTCCCCTCATAAATACCTATCTTTGATCATTTTTTCACACATTTATCTAAAAAAAAAGTTCAAATTTGGTCTAAATGTAAAAAAGGTCTTATTTTGATATAAAATCATGTTTTTAATATTTAAAATGGATCGATACCTTTTTTTTCATATAAAAAGATAAAAATAAGCTATAAAATATAGTTTTTAGTATTAAAAATATAGGTGTGCTCATACGTGCATAGATATACTACTTATATATATATGATACATATACTTTAGCCTAAGCCTAAGCTTTTTCCCAGTAACGCGTTTTTGAATTCAGCATAGGTATTCCAAATTCCTATCTCTTAGCCATCACTTGTGAGAGCAGATGGATGGCAACCTCATTAAATTTTATTATATACCTAATTAAGTTTTATACCACGCCACTAATATTAAGAAGTGGTCGAACACTTAATCGTACACTTCATCTTTCCCTCGATCATACCATATATGGTCACGAATCCTATCCCTGTAAACGTTTAAGATGCAAAGGGCACTTCTAATCAAGTGTTAAAGCCTAATGAACGCCAAGATAAAAAAACACATGGCCCATATCATAAGCCCTCTCCAACTCCAAGCCTCTTATAGCCTCTCACGGCCTATCCGAAGTGGACTATATAATATACTTGTAGAAAAAGTTGGGTGAATGGCACTGGAATTTTGTACGAGCTGGTCGACGATTAGGAGCCCGACCAGACCATGTAAACGATGTCTCTTGAACTCTTTCTAATAAAATAGATTCTGGTGCTGAGAAAATGTCTGTCTTGGATTACTACCGTCGCGAATGTGACATGTATATCATTGATAATTAGTTGAAGTTACGCTGAGATTGATAATTATTACGCGGAGTTCGCTGAGATTGATAATTATTTCACGGAGTTCGTCGAGATTGATAATTATTTGAAGATAGTGCCAGTGTTGTGGGGTTGGTCCTATTATCTTTGTCGTCAAAAATTACGTATAAAACAAGCATTTAATTAATATATTTGAGCATATGTGGCCTTTTATTTTAGATTTTGATGGTTTTTGTCGGCTATTTCGCAATAATAGACAGGGATTTTTTTTTTCCTAAATCGTACCAAAATCTAATCAGCAACAGGACAATCCAAAAGTGACTTACATGCCAAATCTTGTTAAATTTAGGTAATTATTTTTTCAAATACAGTGGAAACATACATTGCACAGACATACACACACACACAAATGCTATTCTAAAAATAAGTTTTCTCGGGTTCTAGACTGTTCGAAACATGTAGGTCCGTCGAAAACTCAAGTTACAATTCTCGACACGATTCCAATACTTTCACTATATATTATCATGTATTATAGGGAAAGTAATAACCTAAAACCCACCCATTGTAGTCTTTGGTTGTCCAGGAATCGCATAGCTCTGTAACTATTTGGATTTGACCACTTTTTTTTTACCTACTCGAGAGCGTGTTACACAAATTTTTAAGAAAATTGAAGTTGATCGAGCGCAACACCATTGGTCGATTTTTTATGGACTGATTCATACCATAATCACAAGTGTCTCACATATTTTTTCAACCAACTACAGACAATATTGTTGTGAACACGCAATATTCCCTTTAGCTCCTCCTTTTTCGTCTGTCTCGAAGGCCAGGCGAAAAAAAAACACAGTCAGTCCCCTAAGAGGCCGGAAACTAAATGCACTTGTGTCAACTGCGGCGGTGAGCATCCTGCAAGCTACCGTGGTTGCCCCAAATTCCCTAAACCCAGGTTTCAGCCCAAAACTTTTGAAAACCGTTTAGTCAACAGCCAAAAATCTTATGCCGCTGCTACTTACAACCATGTTAAGGACTTCCCTGAACTGCCCAGCAAAGCTAAAACTAATAATAATAATAATAATGAACAAATCGTGAACTTCGACCCCAACAAGCCCCCCCCGCGAAGGTGAGGATCTTCTCAGAGATGACTGGCTGGAGGTGATTGACTTGATAGTTCGTTTCGAAAGGAACGGCTATCAAAGAGATTTCCTCCAGCGAGCCCTCAAAGCTGCTCTCCCTAAACTCAGAGAAACCAAAACGGTTATCGATAGGATTACGGTGCTATACGATAGCATCTGCGAGTTAGCTAAGTCCCCTTAGTAAATTGTTGTTAGGGTTTTTTGGGACTTGCTCGTCAGGCCCTGTTTTTCTCTCTTCTAGAACTTGGTTTTCTTTTGCTAAATTCTGATAGGTTAGGCCTGGATCTCCCTCCCTGTTGGCTCCTCCCTCTGTCCCGCCCCCCCCCCCCCTGCTGCACCTTCACGCTCTCATCGTCTCAAGCCTGAGTTCCATGGAGCTCACCCCGCTGTTCCAAATTCTTCCTTTCCTTCTTGGAGATATTGCTCCTTTTTTTAAAACAAGCGACACAGAAACCCAATTGGGACTCGTCTCAATTCGGAATCATGTGCTCAGCTAAGATCCACTGGATCCCTATCATGTTAAACGTCTTTATTCTGATTTTCCAACCTTTTATTATGCTCGGAGATTAAAGCAAGCCTTACGTGCTTTGCTAGGCGCTCCTACATACATACCTTGAGACCTTGAGACAGTCAGTCCCCTCGGGGAGAGCCACCCATTGATGGTGGTCACGGATGTTAGCTCTGTAGCCTTAATCCTTCGTTCCCGAGGGGTATACTAATCCGACAAACCGACCGTCGTAACGGTGAGGCAGTTAGGCCTCGGACTCTTCCAGGTAGTTGTGATCTCACGGACTGCGGCTATTCATGCCCTGAGACTAGATCCGACTGGGGGTCGGGCTTGGCGGGTGTTCTTCGGACCATCCCCGGTGAATGATCCCGCCGATCACGTGACCGAGGTTGCGGCTTTGCTGGGTGAGAGATGGTTTGTTTGCGGCTTGCCTTAATACGGCGAAAACCTAACTAGGTCGCCTGGCATGTCCGTTTAGTCCAGTCTAAGGCTCCTCTATATACGAGCTGACTCATCAAGCATATTGAAGCCCACCATAGCTGGAAGCGCAATCCATTAGCAATAGCTCTATTCGTATTTTCACTTTAGGAAGTATAATTTAAATAATTATGGGTGGTTGTTCTGCACCGAACTGCTCTAATCATTCTAGAACGGGTTTTAGGCTATTTCGCTTTCCTAGAAACGAAGAAAGAAGAAAACAATGGCTAATAAATAATTGGATACCCGGTACTGGAGCATACTTGTGCGAGCTAAGTTCTACAATATTCTAATTGAAACTTCTTTTTTTATATAAAGTATTTATTTTAAACACTTATTTTATAATTTCTGTAACTTTAGTATTGAACCCTATGGGCTTCAATATGCTTGATAAGTCAGCCTGTAGTAGAGGAGCTCTAGTCCAGTCCATGACGTCAGGATGACGCAAGACCAGAGTTACCAGGATTTCCGAGTTAGAAGTGTAGCCAGATTTGGCAATTTATCGCCAATTTGGCAACTTCCGGAATGTTCCAGAAACTTCGAAATAACGATTAGTCTAGGAGATATGAAGAGTTTTCAAGACGTTTCTATAAAGAGACTATAAAAGGGACTCGTCACTCCGTTGGAGGAGTTGACAAATGGACGTGACACGAGCTGCATTGGACTGTGATTTATGTCAATGTTTTGAATAGTAGCCGTTGTTTATTGAAAGTATTTTCGTCAGTATTTTGAGAATAATATCGCTTATTCTGTGAAATTAGTGGGGCATTTAAGTGCCGTTTGATTGTATACTGTTCCTGTTTACTTTGTGCTTGTGAATAAACGTTAGTTATCCAAAAACTTTGACTCGATCTTGTATCTTGCGTGTATACCCACAATTTTAGAGGATACGTTCGTAACAAACTGGTATCAGAAGTGGGACTTTTGGAAACTTGACAAGCGGTTATGGTTCCTTCAAGTAGAAAAACGATGGAGGAACAGTTAAGCGAAATGATGAAATTTATGAAAGCCAGACAAGAAGCTATTTCTGAGAAAATGGAAGAAAAGTTTAAAGCCATACAAGATGAGATGAAAGCTGGGCAAGAAGCTATGGCCGAGAAAATGGAAGAAAAGTTTAAGGCCGTACAAGGCAAGATGATGGCTTTGATTAAAGCTGGATGAGACACGATGAAAGCCGAACAAGGCGAGATGAAAGCTGGACAAGACGAAATAAAAGTTGGACAAGAAGCGACGAAAGACAGATACATGACAGCCCTACTGGAGGACATTTTGGCATCAGCAAGACTCTGAACAAAATCCGTAAACATTTCTTCTGGTAAAATGTGATGTTAAGCACTGGTGCAAAGAATGCATGGAATGTGGCGCTCGGCGGGGACTGAAGGAAACACGTGGACTTCTTCAGTGGTACAATGTCGGAGCTCCTTTTGGGAGAATTGCACTCGATGTTTTAGGGTCACTACCACGAACTTTGAATAATAACAAATACATTCTATTTGTAATGGATTACTTCACAAAGTGGACAGAAGCTTACGCAATCCATGAACAAGAGTCTACAACTATTAGTGAAGTTCTAACTCGGAACTGAATATGTCATTGCGGGGTTCCCTTTCTCATCCATTCTGACAAGGGAACGAACTTTAGCTCTGACATATTCACGGGACTGTGTAAATTATTCAATATGGACAAAATTCGAAATACTCTTCATCCCCAATCGGACGGCATAGTAGAGACTCAACAGAATGATACTTAATCATCTCTCTATATTCGTATCCAGAAAACAGCAAGACTGGGACTGTCACTTAACAGTTTTTCCTCCTGGCCTACCGAAGTGCTATCCACGAAAAGACAGGTCATTTTCCATCAAAAATGCTGTTTGGTCGGGACCTACAACTACAATATGACCTAATGTTTGGAAGACCATCTGATGCTCCTTCATCGCCTGATACATACGTGCATAATCTGCAGACGCAGTTGGAGGAGGTTCATCGTGTCGCTCGAGTGAGGATAAACATTGCTACCGATAGAATGAAGATTCAGTACGATGCTAAGGCTAATGAAATAAGATTCCAGGAAGGCGACAAAGTGTGGCTGTTCAATCCTCGGCGACGACCCGGATTTTCTTCAAAACTACGGCACAGCGGGGAAGGACACTACGTCATCAAGAATAAGCAGTGTCGTTTATCGAATCCAGAAATTGTCAACCAAGTCAAAAGTCGTCTATATCGACAGATTGGCCCCATATTTGAGCTCAGTAGATTGATACAGCCCGGGACGTACAGTCTTGAAGAGGAGGCAGTGTTGAGAACGTGCAATATTCCCTTTGGCACCTCCACTTTCATTTGTCTCGAAAGCCAGACGAAGAAAACACTGTCCATGACGTCGGTATGACGCGAGACCACGATTTCCCAGTTAAAAGGGTTTACAGATTTGGTGAAAAATTGCCAATTTAATGACTTCCGGAATGTTCCAGAAACTTCATGAAATAACGATTAGTCCAAGAGATTATTGAAATTTCTGGAAATCTCTTCATGAGACTATAAAAAAGGACTCGTCACTCCGCTGGAGTGGAGTTGACGAATGGACGTGACACAAGCTACATTGGACTGTGATTTTTGTCAATGTTTTGACAATAATAGCCGTTGTTTTGTGAAAGTATTTTCGTTAGTATTTTGAGAATAATATCACTTATTCTGTGAAATTAGTTGAGCATTTAAGTGCTGTTTACTGTGTGCTTGTGAATAAACGTAAGTTATCCAGAAACTTGGGACTCATTCTTGTATCCTGCATGTACACCCACGATTCTAGAAGATATGTTCATAACACTATTTATCCACTATCGGTGAAACTCGCTGTGGCTAGGACTCTTGAATTTTGATGAATCTACACATTTTGAACATCCCTGAATACGAATCAACCATTTTTTTTTTAATGTATTTGGTGGTCACGATATCTCAAACTAATTGGGCAAATCGAATGAAATTTAGTATGACTATTAGTCAATAAACGCTTATTTTATTGATTTTCAAGGAGCATGGATTAGGAAAAAGTCCTCAAATTTTTAAGCTTTTATCCCCCCAAAAATAAAATTAATAATTGTTAAACTTTGTTGCAGAATGTTCATATTTTCCCAAACCTTTCTCTGCAATCTGTAACAAATTGAGCGAACAGAATATTTAGTATGTTTATTTAAATTGATAAACAGATCGGTCCAGAGTCCTGTCAATTTTCAAACCAACCTGGGAAAGAGCCTAAATTTTTCGAACATTTTATTCTTTTGAAAATTTAAAAACAGTTTAAATTGTTACAAAATTTAGTTATTACAAGTTTAACTTGTTACAAATCACTTTTATGTAATTTATCAATTAGAAACATATATTTGTAGAATGTTAACATGCGCCGTTCCTAAGTTAAATAATAATATTCATTCAAATATAAAAAGAAAATGCCCAAATTTAGTCCACAAATGTAGACTAACTTTGAATCTCGTTGAATGAAATAAGTTTTGTGTTAAAATGTTGTTTGTTTTTCCAAATAAATGCTGAGATAATTTTTGTAACGCAGTTTTATAAGATATATATTTAAAAAATAATACAAATGGAATAGTGAAATAGGATATAAATTTTGTTTTATGAAATCTTAATATGTATTTTCTTTCTGTATAATCTAAAATGTTGTTCTATTTGGCTGACCTAAATGTTATATTAAAAAATAGAAAAGTAATTAAAAATCTTTTTACAGAATTTTCATTTGTATTTTCATATTCATAATCTAAAATGTTATTCTATTCAATACAGCCAGACAGTATTTGAAATACATAAATTTTAATATTTTTCCACATTTCAATTTATATTTCAAAAACATTTAGATGATTATGTATCTTATTTCCTTAATAAGTTTTCATTCTTTGCGCCAATAATTTTCAATTGTTGTTCCAAATCTACATAAAAATGTTCTGAACAACATGAAATTTCTAGACTGCTAACAACCTTCCACATGTTAATAAATTTGAAATTTTGGATGCCAACAAATACTAGTTGTAATTTAGATGATAAAAATAATAATAAAGCAACATACTACTTAATATAAGAATTTATTTAGGAAATAAGCATAATATGAATTATTTACAGATGAATCAGTTTATTGCATTTCAGGAACTTAAACAAAGGAAAATAAAATTTACTCTTGGCACAGGTTGATCCTAACAACCTTAAAAAAACCTTACAGTTGTCTGTATTCAAATGAAATTCATATATTTGCAGAGAGCTACATAGTGAGAAATCTACAAATCTAGTCACTAAGTATTGAAAAGCTGAAGTTTAAAACGACGAAGAAACGGAAGAGTGGGATGGCTTAAAGAGGTTCAAAGAAAGGAATATGTGCAATTCAAAATAGCTACATGAATTGAGTTTGAATAATACATTGAGTACTTTTTAATACCAATAGAATAAACAAATATTTAATAAAAGTATTAATATACTGCAATTTTGGGATAATTGATAATTAAAAAATGTATTGGCACTGTGCTTCCAAAACTCGTACCAAGCTACCAAGATGAAATTTTGAGAATGTGTTCAGTTTTTTATATATTTCAATTTTCAACTTGCAGTTATTCTAAATTTATATTACTTTTATTTTCATTTCAATGTTTTTAGTTAGGCAAAATATACATAAATTATTTGAAACACACACACACACACAGACCATGCCTGTCCCGGCCATCCAAACAGTTACCTTACACCCTTTCTGGTATGTCGGACGGTATGGGTCTGAACACCACCACCATACCTGTCAACCTGGGAAAAATGTACATCAGTAAAACTGCTATACAATGCCCCCTCCCTCCGGCCACACAATAGCTACCATTAGCCTTCGGGTTGGTTGTGTGGTCTGGGCTTTCGACAATGCCCCCTCCCCTAAAAAAAGTCAACCTTAAAAAAATCCATGAATTAACTTAAACAATCATCTTTGGAAATTTTAATCAATTTGGTACCAATAAAAAAAAAGTTGCCACATTGGCAATATTTCACCATGTTTGCCAAATGTTCCAGACAGACTGAGAAGGGCTTTCTTTTTCATAAAAAAATGACTATTGGCAAATTGTTGGGCATCAAAATACAAAACTACTCCACAAAATATCTTCTTTGATAAATGGAATGAATTAGATCTACGAAATGATAAATTTGTAGCATAATATTGCATAAGGAAAGTGAACTTATTTCACGATAGTTAATTTCTTTTACTTTTGTGTAATATTTTTGATAAATTGTGCAATACCTTGAGAATGATTCATGCTAGCATTCTAAAGTGTTTTGTCATTTGTTTTCTAAAGAAAATTACATAAGAAATGATCATTTTGTAACATTATTAAAAGTCTGATGTTTTCAAAGTTCTATTCGGAAAAAGTTTACGGACGAACAAAAAATCACTATTTCCAAAAAACTTTTGGATAGAAAATTATGCTAATCATATGACTATGACTTAAGGTGAAACAAACATTTCTCAATAAAATTCATTTCAATAATTTAAAAATGTTTTAGATAGGCTGTTTGATAATTTTGAATGGAATATAGCTTGAAAAAATGTATAAGGACAACAATGGCGAATCCTGGTCTAGAATGTACGTCATGCGGAAATATGTATAGATAAATGCATTATGAAAGAATTCAATTCAGTGTGTTTGTATTTAGAAAGGGTTAGGAATAGATTTTATTTTATTTTAGAAAAGGCAAGAGATAGGAAGAAAAGACCCCAACATAAACACACAAAATATTTAATGTAGACCCCAAAATTGCAGTAAAATTTCAATTTTCCACATTTAAAAAATGATTGAAAAGTGCAGATAGAACCAGCATTTAATTCGTATACCACAAAATATTTTGAAAAAGTTACTAACAAGTATATAGAAAAATATGAATATTTATTTTTTGGCTCCAAAATAACCATGTTACTTTATGGATTTCGTAAAAATTCCTTATTGTTACAATGCAGACATGATACAGTAAAACATTCAATTAGGCTTCATAAAAAAAACTGAACTTTACACTACTTTCTGGGTTCCAACATGTTTATACTTTTAGATATAAAATTACATAATTAGCACTTTTGAATCATCCTTTGAATGCATATTTCAATCAAAATGTGTTTGCAAATATATTTCACTGGTCTTTCAAGCGACAAGACATTACTTAATTACTAAATTTAAGAGAAAATGAAAAATTGGAAGTTATTTAAAGTGTTTTACAGGCACTTAAGGTAAATTTGAGCAACAGGTGAAATATTCAGCCATCCCTTTTTCAAGTTTATAAAAATTATTAGTTAACAGAAAGTATAACATACAAAAAAACCTCCAAATTACTGTATTTTTCAAAATGTAAGCTACACAACCATGCATTTTTTTTTTCTCAAAAATACTATCAGTTTTAAACTCATTATTGCTTAAGTCTAATATTGAAATCCTGAGCTTCATCTTTGTTTACCCTAGAATTCTGTTGATCTGCCCCCTTAAATGTGCCTGAAAATCACACAAATGTAGGCGGGGGGGGGGGGGGGGGGGGGGGGCTTACTTGGAATTTTCTGTTAAAAGAAACAAGTA